>CM075994.1:5868182-5890682 GCA_038087875.1 Malacoraja senta
TACGGATATATTAAATAATTCGCAATGTGTTGGAGTTTATTGAATTTGTGGCACTTAGAGGAGACGGAGTATATTAATATAAATAGTGTACATTATTTCCATTTACAAATGTTAGTTAGTTAGGCAGAGCACAGGACATTGGGTAACAGGATGAGAGGGCACGGATTTGAGGGTAATGTACTGGCATGGACTGAAACTTGGTAGTACAGTATGAGTGGATTAGCAATGACATAAGATGGCAACGTTGGCAAGGGCGTCGTTTATTTATCTCCGCACTTTGCCTTTCACAATGATTTCGGGAGAGGATATCGTGAACTATAGCCATCTTTTCCAGCATTTATATATCTACTCCTAACTGACCGCGAGATGTTTGTGATGGTCTGCCTCCGTGACTGCTACAGTCTTCAGGTACGTGAAACCCCACCATGCTGTTTGGGAGTGAACTCCGGGACTTTGAGCCCAAAACAGCGATGGAACGACGATATGGGTCCAAATCAGATGTGCGGCTCGGAGGGCAAAGTTCAGAGGGTAGTTTCATACATTTGCTCCCCAGGTCCTTCTTGGTGCATGGTTTTCTCCAGGGAGTGGTGTGAGTGGAGGAGGCAGCGGTGAGCAGGGGATGGTAATATTTTTTTTAAATCAGGATGTTGAGAACGTTGGTAGCGTACTTGAAGGTGCGATGTTTTCGCTTGAAAAAGGATGCAATATAATGGTTTCCTACAATAGGTTTTGGTGATTTGATACTGCATATATTAAAAGGTACGAGAGGGGATCGTATTGCCATTAAGAAACACATGTCTCCACATGCTGAAGGGAGGATAGTTTCCCCTTACCGAGGATTATGGTACCTGACTTCAAGATAGTGAAAATGCTAGGATGTTTAAAAGTTACTTCTGATGTAGAGCAGTTGGCGCGCTGTTTCTTGGAGAGGTGTGAAACGTCCATCATTGAGTTACGAAACACAGGAAAAACAAGCGGAATTTGAAAATTAAAAATATCTTTGTGTACCAAATGTAAAGAATGGAATCAATTCTTTGAAGTGTTCGTGGGAATGCTTATAACGCTATTCTGTAAATTAATAAAATATATTTTCGTTGTAGAAATCAGGAAATTGATATCCGACTGTGCATCGACAGGTAAGGGAATGTACAAATCTCTATTGGAAGATCGAAATCGAGAAGGATTACTTTAATGAAATGCCAAGGATGCCTGTAATTAAAACATTTATATTGTTGAAAGTGACGACAGTCTTTTCCGTTCGTAAACACATTTGTGGATGCTAATATATATATATATATTAAAATAGGCAGTAAATCTGTAGTGTTCGAGAATGTATTCGGGAGAGCATATCGTGAACAAAGGAGCACTTACAATCAGCAAATTGTAATGTCACCGAGCATTTGGTTGGTACACGTTCGTATAAAAAGCAACAAAAAGAATAACGATTAATTACATTAGCTTTTCCTTTACTTTTGTATAAACAGACGACGATCATAAAGCAGGTAAGCACGTAATGGAGGGACCATAATTTAAAAAATATCTATAAATTCGCAATGAGTAGAATTATGTTTGATTTCCACGAGGAATATTGTCTAACGTGGATTCCTCTGTTCAATAAACTTGTTGCGACTTAAAATAAAGCCTAATATCCTCATCGCACCATGCTGAGATAATATTCCTATTACGATCAGCCCCCAAGTTCTCTAATTATAATTTAAATTCGTGCTTTTCTAAATCTGCCCATCAAAATAGACGTTGGTTGCGAAGCACATCTTTTGCGATTGTATTTCCGTTTTTCTTCGATCCAAATCTATTTAGATTACCGATTATTTGTGGATTTTCAAAAAGTTGTAAGATGTTTTAATGTTGGGAAGAGGTTGGATCGGCCGGGACGTTTTTCTTTGGAGTGTAGGAGACCGAGGGGCTTGGATCAAGTGGGCGCTCAATATTATTTTCCCAGGACAGAACATTCATATAGAACACTTTAACTTCGGTATTCACCTTCCCTCTCACACCGGTCACCGTTGCCCCAGACCTTTCTCTCTTATCCCTTCTCGAACTTTCGTTCCCATTAAATCGGGGGTCTTTTGTAACTTTTCGTGTACTCACTTCCCCTTTAAATCCATCTTTATACTCCCAATTTGTCACCCCCCCCCTCCACCCCACTCCCCGCTATTTAGTTTAAACCCACATGTGAAGCACTTGAAAACCTACCTGCCGGAATGTTGGTCCCCCTCCAGTTAAGGTGTAACCCGTCCCTTCTGTACAGGTCACCCCTAACCCAGAAAAGTTCCCAGTGGTCTATAATTCTAAATCCCTGCACCATGCACCACCCCCCCTCCCCCAGCCACACATTCAGATGGCCTATCTCCCTGTTCCTGCCGTCACCAGCACGGGATACAGGAAGCAATCCAGAGATATCCACGCTAGAAGTCCAAACTTTTCAGTCTACTTCCTAACTCTCTAAACTCATGTTGCACAGCCTCCTTCCTCTTCTCCCCGACGTCGTTTGTGCCCACATGCTCAACTACTTCTGGCTGCTATCCTTCCCTCTCGAGTATGTTCTGACGTCGGTCCGAGACATCTTGATCCCTGGCATCAGGGAAGCAACGGACCATCCTAGAGTCTCGCCTGCCGCCACAGAATCTCCTGTCCGCACCTCGGACAATGGAGTCATCCACCACTATGGCTCTGCCCGACGTCGGTCTAACCGGTCGAGTCTCATTGCTCAGATGGGAGCCACCGACTAGTCCGCCTCTCGGACTGGAAGCGTCTGCCCCCACCATTCCCAAGAGTGTGTACCTGTTTTCATTAAATACAGCTACCGGGGTCTCCTGCACTCCACGTTTACTCACCTTTCTCACAGTAACCCATCTTCGCTCTTCTTCTATCCTTGGCGTGACAACCTCACTGAAGGTCTTGTCCAGGAAACTCTCCTTCTCCCGGATGGCCCCGGGGTCATCCAGCTGCTTCTCCAGTTCCCCAACAAATTTATTCAGGAGCTGCACCTGGACACAATTTCTGCAGGTGTCCGGAAGCATCAACGGTATCCCTGATTTCCCACATCCTGCAGGAAACACACTGTACCGACTTGCCTGCCATTTATTCAGTGGGCAAAATGTCGACAAGTTTAACCGAGTAGCAGACAGGAGATTCTCTGGCGGCAGAAGAGACGCGAGGATGGTCTGTTGCCTCCCTGGTGCCAGGGTTCAGGAAGTCACGAGCCGAATTCAGAACATCCTCGAGAGAGAAGGTGAACAGCCGGCAATAGTTGTGCACGTAGGCACAAACGACATCGGGCAGAAGAGGAAGGAGTTTCTCCAACATGTGTTCAGAGAGTTGGGAAGAAGACTCAAAGGCAGGATTTCAAGGGTGGTTATCTCTGGATTGTTTCCAGTACCTCGTGCTAGTGAGGACAGGAACAGGGAGATAGGGGATATGAATATGTGGCTGCGGGGCTGGTGCAGGGAGCAAGGGTTTAGATTTATAGACCACTGGGATCTCTTCTGGGGTAGGGGTGACCTGTACAAAAGGGATGGGTTACACCTTAACTGGCGGGGGACCGACATTCTGGCAGCCGCGTTTGCTAGGGCTACACGTGTGGATTTAAACTAAATAGTGGGGGGGGGGATTGACAAATTGGGTGTATAAAGATGGAGTTGAAGGGGAAGAGACTACAGGAAAAATTAAAAAACATTCTCGAATTAATGGGAAGGAAAGTTCGAGAAGGGATAAAAGAGTAAGGTCACGGCCAATTCGAGCGGTGCGAGGGGGGACGTGAATACGGAGGTCAAAGTGTTGTATATGAATGCGCAAAGTATAAGAAATAATGTGGACGAGCTGGAGGCTCATTTAGAAATAGGCAAGTATGATGTTGTGGGAATTACAGAGACATGGCTGCAAGAGGACCAGGCTGGGAACTGAATATTCAAGGGTATACCTCCTATCAAAGAGACAGACAGGTGGGCAGTTGGAGTGAAGTTGCTCTGTTGGTGAGGAATGAAATTCAGTTCCTTGCAAGGGGTGGACATTGAAACAGGAGATGTGGAGTCAGTATGGAGAGGACTAGGGAATTGTAAAGGTAAAAAATACCCCAATGGGACTTATCTACACGCCCCCAAACAGTAGCCTGATCATTGGGTGCAAGTTGAATCAGGAGTTAAAATTGGCCTGTGGCAACGGTAATGCTGTGGTTATTGTGGGAGCTTTCAACATGCAGGTAGACTGGAAAAATCAGGTTGGTACTGGACCCCAAGAAAGGGACTTTGTAGAGTTCCTTCGTGATGGATTCTTCGAGCAGCTTTTATTGGTGCCTACCAGGGAGAAGGCAATTCTGGATTTAGTATTATGTAATGAACCGGATTTGATAAAGCACCTCGAGGTTAATGATCAATTAGGAGGTAGTGACCATAACATGAGCATATGTAATCTACAATTGGAGAGAGAGAAGGGTAGATCGGAGATGTCAGTGTTACAGTTGAATAAAAAGGACTATTGGGCCATGAGGGAGGAGCTCGCCAAAGTTGACTGGAAAGATACACTAGCAGGCATGACAGTGGAACAAAAATGTCAGGTATTTCTATGAATAATACAGAAGGTGCAGGATCAGTTCATTCCTAGGAGGAAGAAAGAGTACAAGGGGAGTAAGGGGCGACCGTGGCTGACAAGGGACGTCAGGGACAGTACAAAAATAAAAGATAAGAAGTACAATGTAGCAAAGATGAGCGGGAAGCAAGAGGATTAGGTAATGTTTAAAGCGATAACTTAAAAGACAATACGGGGAGAAAAGATGAGGTACGAAGGGAAGCTGGCCAAGAATATAAAGGAGAATAGTAAAAGTTTATTTAGGTATGTGAATAGATAAAAAATTAGTTAAGGCCAAAGTTGGACCCTTGAAGACCGAAAAAGGTGAATTTATTATGGGGAACAAGGAAATGGCAGATGCGTTGAACAGGTACTTTGGATCTGTCTGCACTAAGGAGCACACAAACAATCTTCCTGATATAGTGTTAACGAAGGAACTGCAGATGCTGGAAAATCGAAGGTACACAAAAATGCTGGAGAAACTCAGCGGGTGCAGCAGCATCTATGGAGCGAAGGAAATAGGCAACGTTTCGGGCCGAAACCCTTCTTCAGACTGATAGGGGGTGGGGAGAAGAAAGGAAAAAAGGAAAAATGCGGAGGAGGAGCCTGAGGGCTGGGGGAGGGGAGGAGACAACCAGAGGGCTGATGAAGGAGAGGGGACAGCAAGGGCTAGCAGAATTGGGAGAATTCAATTTTCAAGCCCCCAGGATGTAGACTGCCCAAGCGGAATATGAGGTGCATTTCCTCCAATTTACGGTGTTGCTCGCTGAGGCCATGGAGGAGACCCAGGAAAGAGAGGTCAGATACGGAATGGGAGGGGGAGTTGAAGTGCTGAACCGCTCGGTGAGACTAAGCGGAGGCTTGGCGATCGTTTCGCCGAACACCTCCGGTCGGTCCGCAATAACCAACATGACCTCCCGGTGGCTCAGCACTTCAACACCCCCTCCCATTCCGTATCTGACCTCTCTGTCCTGGATCTCCTCCATGGCCACAGCGAGCAACACCGTAAATTGGAGGAAATGCACCTCATATTCCGCTTGGGCAGTCTACATCCTGGGGGCTTGAACATTGAATTCTCCCAATTATGCTAGCCCTTGCTGTCCCCTCCCCTTCGTCAGCCCTCTGGTTGTCTCCTCCCCTCCCCCAGCCCTCAGGCTCCTCCTCCGCCTTTTTCCTTTTTTCCTTTCTTCTCCCCACCCCCTATCAGTCTGAAGAAGGGTTTCGGCCCGAAACGTTGCCTATTTCCTTCGCTCCATAGATGCTGCTGCACCCGCTGAGTTTCTCCAGCATTTTTGTGTACCTTCCTGATATAGTAGTGACCAGAGGATCTAGGGTGACGGAGGAACTGAAGGAAATCCACATTCGGCAGGAAATGGTGTAGAGTAGACTGATGGGACTGAAGGCTGATAAATCCCCATGGCCTGATGGTCTGCATCCCAGGGTACTTAAGGAAGTGGCTCCAGAAATCGTGAATGCATTGGTGATACTTTTCCAATGTTCTATAGACTTAGGATCAGTTCTCGTGGATTGGTGGGTAGCTAATGTTATCGCACTTTTTAAGAAAGGCGGGAGAGAGAAAACAGGGAATTATAGACCAGTTAGCCTGACATCGGTGGTGGGGAAGATGCTGGAGTCAATTATAAGGATGCATGGAGTTACGAAGGGCAAATCATGTTTGACTAATCTTCTGGAATTTTTTGAAAATGTAACAAGAAAATGGACAAGGGAGAGCCAGTGGATGTAGTGTACCCTGACTTTCACAAAGCATTTGATAAGGTCCCACATAGGAAATTAGTGGGCAACATTAGGGCACATGGTGTTGGGGGTAGATTGCTGACGTGGATAGAATTTTTTTTGGCAGACAGGAAACAAAGAGTAGGGATGAACGGGTCCCATTCAGAATGGCAGGCATTGACTAGTGGGGTTCCGCAAGGCTCGGTGCTGGGACCGCAGCTATTTACAATATACATCAATTATTTGGATGAAGGGATTTAAAGGAACATTAGCAAATTTGCAGATGACACAAAGCTGGGTGGCAGTGTGAACTGTGAGGAGGATGCTATGAGAATGCAGGGTGACTTGGACAGGTTGGGGGAGTGGTCAGATGCATGGCAGGTGAAGTTTAATGTGGATAAATGTGAGGTTATCCACTTTGGTATAAAAAACAGGAAGGCAGATTACTATCTAAATGGCGTCAGGTTGGGAAAAGGGGTAGCACAACGGGTTCTGGGGGGTCGTTGTTCATCAGTCTGTGAAAGCAAGCATGCAGGTGCAGCAGGCAGTGAAAAAAGCGAATGGCATGTTGGCCTTTATAACAAGAGGAGTCGAGTATAGGAGGAAAGAGGTCCTTCTGCAGTTGTACAGAGCCCTAGAAAGACCACACCTGGAGTATTGTGTGCAGTTTTGGTCCCCTAATTTGAGGAAGGATATTCTTGCTATTGAGGGAGTGCAGCGTAGGTTTACAAGGTTAATTCCCGGGATGGTGGGACTGTCATATGCTGAGAGAATGGAGCAGCTGGGCTTGTATACTCTGGAGTTTAGAAGGATGAGAGGAAATCTCATTGAAACATATAAGATTGTTAAGGGCTTGGACACGCTAGAGGCAGGAAACATGTTCCTGATGTTGGGTAAGTCCAGAACCAAGGGCCACAGTTTAAGAATAAGGGATAAGGCATTTAGTACGGAGACGAGGAAACACTTTTTCTCACAGAGAGTTGCGAGTCTGTGGAATTCTCTCCCTCAGAGGGCGGTGGAGGCAGGTTCTCTGGATGCTTTCAAGAGAGAGCTAGATCGGGCTCTTAATGATAGCGGAGTCAGGGGATATGGGGAGAAGGCAGGAACGGGGTACTGATTTGGGATGAGCAGCCATGATCACATTGAATGGCGTTCTGGCTCGAAGGGCCGAATGGCCTACTCCTGCACCTATTGACTATTGTCTATTGTCTTTTGCCTCAGCCTTCTCGCCGAAGATTCACACTGTACTCACCAAGGAAGTCTCTCAAGCCAAAGTCTCGAACTTTACTCACCAAGCACTTCACCTCAACAACGCCGCTCCCCATCAGGCCGCTTCCCCTAGAGCAAGCACTACTTTTATTTGCTGTTCAAGGCTAACTTCTGCAGCCAACCCCCTCGCTCCTTCACTTTGGCTGATATATAACAATTAGTTGATCAATTATGCTTACTTTCGTGGAATTAGTGATCGTCACTGGCCTTCTGACCATTCCTTCTGCCAACTAACATCTGTTTTCAAATTTTTTTGGTCTTGCTTCCCACTATATCGACTGGCATTTGTCTATTTCTTTATCCGCCTTTGCGATTATCGCAGAATCTAAAATCAAAACCAAACATTTCTTCATTCCTCTGTAGTATATACAAATCTCACACAATATTAATTTGCTTTTGGAGATAGCTGAAATACCTGTGTACATTCCCAGTATCCCTTTAAAATACCATAATACTTCTTTTACGGTGATCAATTTGACACCTTTCTGTGGCATTTTGACAGTCACAGTGTCCGACGATGCCTTAGCTTTAATCAATTGAAACGAAAGAGTAATATTTGGAAAGAGCCATGGTTTTCAAGGGAAATTGGACACTTGGTTCGGAAAAAGAGAGGGATCTACACTAATTATAGGCAGCATGGAGTAAATGAGGTGCTTCAGGAGTATAAAGAATGTAAAAAGAATCTTAAGAAATAAATTAGAAAAGCTAAATGAAGATATGAGGTTGCTTTGGCAAGTAAGGTGAAAGTAAATCCAGAGGGTTTCTACAGCTATATTAATAGCAAAAGGATAACGAGGGATAAAATTGGTCCATTAGAGAGTCAGAGTGGAGAGCTATCAGCAGAGCCAAAAAACATGGGGGAGATATTGAACAATTTGTTTTCTTCGGTATTCACCAAGTATATTGAATTATGTGAGGTAAAGGAAACAAGTAGAGTAGCTAGGGAAACTATGAGGATCAAGAAGAGGAAGTATTGACACTTTTGAAAAATATAAAAGTGGATAAGTCTCCAGATCCTGACAGGGTATTCCCTAGGACATTGAGTGTATAAATAGCAGGGGCTATGACATAAATATTTCAAATGTCATTAGAAAAGGGAATGGTGCCGGAGGATTGGCGTACTGCGCATGTTGATCCATTGTTTAAAAAGGGCTCTAAGAGTAAACCTAGCAATTATAGACCTGTTAGTTTGACGTCAGTGGTGGGAAAATTAATGCAAAGGATACTTAGAGATAATATATATAATCATCTGGATAAACAGGGTCTGATTAGGAACAGTCAACATGGATCTGTGCCTGGAAGGTCATGTTTGACTAATCCTCTTGAATTTTTTGAAGAGGTTACTAGGGAAATTGATGAGGGTAAAGCGGTGGATGTAGTGTATATGGACTTCAGTATGGCCTTTGACAAGGTTCCACATGGAAGGTTGGTTAAGAAGTTCAATTGTTGAGTATTAATAGTGGAGTAGCAAGATGGATTCAACAGTGGGAGATACCAGAGAGTAAAGGTGGATGGGAGATACCAGAGAGTAAAGGTGGATGGCTGTTTGTCAGGGTGGAGGCTGGTGACTAGTGGGGTGCCTCAGGGATCTGTGTTGGGTCCACTGTTGTTTGTCATATACATCAATGATCTGGATGATGGTGTGGTAAATTGGATTAGTAAGTATGCAGATGATACTAAGATAGCTGGTGTTCTGGATAATGAACTAGATTTTCAAAGTCTACAGAGAGATTTAGGCCATTTGGAAGAGTGGGCGTACATGGTAAATGGTAGCGAATTGAGGAATGCAGTTGAACAGATGGATCTCGGAATAATTGTGCATAGTTCCCTGAAGGTGGAATCTGATGTAGATAGGGTGGTAAAGAAAGCTTTTGGTGTGCTGGCCTTTATAAATCAGAGCATTGAATATAGAAGTTGAGATGTAATGTTAAAAGTGTACAAGGCATTGGTGAGGCCAATTCTGGAGTATGGTGTACAATTTTGTTCGCCAAATTATAGGAAAGATGTCAACAAAATAGCGAGAGTACAGAGGAGATTTACCAGAATGTTGCCTGGGTTTCAGCACCTAAGTTACAGAGAAAGGTTGAACAAGATACGTCTTTATTCTTTGGAGCGCAGACGGTTAAGGGGGGACTTGATAGAGGTCTTTAAAATTATGACAAGGATAGACAGAGTTGACGTGGATAAGATTTTTTCCATTGAGAGTAAGGTAGATTCAAACAAGGGGACATGATTTGAGAATTAAGGGACAAAAGTTTAGGGGTAACATGAGAGGGAACTTCTTTACTCAGAGAGTGGTAGCTGTGTGGAATGAGCTTCCAGTGGAAGTGGTGTAGGCAGGCTCGATTTTATCATTTAGAAATAAATTCGATAGGTATATGGACGGGAAAAGAATGGAGGGTTATGGTCTGAGTGCAGGTAGATGGGACTAGGTGAGAGTAAGTGTTCGGCACGGTCTAGAAGGGCCGAGATGGCCTGTTTCCCTGCTGTAATTGTTATATGGTTATATATGGTTATAATCAGATGTTATAATAAAATACAAGAACGCGTATCAGAAGTCTTCAATTAACCTATTATGTTCATTTCCAGAAATCAAGAAATTGGGGGGGAAAATAGCTGATTTGGGTTTGTACAACTTTAGCCGTGTGCCAAAACGATGAAGTATAGCATGCCCGAAAAAGATGCTTCGACATTTTTGGAATGATATAGAATTATGGTGCGCGCATCCTTTCATATTTAAAGCCAATCCAGTAATATATTAATATTCATGCAATATCTGCGGAGTGTGACCCTATTCGAGTGATTTACTAAATTATAACCATATAATATAACCATATAGCAATTACAGCACGGAAACAGGCCATCTCGACCCTTCTAGCCCGTGCCGAAAACGTATTCTCCCCTAGTCCCATATACCTGCGCTCAGACCATAACCCTCCATTCCTTTCCCGTCCATATAACTATCCAATTTATTTTTAAATGATAAAAACGAACCTGCCACCACCACCTTCACTGGAAGCTCATTCCACATAGCCACCACTCTGTGAGTAAAGAAGTTCCCCCTCATGTTACCCCTAAACTTCTGTCCCTTAATTCTCAAGTCATGTTCTCTTGTTTGAATCTTCCCTACTCAAAATGGGAAACGCTTATCCACGTCAACTCTGTCTATCCCTCTCATCATTTTAAAGACCTCTATCAAGTCCCCCCTTAACCTTCTGCGCTCCAAAGAATAAAGCCCTAACTTGTTTAACCTTTCTCTGTAACTTAGTTGTTGAAACCCAGGCAACATTCTAGTGAATCTCCTCTGTACTCTCTCTATTTTGTTGACATCCTTCCTATAATTAGGCGACCAAAATTGTACACCATACTCCAGAATTGGCCTCACCAATGCCTTGTACAATTTTAACATTACATCCCAACTTCTATACTCAATGCTCTGATTTATAAAAGCCAGCACACCAAAAGCTTTCATTACCACCCTAGCTACAGGAGATTCCACTTTCAGGGAACTGTGCACAGTTATTCCAAGATCCCTCTGTTCACCTGCATTCTTCAATTCCCTACCATTTACCATGTACGTCCTATTTTGATTTGTCCTGCCAAGATGTAGCACCTCACACTTATCAGCATCCTTTCCATTAATTTGCCCACCACTGACGTCAAACTAACAGGTCTATAATTGCTAGGTTTACTCTTAGACCCCTTTTTAAACAATGGAACAACATGCGCAGTACGCCAATCCTCCGGCACTATTGCCGTTTCCAATGACATTTGAAATATTTCTGTCATAGCCCCTGCTATTTCTACACTAACTTCCCTCAATGTCCTAGGGAATATCCTGTCAGGACCTGGAGACTTATCCACTTTTATATTTCTCAAAAGTGTCAGTACTTCCTCTTCTTTGAATCTCATAGTTTCCATAGCTACTCTACTTGTTTCCCTTACCTCACATAATTCAATATCCTTCTCCTTGGTGAATACCGAAGAAAATAAATTGTTCAATATCTCCACCATCTCTTTTGGCTCTGCAGATACCTGTCCACTCTGACTCTCTAATGGACCAATTTTATCCCTCGTTATCCTTTTGCTATTAATATAGCTGTAGAAACCCTTTAGATTTACTTTCACCTTATTTGCCAAAGCAACCTCATATCTTCTTTTAGCTTTTCTAATTTCTTTCTTAAGACTCTTTTTACATTTTTTATACTCCTCAAGCACCTCATTTACTCCATGCTACCTATAATTATTTTAGATCTCTCTCTTTTTCCGAACTGTGTCCAATTTCCCTTGAAAACCATGGCTCTTTCCAATATTTACTATTTCCTTTCAACCGAACAGGGACATAAAGATTCTGTACTCTTAAAATTTCTCCTTTAAATGTCCTCCATTTCTCTTCCACATCTTTCCCATAAACCAAACTGTCCCAATTTACTCCTTTTAAATCCTTTCGCAAATTAGCCTTTCTCCAATCAAAAATCTGAACCCTAGGTCCAGTTCTGACCCTCTCCATAATTATATTATCGCTCTGAGTTTTGTTCATGTTCCCAAATATGTTGTCGATTTACATTTTTTAAGATCACAAATAATTCATTTGTTCTTTGCCGGGCATTTCCAAATGTGCGAATCCAATCGTCTGCATGATTACGGCAGATAAAGCAATCGGGTGTACACCATCACTTGATATATTCTGCATCTGGAATCTGTCAAGGATCACCGTCCACTGCCTCCACCCGATGGCAATGCATGTATAGGGTGCGAGTCGTTTATGTCGATGGCCTTCCATTGCCATGGGCAGGCGGTGTGCACTCGGCGGCAAGAATGCCTCGGCCCGCATCTTGAATCCATGTTCCTGGAATAACTTGACCGGCTTGAAGAGCTGCTAAATGTGTAGGAAGGAACTGAAGATGCTGGTTTAAACCGAAGACAGACAAAAAAAGCTGGAGTAACTCGGCGGGACAGGCAGCATCTCTGGAGAGAAAGAATGGATGATGATTCGGGTCGAGACACTTTATCAGAAGAAGGGCCTCGACCTGAAACGTCACCCATTCCTTCTCTCCAGATATGTTGTTGTCCCGCTGAGTTGCTCCAGCTTTTTGTGTATATCTTGAACTGCTGCTATTTCCGGCAACAGATGAGAACTTACGTTCCCTGATACTTTACAATAATTGTAACTAGCCCAGCATTTGAAAACGAATTTTGTTAATTCAAAACAAGTAGGTGATTGGAAAGATTTTAAAAAATACAATTTATTGATACATTCTAGAGTTATCTTCAAATTCGTTATACTTTCATTCCAAAGTTAAGGAGTACAAAATAATGATGTCATTTCGCATTCTATCGACATGCACTTTCCGATTGAAATGAATGCAATCTTGGATCCTAAGCCAGCTCGCTTCATATGGGTAAGATAAGTTGTGTCACTTTCCAGTGTAAGTCTATTGACCTACATCATAGATCATTGGTGAAGGTGATAACCCACACGGCGTCTATTGCCTAACAACTTAAAATATTGTACAAATTCGGCACCAATATCTTAATTTCTCTTTTTCTTTAGAGGCAGGCGGTAGCATCATTTCCGGTAATTTTTAAGCCAAATGTGATAGTCAATTACGTTCATGAAAAATGTCATGCGCATACAATATTACTGAAATTTTAATTTTAATTCCATATCTGGTTACTTATATAATGCGTGTAAAAAACCAATTGAGCTGCACATTTATCCAGGACCGAATTAGTTGCAACGAACAAAATACAGTGTACGTTGGAGTCACTTAAACAACGTGGCAAATATGCTGGCGAGCTGCAAAAATATTCGTCTGACGTCTTGTCAGTAACAGAACATCCGCCACAGGAAGCAGGAAATTGGGGACGTAAAATTCATAAGATATATCTTAAAGAAGAGAGCGAAGAGGTCGATTCTGGAATAGTTCACATGTCATTGTGAACTATTCCAGAAAAATTAAGCAAACCGAAAAGAATCGAAATCATTCTTTATCGAGTAAAAATAATTTCCTCTTTAAATATATATCTTTAACCACCCATTTGTTCCAAGAAAATGCTAAAAGCAAATGTCAGAAATGTTGAATATGATATGCTGTAATCTGAGTGGTAAACGCAATAGCGAAAGCAGGGAAGTTTCTGCAATATATACGAGAATTCCATTGAATTCCATTGGGAAATGCGTGTGGACACCGTGCTAGGTGTGACCTGGAGAATTTAATGCCCAAGTTTTAACATCAGATTTACTCGTTCCCTATCTACATTGCATAGTGGTCGCCCAGAGTTGGAATATAGATTTAACAATACCATTATCTTTGGGCATATGTGCACCCTGCTTGATACAATCAAGATCTTGCAGAATGTACTAAAAATAAACTGTAGATGCTTGCTTAAACCACAGATAGACACGAAATGCAGTAATAACTCAGCAAGCCAGGGAAAATGATAGGTGATTTTTCGGGTCGGGGAAGTTTTTCCAACTGATTGTGGGTGGGGTTGCGGTTGAGACTGGAAGCAAGAATAGACCAGGACATCAAACGGAGTTTTTCTGATAAGCGATTATTGTCAAGGAACGGTGTGATACCGAGAGATATATTGTAGCGAACAGTGGAACTGGTTAACTGACCTTCAGTGAAGAAGGGGGCAAGAGTGAGGAGAGCGATAGCTGCACTCCGTTTAGGCACCCCGGCAGTACTTCCAGGTGAGACAGAGGTTTTTATGCACCACCTCCGATCTTATTGTCGAGGTAAGGGGAGGATTTATAAGCTCTACCTGTAATAAAATATTATAACCTTATAAGCTCCAGCAGTAGTAGAAAGAAGGCTCAGCTGGTACGACCAGTAGTGATTCCATGGAGTGGAGATGTCCTACGATTCGCTACCGTTTAAGTGCATAATTGTCATCTTGTGTCTGACCTGAATGGCACATTCCGTAAGCTGACATTGTGTCCGTAGGCTATAGACGCCCTAGTCAACATACGTTTCAGCTTCAAAGTACCACGCCAAGCGCCATATCACCCAAATTTATATTCCTGCGTCTATTCGGTGTGTTTTCCAATTTCAATACTTTTTCATTATTTGCCAATCCGCCCTTACGTCAATGAGTTCGAGATATTCCAGAAAATGTTGAGAAAAATGTCATCGCTTTGAGGCTACTAATGCTATCAGAAATCCATCAAGGCTACCGCCACCCATATACCACGTCGCCACACAAGCATCATTTACAGTTTTCATGTGCTGTTATGTGATTGCGTTCAACTAATATCCAGTTACGAACATTTATTGTTCGTAATAAATCAATACATTTCACGTGTTATGAGCGGGTCCCCATTTCCATTTGTGATGGTTTCTATTCAAATCAATCGATTTTAGAAATAGAAAGATATAGGGAGAATAAAAAAGTTTTTAGGACGTTTGTTCACCTGTATGCACCAACTATTGAGTTCGTAAACAATTACAAAGTTATTCCCATGTTCTTCCAATTCACCAGTCCGTTGAATCGAAATCCGGCAGGAGCTGTGGAGTAAAGATCAAATGGGGAAAAAGCATTATTTCGAAATTTTGTAAAATGACTTAAGACGCCGTGTGTTATGTCATTTACGAGTGGAAAACAAAGTGCATACCATTGCAAGATTAATATTATTGTACCCTCATAATGCTATTCTTCAGAAGTCCGTATAAATAATCACCTAGACGTTCCCTACTACATTTTTAAATGAACATGGTAATTTGACAATGATTAGACCAGAGAGCTTGCAGTAATACATCGCGCATGGATCAACAATTATCGACACTTCCTTTCTCATAACAAACAGCAGATTGGATTAATCGTAAATGTAAAATAATGTTATTGTTTGGTTCCATAAAAAAAAACAATTTTAGATGTTGAAAGATACGCAGCTGAAATATCAGGAATATACGCTCTGTCTGTAAATCATAAAGAACTACTTTTCATTTGTGTATTTTTTTTGTAAATGTTGGCAGGCGTACCAGTTCGGAAAAAAGGGTACATTTTATAATTAAAATCCAAAATAATGTTTGAATTAAATTATTTGAGCAGTAAGCCAGCTTGTACCCACAGACCACTTACTAGATGAATATGCATGACTGTCTACATCTGTCGCCTCTCACTCACTCCACACACCAACCTCTCTCTTCCTCTCTCTCTCTCTCTCTCTCTCTCTCTCTCTCTCTCTCTCTCTCTCTCTCTCTCTCTCTCTCTCTCTCTCTCTCTCTCTCTCTCTCTCTCCCTCTCTCTCTCTCTCTCTCTCTCTCTCTCTCTCTCTCTCTCTCTCTCTCTCTCTCTCTCTCTCTCTCTCTCTCTCTCACACACTCTCTCTCTCTCTCGCGCGCGCAAGACTAGATATGGGTCAATATGAGTCCTAGAAGACTACACACATATTTTCACATAAACGCGGCTAATCTCAACAAATATATATAACTGTTCATAATATAATGTCTTAATTAATATTCAAAGATTAGGAGCTACACTACATTGATGACTCGTGCACCATATAATACCATGAATAAGGTACAATTCACTCCGTGCTTCACGTTAGTTTTATCATAGGACGAAGTAGAGAGCAAAATGAATATAGAAATATGGACCATATAAACGACACGATTACCGCATTGGAATATCTTGGTAAAATTTCTCATACATCGGCGAGCCAAACGTAGACTGGGCGACCATTTCGCTGAATGCCTTCGCTCAATCCGGCTGGACCTATCTGTTGCCAAACACTTTAATTCCCACTCTCCACACTGGAGAGTGGGGAATTCCAATCTCCGCAATGACCTTTATGTCCTGGTCCTGCGCCATTATCTGAGTGGGGCCAAACGCAAATTGAAGGAACAACACCTGATATTTCGTTTGTGCAGCTTACAACCAGTGGTATGAATAATGATTTCTATAACTTCAAGTAACTACTGCATTCCCTCTCTCTCCATCTCTCCCCCACAGGTCCTACCAGCTTCAATGTCGTCTTGTTGTCTATACCCGTCTTTCACTATTTTGCATATCGTTCATTCATTTGTTTTATATATCTCCACATCACCGTCTATATCTCTCGTTTCCCTTTCCAGTGACTTTCAGTTTGAAGAAAGGTCTCGACCCAAAACGTCACCTGTTCCTTTTCTCCAGAGATGCTGTCTGACCCACTGAGTCACTCCAGCTTTTTGTGTCTATCTTCTCTTGCTTTACTTTATTTATCGTGTTTCTTGTCAGATTAATGTATTACATAGCGCACGGCCAAAATACCGCAAAATGAATATATTTGGAAGTTATCTGCTTTACTTCAATTTGTAATCTCTGTCCGTGTTATTTAGATTTCTGTTTTTATTAATGCAATTGGCCAAGTAACTGTTCGAGTATTTTATTGTTCAGTCTTTGAAGAACTGGAAAAGATTGTCAAAGCAATGGGTAAGCCATATTGCTATTCACATAAGAATCAAGTCGCATCAAATAGCACAGAAAAATACTTAGGCGGTAGATGCACAGAGTCTCTATCCCATAGAGGTGAATCGAGGACCAGGTGACATGGGTTTGAGGCGAAGTGGAAAAGATTTAATTGGAGTCTGAGCGGTAACATTTTCACACAAAGGATGGTGGGTGTACGGAACGAGCTGCCGAAGGAGGTAGTTGAGGATGGGACTATTCCAACGTTTAGGAAACATTTAGACGGGTACGTGGATAGGACAGGTTTGGAAGGATATCGACCAAACGCATGCAGGTCTAGCATTTGTTGTCCTGCGTGGGCAAGTTGTCTCTATGACTATGACATCGTGACATTCACCATTTATGCTAGCCTTTTCCAGTTTTCGACGCACAGCCTTCTTCGATATGATTAGTCAACTGCTTGTTTAATATGCTTTGGCGAAAAATAGCACAAATGACGAAAAACTACAGATAAGAAAAAATCTGATTTTAAAAAGAAAATGCCGTAATGATAGAGAACCGTAGAACGTCATAGGACATAGCTGGAGAGAGGGAACAGTCTTATATTTCCTATCGTCGATACTTTCGTTAGCATTCCATGCAAATTAAACATGTTGCTTCCGGACGTGGCGGCGCTGTTAACAGCTGCGGCTCGCCTGCAGTCCGTCTGTCTTTACTTTTTTCTGTTGTTTTTTTTGTCTTGTTTTGGTTAAGTTTGAGTTTGTTGGGTTGTGTTAGGGGGGTGAAACATGTTCTCTGTCTCTTCCTTCGGGGGAATGCGACTTTTTCGTGTCGTATCCCCCTTCTCTGCCTCCGTCTGCGCTGAGGCCTAATGGCGGAGCTGGCGGCCTCCAACCTGCGACCGACCCCGAGGCTGCGGAGGCAGAGCCAGCCAGGACTTACCAACGAGAGGCTGGCCGTCTTCGGGGCTGAGGCAACGGTGGCCCGACTTGCTGGTGCGGCGTTCTGGCTTTCGGCGGCGGCCTGGAGCTGATACAGCGAGGTCCGGAGCGGAGACTGCGGGACCCGGAGCGGAGACTACGGGACCCGGAGCTGGGGCAGCGGCCCGGAGCTGGGGCAGCGGCCTGGAGCGGAGATTGCGGGACCTGGAGCTGGGGCGGCGGCCTGGAGCGGAGACTTCGGGACCCGGAGCTGGGGCAGCGGCCTGGAGCGGAGAGTGCGGGACCCGGAGCTGGGGCGGTGGCCTGGAGCTGGGGCGGCGGCCTGGAGCTGATGCTGTGGCGGGCCGTCTCGGAGCGGAGACGGCGTTCCGGCTTTCGGCGGCGGCGACATCACCACGGAGGTCCGCTGGACTGCAGGGCGGCATCTTCGGCCTGGATCGATCGCCTCAGCGCAGAGGGAGAACAAGGAGGGAAGAGACGGAGACTAAGACTTTGCCTCCATCACAGTGAGGATGTGCTTGGTGAACTCACTGTGGTGGGTGTTTAATTTGTGTTTATTGTATGTTTTGTTATTATTGGTTCTGTGTATGACTGCAGGCAACATAATTTCGTTCAGACCGAAAGGTCTGAATGACAATAAAGGAATCTATCTATCTATCTATCTATGTGCAACATGTTGTCTCATTTTATGGTTATTATGCTTGTGTCGAAATAAGTAAATTGAAAAATGGAAAGTATGATATGAATTGGAAAATTGCTAAAATAAGTTACAAAGCTATACGTAGCACAGCGAGATGGGGAAAGCTAAGATAATTTTTGTGGCGTGGTCGAGCATTAGTTTAGCTTATTGTTATTGTGACGGGTACCGAGATACAGTGGAAAAACCTTTGTTTGCGTATCTCCAGTTAAAAAAAACATTATACACGAATAAGGTTTGTATTTAGTTATAGATGTCACTTAGCCCAATAAATGAATTGCACCAACATAAAATTACTTTTCTTCACAGAGAAAACGCTGATAGAAAAAGCGCAAGGTGAGTAACATGAACTATTTTTATTTGATTTCCGGATATAATTTAAATTCAGACACGGCTTACAACGCGTCAATATGCAATTAGATTCTGTTCCCATATACATCAAGGTCTTTTGTGTTGGTCTGACCGCGATGCCTTTTATCGAAGCTCTCTCCAAGTAGAAACATAAAACGGGTATATAGGACCATCTGACTGACTGTCACACCATCAACAAAAATCCTTTAACAAGACGTTGTTCAAAAATGTAAACTTAATTATTGAATAGCTATTTTGTGGAAATTGCATTTTGTCCTCCTTGATGAACGAATACATTTTCCTACAAGAAAGCCAAATCCTCTCTTTCTGGAATGAGCACCGTCATGACACATAACACTGGTTATCGTGAAAATCCGTTGCTTTCTTTCAAAGTGGACCACAGACAGTATCGGTACCATCGTCGGTTTGTTGCAAATGTGTTTGCTTTCGTAACATAAAGAGCATTTATTCGAAAATTCAAGAAGAAATGGCATTTGGTGTAATGTGCAGGGATAGCTAATTGGATGGCATGCGCTTTCAAAATTTAAATCCTATTAATGTTTTTGGACCGTTTTTCATTTTCGTCAATATGCAAACTGAAGAAATACAAAAATACGCGATCACGTGTCTAATTTTATATTCACTCCATTTGAACTGTTCGAGACCATCAGTAATTTTGTTCGATAATCTAGGCTTACAGGAGTATTACTCTTCAAAGCTCTGCATGGCACAAACATGGTTTTACTCTTCATGCCGCCAACTATTACTTACTTTAACATTGGTCATTAGTCGCCAATCTCCGCATAGAGGCCCTTAACCCTAGTTCGATCCGAAACGGCACCCATTCCTTTCTCTCCAGAGATGCTGCCTGTCCCGCTGTTATTCCAGCATTTTGTTTCTATCTTCGGTTTAATCCATCATCTGCAGTTCCATCCTATACACTCACCACATATATCTCAATTGCGACTTTCCTGCCATTTATTATTTAACACAAGTAGGCGTCATGTGGCTCATGTTTCTGTTATTGGATGAATCTGGACGCAATTTCTTGAATATTATTTGCCAAAATCTAATAGACCAAATCAGGAACGTAGTCTACCGACGTTGGACAATGCCATGCGGTTAGTGGAAATTAAATAAAGTATAGCTAAATAAACCCAAGCCCGAAATTGCTTCTTATGGCATTAGATATTGTGAGCGGAAGGGCTGTTCCTGCGCTGTACGTTTCTATGTTTGCCGGAATCAAAGAGCAGGAGTGAACGGGTCCTTTTCTGAATGGCAGCAGTGGCGAGTGGAGTGCCGCAAGGCTCGGTGTTGGGGCCGCATCTGTTTACCATATATATTAATGATTTGGAAGAGGGAATTAGGAGCAACACTAACAAGTTTGCGGATGACACAAAGCTGGGTGGCAGTGTGAACTGTGAAGAGGATGTTAGGAGGTTGCAGGGTGACCTGGACAGGTTGAGTGAGTGGGTAGATGCGTGGCAGATGCAGTATAATATAGATAAATGTGAGGTTATCCACTTTGGCGTCAAAAACAAGGGGGCAGATTTATATCTCAGAGGGGTTAGGTTAGGTAAGGGGGAGTACAGCGAGACCTGGGTGTCGTTGTACACCGGTCACATGAAAGTTGGCGTGCATGTACAGCAGGTAGTGAAGAAAGCTAATGGAATGTTGGCCTTCATAACAAGAGGATTTCAGTATAGGAGTAGAGAGGTTCTTCTGCAGTTGTATAGGTAGCAATGTTACAAAAATTTGAGATTTTCAAAATAAAGTCTGCAATTTATCCCATCAGATAAAGCATAAAAGGAAGTTTAATTTGACACCTAATTCACTTTCATATCTTCAGTATTAAAGAAGTTATGGCCATTTTCATACTCGGAAATTAGCATCTTGTTCCCTATTGCTTTTCCATTGACTTACACAAAAGCTGTGATCGAGGATAGTTAAAAGCCCATAACTTTCTTAAAAATTAAGATAACTGAAAGAAATTTTCAGTTATTATAGATTGAAGCATTATGAAACAAATATGAAAACAATCTTTACTTAGAAGACATGAAAGTAAAGCATATAATTAGTTAGTTACCTAATTGTAGCTAATTACAAAATTCAATTACTAGATCTAAACATCTATCAATTTCTTAAGAATAGATTAACATTTGTAAATAGCTAAGTGTCCAAATAACATTCACACAATAATTCACAATATAACATAATTTTTTTATCTCATTTTCATGAATTTACAGGCCAAATGGAAGGAATTGAATGTTTAATATCTGTAAATTAATGGGCATTTAAATCATCTTGTGAGTGAGGATTTCTGGAACGCGATCTTTTGGAACGTTCATTTGCGGTGAATTTAACCCCGTATTGCCATGAAAAATACTGCCGTTAGTTCGGGGAATAAAATCACCGTGTCGCATGAAAAAATGTGAATTAAAGGCTTCTTAAGAAGCACTTTTATACATTTAAAGAAACCACTTTCGTTTACCTGTTCCCGTGTGTGAAATCCGTCCCCGTTATCGGCGTTGACGCTTCAGGAGCTGCTTTTAAAATTACTCTAGCGCTGACATTGACGATTTAATAAAAATAAAAAATACACAAAACGCCACTAGGAACGATTCATCAGCCAACGCGTGTACTCCAACGAAATATTAACCAGGACAAAGGAGGAGAAACCCGCGTTTTCACCCCGCCCCCCCTTAAAAGCGCCAAAATCGCGCACACGGCCAGTGGCAGAATTACAGTGCGACTGAAGGTAGGTTTTGTAACATACCTAGTATAGGGCTCTGGTGAGACCACATCTGGAGTATTGTGTACAGTTTCGGTCTCCTAATTTGAGGAAGGACATCCTTGTGATTGAGGCAGTGCAGCGTAGGTTCTCGAGATTGATCCCTGGGATGGCAGGACTGTCATATGAGGAGAGATTGAAAAGACTAGGCTTGTATTCACTGGAGTTTAGAAGGATGAGGGGGATTCTTATAGATACATATAAAATTATAAAAGACTGGACAAGCTAGATGCAGCAAAAATGTTCCCAATGTTGGGCGAGTCCAGGACCAGGGGCACAGTCTTAGAATAAAGGGGAGATAATTTAGGACTGAGGTGAGAAAAAAACGTTTTCTCCCCAGAGAGTTGTGAATTTGTGGAATTCCCTGCCACAGGGGGCAGTGGAGGCCAAATCACTGGATGGATTTAAGATAGAGTTGCAACAGATTTATGGACTTCAGGTAAATGATTTTTTCAGATATCTCCAACTTAGAGATTACGTAAAAGCAAATACTCGAAATTTTAGAATTAGAAATTCAGAAATATTTGACGACTGTTGGAATAAACATCCTAATACCGAAAAACTAATATCTTATATATATAATATTTTATTAGACAGTGATATTCCATTGACGGACTTACACAGACAAACTTGGGAAAAAGAACTAAATCAAGTAATAACGAAAGATACTTGGGAAGAAAGTTTGCAACACATACATCAGTGCTCATTAAACGCCAGACATTCTCTAATACAATTTA
>CM075994.1:5895682-5940682 GCA_038087875.1 Malacoraja senta
TTCTGGAGTCGGAGAGTCATGGAGCTACACTGCAAGGAAACAAACCTTTAGGCCGACGGTGTTCATGGCGAGCAAGTTGGCATTCCGTGCTAGTACCCTGTTCCTGCATTTGGTTCACAGCGCTGAAAACTACATGTTCACATGAATGCCAAAATGTCTTTGAAACGTCCTGATTGCACCCGCTTCTATAAGTTTCTCTGGCAACTCATTGCAGACACTTTCGTGAACTCTGGCGAGGTGGAATGTTTCCAAAGCTATTCCGCATGGATATATACATATTTCCATAACTAATCCGTACAGCTAATACAGAATGTTTTCGGGCAGCCAGAAACAGGGTGAACGAATTGCCGATATCTGATTACAGGAATAATGTAAGGATATAAAATAAAAGTTATAAAAATGATTAATCCAAATTAAAGAAATCGGGCAGGCATGTAGAGACGATGTTCAGCAAGGACTAATAAAATAAGGGATTATGGAAAATTTAATGTGACAACACGTATCAAAAACGTATCACTTGCGGAAAAATAAACCTATTATGTGAAAGCTGGGGGAAATTACATTTCCGGACAGATCACAAAAGAGTAAGGTGTAAGTAAAACTTTTAACAGTGAATCGAGATGGCCACGGAGAGATTTAGAGAGGGTTCCTTCCACGCTCTAGGTCCCTTAACGCTGATTTGACTGAAAGGATCTAGAGCGGGAAAGGAATTGACAAGGTTAATTGGCTGGTGTGGGATCCGAGAAAGTGGCAAGAAATGAAAACAGAATGGTGAAAGACAAGCATGACAGAGGGAAGACTGTGAACCTTGTCTAGCAGCAACTGTTGGATACTTGAGCAATTTTTAGCGCCTACCTCAGATGCATGGTTGCAGCTTTGCCACAGATAGGATAGCAAAGTCGATTGTTTGATTTTGCAAAGCACAAAAATAATATTCAAAAAATACCGAGCCTCTATATTATATCGTTTACAATATAAATATGCAATGCACAACTAATTTTAAACTTGTTTGGCTTCAGAAATAAAGAAACTCCAGACTGATGTCGGTAAGGTCATCAAACCGCCACTGGAATTAAAATACGTTCATTTAACATTATTTATGTGACGTTACCATGATACCTCTGCTGTCGCTTTGGACAATCGATCTCGCGGGTAAAATAACTTTATTTTGCAATCAGATACCAAATACGATAATTTCAAACTGATCATTTAATGAGTCGTGAAAATACATGAAGGCACGTAGCCAACTTAAAGAGGAACGAAGGGTTTGAGACGCGTTCTTTCCTTTGATATAGATATGAGTAAACTCTAGATTTTACAATGCACAAAATAGTTTAATTTGCGACAATAATAAAAACCAGAATTAATATTAGTTAATGACAGATGCAACCAAATTGTATTACCAATTTAATTGTATCTGTAGACGGAAGTTAATTAATTACTTAAGGTGCTAACATATTTTCCTTCGAGATTTAATAAAGATAGCGTTATAACTATATTTCTATCTCTGTTTACAATGAAACACACAGATTCACCATTTGATAGTTTGTACGCAGCATGCTGGTATTTCTAGTGGGAAATGTTCATCTAATATAAATACAATTTCTCATAGAGGAAAGTTTCAAGCAAACAAAGCAAGGTAACGTATATCCCGACTATGCGATATTTCTCACAGCCATGGCTGGCGCTACTTCGATCAGTTTGTCATTCTTGTTGAGTCTTAATAAAACTAAAAATGAATGACTGATTGAATGAATATATGAATGAATGGACGAATGAACGTACGAATGAACGAATGGATGAATGAACGAACGATTCAACGAATGAATGAATGAAAGAATGAATGAATGAATGAAAGAATGAATGAATGAATGAATGAATGAATGAACGAATATATGAATGAATGAATGAATGAATGAATGAATGAATGAATGAATGAATGAATAAATGAAGGTCAAGGCTGCTTTACCAAAGGGAGCTGAGGGAATGTCCTGTGTTCTGTATCATAGAGATATGGTTCATCCACAGCTCCACAGACTCAGCCCACCAGCCCGAAGGCTTCTCCGTCCATCGTATGGACCGTACGCAGGCAGCTGGGAAAGAGAGAGGAGGGGGTGTCTGCCTCATGGTCAACTATTCGTGGTGCTAAGACGTGGCAGATCTGTGAAACTCCTGCTCCTCGCACCTGGAACATATGGCGGTGAGGTGCCGCCCCCTCTACCTACCGGGGAAATTGACCTCCATCATCCTGACCGCGATCTGCATCCCACCCCAGGCACACGTCCGTCTGGCATTGGAGGAGCTGCACGCCGTGGTCAACAAACACCAGACAGTTTACCCCGAGGCGTTTACCACCATCGCCGGCGAACTCAACAAAGCCAACCTGAAAAAATCGCTTCCAAACTACCAGCAACATGCATCATGCAGTACCAGAGGAATAAACACACTTGACCACTGCTACACGACCAAGAAGAATGCCTATCGCTCTATCCCTCGCCCTCACTTCGAGAAATCCGACCAGTCAGCGGTACTGCTTCTTCCTGCATACAGGAAGCAACTGAAGAGCGCACCCCCAGAGGTGAGGACTGCACATAGCTGGACTGCGGAGGAAGAGCAACAACTGCTTGGAGTCTGCAGTTGTACCGAGCCCCAGTGAGACCACACCTGGAGTATTGTGTGCACTTTTGGTCCCCTAATATGAGGAAGGACATTCTTGCTTTTGAGCGGGTGCAGCGTAGGTTTACAAGGTTAATTCCCAGGATGGCGGGACTGTCATATGCTGAGAGAATGGAACAGCTGGGCTTTGTACACTCTGGAGTTTAGAAGGATGAGTAGGCGTCTTATTGAAACATATAAGATTGTTAAGGGTTTGGACACGCTAGAGGCAGGTAACATGTTCCCGATGTTGGGGGAGTCCAGAACCAGGGGCCACTGTTTAAGAATAAGGGGTAAGCCATTTAGAACGGAGACGAGGAAACCCTTTTTCACACAGAGAGTTGTGAGTCTGTGGAATGCTCTGCCTTAGAGGGCGGTGGAGGCAGGTTCTCTGGATGCTTTCAAGAGAGAGCTGAATAGGGCTCCTAAAGATAGCGGAGTCAGGGGATATGGGGAAAAGGCAGGGTACTGATTGAGGATGATCAGCCATGATCACATTGAATGGCGGTGCTGGCTGGAAGGGCCGTATGGCCTATTCTTGCACCTATTGTCTATTGTCTATTGAGTCAGTAAACTGGGCAATGTTCAAGGACTCTGCAACGGACCAGAATGAATAGGTCACAGTCGTTACATACTTCATAAGGAAATGTGTGGGGGACTGTATTCCTTCAAAAACCTTCCGAGTGTTTCCTAACCAGAAGCCTTGAATGAACCGGGAGATCCACATTCTTCTGAAAACCAGATCCCGGACATTTAGGTCTGGTGAAGCAGAGGTCTACAAGAAGTTCAGATACGATCTTGACAAGGCCATCAAAAAGGCCAAAAGGGACTTCCGCCCAAAGCTGGAGGATGAGGCGGATGTTCGGCAATTGTGGTAGGGCTGGAATGCCATCACCTCCCACAAGGCGAAATCAGGAGGCAGCTCAATCAACAGCGAAGCATCACTCTCTGACGAGCTCAATGCGTTCTACGGACTCTTTGATAGGGAGCACGATGATGTGCCTTCCAGAGCCCCCCTTCGCCGTGATGGTATTTCAGTCACAGTCATATAGGCCGACTTCAGAAGATCCTACACGGGGGTGAACCCTCGAAAAGCGTCCGCACCTGATGGTATACCCGGTCGAGTTCTCAAAACCTGCGCAGACCAACTGGCTGGGTTTTTTGCGGATATTTTCAACCTCTCACTACTGATGTCTGTGGTTCTCACCTGCTTTAAGAGGGCATCGATAATATCAGTGCCCAAGAAGAGTAAGGTGACGTGCCTCAACGACTATCGACCAGTGGCACTAACGTCCGTGGTGATGAAGTGCTTTGAGAGATTGGTTATGGCGCATATCAACTCCTGCCTCAACAAGAACCTCGACCCACTACTTTCCGCCTACTCACAATAGGTCCATGGAGGATGCGATCTCACTGGCTCTCCACTCCACTCTGGTCCACTTGGACAATAAAAACACTTAGTTCAAGCTGTTGTTTATAGACTTCAGCTCGGCGTTCAATACCATCATCCCTCCAGGCTCGTTACCAAGCTCACGGAACTGGGTCTCTGCGCATCCCTCTGCAATTGGTTCCTCGACTTCCTCATCCACAGACTACAGTCAGTTCGAATTGGAAGATATACGTCATCAGAGACCCACACCATCCTGGCCACACACTCACCTCACCACTTCCAGCGGGAAGAAGGTACAGGAGCCTGATAACTGTAAAGTCCAGGTACATGAACAGCTTCTTCCCTACAGCCATCAGGCTATTAAAAATTACAACCTTATATAAATTCTGAACTACAGTAGACTATTATCATTATTATTATCATTATTACACTATTACTGTTTGTTTTGTGTGTGTGTGTGTGTGTGTGTGTGTGTGTGCGTGCGTGTGTGTGTGTGTGTGTGTGTGTGTGTGTGTGTGTGTGTGTGTGTGTGTGTGTGTGTGTGTGTGTGTGTGTGTGTGTGTGTGTGTGTGCGTGTGTGTGCGTGCGCGCGCGGGCGTGCGGGCGTGCGTGCGTGCGTGCGTGCGTGCGTGCGTGCGTGTGTGTGTGTGTGCGTGTGTGTGTGAGTGAGAGAGAGAGAGAGAGAGAGAGAGAGAGAGAGAGAGAGAGAGAGAGAGAGAGAGAGCGAGTATGTGTATATATACACACATATCTTTTTTCTTTTCATTTTCTCTCTCGTTTATCATATTATTTACAATGTACATTATTTACATATTCTGTTGTGCTGCAGCAATTAAGAATGTCATTGTTCTATCTGGGGCAATTGACAAAAACACTCTTGACTCTAGACTCTTGAATGAACGAATGAATGAATGAACGAATGGATGAGTGAATAAATGAATACTTTATTGCGATGAATAATCCTTTACCGGAAATAGCCTGAGTGCTGATGAGACAGTAAATGTACTCACGATCAAAACGACAACCTGGCCGCCCATTTTTTTGTTTGTGGTTAATCCTGTCCATGCTATAACCGTTGTTTCAGGTGATATCGAATTCTGACGTCAACATTTGCAGTCATAACTAGTCGTTCCACATCAAGCGTTGCCGTCAGTGCCGTCACCATTCTTAAGCGAAACCAGTAGAATCCTCATTCAAGATTTGGTGTAAAAATGCGCAATGGGGCGCTCGCTTGTAATACTGCATTGTTACCTGCCAGTGACACAGTGCAGCCGGATAAGTGCACGCGTTTCCCCCCCCCCCCCCCCCCCCCCCCGCCCCTTCACTTTAAAATATTGCATGCCTATCATTGTTCTGGTGTCATGGGCATATCGATAGATGAAGTTGACATAAAATGCGTTCGCTGCTGCCTGTTGCACCTTGTTCTCGCCTACCTGTTGAAAAATAATGGTCAGCAGGATAAGGTTGTTAAAACAGTGTTGTCTGCGTATGATCAAAAAAACGACAACCTGCCAATTATGTACTACGTAAATAGCCTAGTGATCGTCATAGGGCAGTTCAGAAACAAAAATTCAGAAAATGCTGGCACAGCAAGATAAATTGCACTGCGGTGATCAAGCGATGTTGAGGGCATTGCGGTTGCTTGTGGTTCTGAAAGTTCAGAGGTTGATGTGGGGGTCCGAAAAACGACGAAAATTAGAAGAATGCAGGTATTAATGCCTCTATTATGAAGGTGCGGGAATTTATCTAGTGAGGGAACAACCCGAGAAGGTACAGTGGAGGTTATCTCAGTAAAAGCATGAACAAGGGCCGGTGGAGTTTCATAGGCTAATTGTCAGATTAAATAGTTACACGATCTGTTTTTAATCTCACACGGGAAGCTTTTACTGTGCGCTACTTCGCACTATTGTATTTTTATTATCCGGAAATTCGAATTGCTACTTGAACGCGCGTGTGTGTGTAGGAGTGGAAGGGGAGGGAAGATAAGGTATCAACATCAATGATATTCTACTCTGTTTCAATTTTCCACCTTGTCATCAATTTACATTGGAAAACACTGACGCCGAAAAGGAGAAAGGAAGTCAACATTTGCATTGCTATGAAGAGCAATGAAATGTAACGCCTAATTCCACGCTGAATTGACGTACTTTAAACAACGATAAATCACCATGGCACCAGTTTTTCATTCATTTGATACACGAAAATGATAGTTGGCATAGGTTTTATACAACAGCATTGGCGTTCTTTTGGATAATCCAACGTTTTACAGTAATTCGTTGAATAGCACAATTCATGTCCTGTTTACAACTCGAGTTACCTATGCGTTGCATAATTTGTCTACAGAAATTCAGAATCTTGAAGAATATGTTTGATGTTCTCTTTGCTATTATTATTATTATTATTATTAATATTATTAGTAGTATAATTATTGTTATTACAATTATTAATTATTATTGTTATTATTATTGCTATTACTATTATTATTATTATTATTATTATTATTGGTGTTGTTGTTGTTATTATCAATATCATTTTTATTATTTTCATTCTTATCTTGAAATCTTTCCTTTGGTTCAATCAAAAATTCACATAAAAAATGAATATCAAAATTAGAGGTTTCATGTGGAAATATATTCAGCGTTCTGATAATATTTATTTTCAGAATTTGATGTAATTAAAAATCATTTGAAAAAAACAGGTAGGTGCCAATAAGGATAAGTTTGTGTTTGCTATGTTTCATTCTCTATCCATTTGAAATGAAATCCATTTCAATTTTACTTTCCGTAATTTGCTAATCAATCCATTGCCGGAGCCTTGGTATCAGCGTTGAACAAAAGACAAAATCTTTAGGTATTTTGTAGAAAAGCCCTTTAGGTCTTATACTTCAGTTGTAACTTCTATTCTCAGGCGCGTAGTCATCGATTGGGACGAGTATCCCTACGTAAGGAGTTAAGATTTGTTCACAAGCACAGCGCTGAAGTGTATTTGTGGGGACGGGGTAATTTACGGAGAGTTAATGATCTTACAGCACTGAATGCATTGTTTCCAGAGTACGCAGGACATAGGCAGAAGGATCTCGACCCGCATCATCTCACTCCTGCTATCCAGGATTTGCTGCCTGTCCCGTTGAGTTACTCCAGCATTTTGTGTTTACATAAGACGTAGAACAGCATAGCACAGCAGTAGTCCCTTCATCCCACAACTACTGTGGCGACATGATGCCAAAACCAACCCTCATCCACCTTCACATACAGTAATCCATATCACTGTGTTCCCTGTAAATCCATATGCAATCCAAAAATCTGTTATATCTCACCAATAATAATCATTAGCGTTAATGATACGATGGTCGGCGTTTCCACTAAAATTTGCATTCGGAAATCGAATATTCACATCCATGGCACTTTATCGTAAAAATGCAAATTATACATAGAGACTTTTGCTTCTTAACAAATAAAAATTGATCTATAGTACCAACTGAAAATTTGGTTTAAGGAGGACAATTTATGATATGTGAAGAGGAAAAAATTAGTTAAGACCAAAGTTGGACCCTTGAAGACTGAAAAATGTGAATTTATTATGGGGAACAAGGAAATGGCAGATGAGTTGAACAGGTACTTTGGCTCTGTCTTCACTAAGGAGGACACAAACAATCTTCCTGATATTGTAGTGGCCAGAGGATCTGGGGTGACAGAGGAACTGAAGGAAATCCACATGAGGCAGGAAATGGTGTTGGATAGACTGATGGGACTTACGGCTGATAAATCCACAGGGCCTGATGGTTTGCATCCCAGGGTACTTAAGGAAGTGGCTCTAGAAATCGTGGATGCATTGGTGATAATTTTCCAATGTTCTATAGACTCAGGATCAATTCCTGTGGATTGGAGGGTAGCTAATGTTATCCCAAATTTTAAGAAAGGCGGGAGAGAGATAATGGGGAATTATAGACCAATTAGCGTGACATCGGTGGTGGGGAAGATGCTGGAGTCAATTATAAAAGATGAGATAGCCGAGCATTTGGATAGCAGTAACAGGATCGGTCCGAGTCAGCGTGGATTTACGAAGGGGAAATCATGCTTGATTAATCTTCTGGAATTTTTTGAGATGTAACTAGGAAAATGGACACGGGAGAGCCAGTGGATGTAGTGCACCTGGACTTTCAGAAAGCATTTGATAAGGTCCCACATAGGAGATTAGTTGGCAAAATTAGGGCACATCGTATTGGGGGTAGAGTGCTGACATTGATAGAGAAGTGGTTGGCAGACAGGAAACAAAGTGTACAGATTAACGGGTCCATTTCAGAATGGCAGGCAGTGACTAGTGGGGTACCGCAAGGCTCGGTGCTGGGACCGCAGCTATTTACAATATACATCAATGATTTGGATGAAGGGATTCAAAGTAACATTAGCAAATTTGCAGATGACACAAAGGGGGGTGGCAGTGTGAACTGTGAGGAGGATGCTATGAGAATGCAGGGTGACTTGGACAGGTTGGGGGAGTGGACAGATGCATGGCAGATGAAGTTTAATGCGGATAAACGTGAGGTTATCCACTTTGGTAGCAAAAACAGGAAGGCAGATTACTATCTAAATGGCGTCAAGTTGGGAAAAGGGGAAGTACAACGGGATCTGGTGGTCCTTGTACATCTGTCTATGAAAGTGAGCATGCGGGTACAGCAGGCAGTGAGGAACGCGAATGGCATGTTGGCCTTTATAACAAGATGATTCGAATATAAGAGCAAAGAGGTCCCTCTGCAGTTGTACAGAGCTCTAGTGAGACCACACCTGGAGTATTGTGTGCAGTTTTGGTCCCCTAATTTGAGGAAGGACATTCTTGCTATTGAGGGAGTGCAGCGGAGGTTTACAAGGTTAATTCCCGGGATGTCGGGCCTGGCATATGCTGCGAGAATGGAGCAGCTGGGCTTGCACACTCTGGAGTTTAGAAGGATGATAGAGGATCTCATTGAAACATATAAGATTGTTAAGGGCTTGGACACACTAGAGGCAGGAAACATGTTCCCGATGTTGGGGGAGTCCAGAACCATAGAAACATAGAAACATAGAAAACAGGTGCAGGAGGAGGCCATTCGGCCCTTCGAGCCAGCACCGCCATTCATTGTGATCATGGCTGATCGGCCCCTATCAATAACCCGTGCCTGCCTTCTCCCCATATCCCTTGACTCCACTAGCCCCTAGAGCTCTATCTAACTCTCTCTTAAATCCATCCAGTGACTTGGCCTCCTGTGGCATGGAATTCCATAAATTCACAACCAACTGGGTGAAAAAGTTTTTTCTCACCTCAGTCTTAAATGCCCTCCCCTTTATTCTAAAGGGCCAGGGGCCACCGTTTAACAATAAGGAGTAAGCCATTTAGAATTGAGACGAGGAAACACTTTTTCTCACAGAGAGTGGTGAGTCTGTGGAATATTTTGCCTCAGAGGGCGGTGAAGGCAGGTTCTCTGGATGCTTTCAAGAGAGAGCTAGATAGTGCTCATAAAAATAGAGGAATCAGTGGATATGGGAAGAAGGCTGGAACGGGGTACTGATTGGGGATTAACAGCCATGATTACATTGAATGGCGGTGCTGGCTCGAAGGGCCAAATGGCGTACTCCTGCACCTATTGTCTATTGTATATTGTCTACCGGCAAGAGAGCCTACAGATGCTAGAACATTATGTAAAAAACAAACTACTGAAATAACTCAGCTGGCCTGGAACACCCATTTCTGGAAATGTACAGACGAGGTGTTGGATGAGGACCCATTTGCAGGCCACAGGTTATTTATCCACATTGTGACAGTCGTGCCATTCTACTTTGGTTAATTCTGTCTGGTAGAAACAAGACATGCAGTTCCAACTAAACATCCACAGTTCAGAAGACATAGAAACATTTATTTTTGAATGACCGATAGTATTCTGCATTTATTAGCAAAATTACAAATTTACAAGGAAGTTTTTGTTATATGTCACGCAATTGAGGTATCAAATCATAGATCATTGACCGCTTCTTTCGCGAAATTTATTTTGCGTCTTTCAAAACCAATGGAATTATTTTCCTTTTCCGCGGCGGAACAACCAACTCTGCCGAACAATAGTGCATTGTTCAAGAAGAAATTGATCAGCTAAGATGAATTGCTATTGTTCAAAGGACATATTGGTCATATGTTTCGTGCCCTGATATTAAGTGCAAATTATATAACACATCCTATTTTTCATCGTTACTTGCACGGGCCATTGTCCTTGCACAGCTAACATAGCGCAACACATTGGCAGTTGGGATAGCAAAACGATTTAAAAAAAAACGATAAATGATATGGTCTGTGTTGGAACAAGAAGAAGGAGGTCAGTGCCTTTCAGTGCATAATTCCAGATGACAATTCGGCAGTCGGCCTACGAACTCTAATATTTTAGCTGGAAACGTGCAAAGAAAAATCAAGGTAAAGCCCAATAAAGTACGGCAGTTCAGTCTAGGACCTTCGAATAATGTATCCGTTCCACAGACCAATGTGAAATTAATGGAAACGCACAACTTTAACAATTATTATTTACGACTGGCTGGTCACAGTTTGCGGAACGCTGCAACCTAGGGAAGTGACGCGAAAAATATCGTTGAAAATGATTATCTTCGGTGTACCCTTGAAGAAATATTTATTTTTCAAATCCACCCGAGTCGGTTTTTTCAATAGTTTACATTATTCCCTCCTTACGGAGACGTTGACTTTATTAACTCCTGTTGCAATGAATGAGATACATAAGATAAAGAGTAGTCAACGATGAGTTAATGTGTTTATATCAGAATCCGAATGGTAAAAACAAATGGAAAATAACCGTCGAACGTTGTGTTAAAGTGTTCAACATTTCAGAGTCGCTTATTATGAAGGAAAAGGAAACTTGGCTAGAAATGTAGTTTTCGATTTTCGGATTCCTCCCATCTTGTAATATCTCCGCTGTTTTCGGCATACAGCATAATGGTCACAGTCTGCATATTCACGGGTCTATGTTCTTTCAGATAATCCTTGACCACTCTTTCGATGTAAATGCATCTTGAGGAAATGTGTAAACTGAACATTCACAGCGTTCCCATCAATGCGAGGGAAATCGTTCGGGATAAAATTCTCATGCTCGTTTTACGTGAATGATCAAATCAATCTCGGCGAGTTGTTTCTGCGCAATTCATATAAATGTTAAATATACCGAACATATACAATCAACTTACCGTAATAAGATTGTTGTGCGTGTGATGTGGAGTGTGGGGAAGGAGAAGCACAACAATCTTATTGCGGTAAGTACAAGGATTGAACATTTGCACTTGGAGCAATCCATTGTGATATTGTTTAGAAACTTATTAAATGAAATTTCACGAAGAAACGAACGTCAGAAGTCACGTGTAACAGCAGTCCTGCCATCATCCTGTTATAAATTATTCAGAGAATCTAAAACAATAACATATATATATATGTTCTATATATCTATATATAGATCTACATATATATATATATATATCTATCTATATATATTATATTTGTTTGCTTTGTAGGGACGCGTAATGTGAAAGGTACGTTCTGAAACTGTATAAACGATAGCTGTGCTGAACTAATCCATCGTAACTAAATGGCACATCTTTTGCCGCCGATTATTTTGTTTGTGAGTGAGTTGATGTTTGGGTTTGTAGTATGGGTTTATACCATGCGCAAAACCAGCGAGTTATAACACAGCACGCACTAAATCGAACCAGTCTAAAAAATAAGTGAACATTTATTATCCTGGAAAATAACAAAGAGGAACATTCATCATTTCAAAACGGTTACAGCATCTGGCGATTAATTTAAGATCCTGGGCCGAATATAAATGTTGTGCTTTCAATGGCGTGTTGACATGAATAGTTAGCGTGGTCCTATTTATAAATGTAAGTTCAAATACGAAAATATCCATACGACTTGGTATCAAGTAATGTCTGTCAGGAAAGTAGGAATTAAAAATATTTTTCTGATCCCAATGAACTCCCGTGATGTTTCATATATTGCCATCGATTCACTTTCATGGGTTTCTTTACATTAGATTCACGATTGTGGATGAATTTCTTGGGAAAATATGCAGATGGTTTCCCTGTTGACGAATGATGCTAAATTTCACCACAATTTCACCTTCAAGTAAGACAATGAATCAATGTCGCTCAATAGAAAATTCATTACGTGTTAACGATATCGTTTTATATAATTTCCTCTTTATTTTGGTTGCATGAAGAAACTGCATCATAAACAGCAGGAGTACAACAAGCCTGTGCTTTGCGGCTGTGGTTTTAGCATGTCAATCCCCTTTTTTCCTGAAATGTAAAACGTAAGTGCCTGGGATCTTGCTAAAATGCAATTCCAATTTTGGTTGTGCGGGAAATCATGCGCAGCAGAATTATGAATATGTGCCTCAACGAATATACGACGAATAAGGTCGTATTGACCATTGGTCCTCTGGTTTTGAAAATTATTTAGCAATGCCAATGTCAGACATTAAATAATATGACATATTTCCACATTTTCTAACTTAATCCTGAGCCAACTTGCCCAGCTGAACAAGTATTTTGTATAACAATCTTCATTGTCCACGTTACCACCTACTTAAGTGCCATATTAAAAGGTACCCGGACGTGGCGCCGACGGACGAGAAGCCGAAGCAAAGAAGTGGAAGCCAAATAACCGAATGGAAACGAAGCCGAAACGCCAAATAACCGAATGGAAACGAAGCCGAAACGCCAATTGACCGAAAGGGTGGGACGTCTAAATGCATACTAACCGAAAGGGCGGGACGCCTAAAAGCCAACTAACCGAAAGGCTGCGTCGCCTAAAAGCAAACTCACCGAATGGCCGCTCTGCCGAAACGCCACCTACCCGAAAACCGGCGTCGCCTACAAGCGAACGGACCGAATGCCGCTCAACAGAAAAGTCGAATATCGGGCATGACGTTGCCGGGAGCGGGACATGTCAGCAATTGGTCCAAACCCCCGCGTCCATCACATCACTGTGGAGGGATGAACTTTGTCCCCTTCTCTCTTTGTCCCATTCTCTCTCTCCCCTTCTCTCTTTCTCTCCCTCTTCTGTCTTCCCCCTTCTCTCTCTCCTCCGTCTCCACCGGCGGGAGGATGGGGGCCATTTTCCCACACAAGCCATAGGTGACTGGGCAATCTGAACCCAAGCACCAAGTTGTAAGCGGCCGAAGGTGCGCATCTTTCGGGACAGCCCCCACTCTCCCACGGCCTCATCTCCCCCGTGCGGCTGCACTGTGACGGGCTGTATGTCGGGTGGAGTAGATGTATGGGACAGGCTGGTGCCTCCGCACACCCAGAGTCACTGACCGCGATGCACCGCCATCGGACCCCAACCCACACACCAGGGCGACCTCCCCGCACCTCCGATCCCCGGATCCTGACACCCACACCGGGTCATTTACCCAACCCCAGCCGCGGGGCCAGGCCGCTCGGGCATTGTAAATCGTTTTTAAAACATCGGGGGACACATTCCCTGGAGGGCCGAAGGGAGAGAGAGCGGGGGGGAAGAGAGAAGAGGGGAGAGAAAGAGAAAAGGGGGGAGAGAGAGAGAAGGGAGTGAGCGGGGGGGAGAGAGAGGAGGGGAGAGAGAAGGTGAGAGAGAAGGGAGAGGCAGGGGAGAGAGAGGGGGGGAGAGAGAAGATGGGAGAGAAAGAGCGAAGGGGAGAGAGAGAAATGAGAGAGAGGGGGAGAGGGCACGTGCAGAAAGAGGCGGAGAGAGAGAAGGGGGAGAGAGAGGAGGGAGAGCGAGGGGGAGAGAGGGAGGTGGAGAGAGAGAAGAGGGGTGAGAAAGAGAGAAGGGGAGAGAGAAGGGAGAGAGGGGGGAGAGGAGAGGAGAGAGGGGAGGAGAGAGAGAAGAGGAGAGAGGAATAGAGAAGGGGAGAGAGACAAGGGAGACAGAGGGGGTGAGAGGGGAGGGAGAGAGAGAGGATGAGAGAGAGAAGTGGAGAGAGAGAAGGGAGAGAGAGGGTGGAGAGAGAGAGGGAGGAGAGAGCGAAGAGGGGAGAGAAAGGGAGAAGGGGAGAGAGAGGGGGAGAAGGGTGGAGAGAGAAGAGGAGAGAGAGAAGAGGGAGAGAGAGAAGGGAGAGAGGTGGAGACATAGCGGGAGGAGAGAGAGAAGAGGGGAGAAAAAGAGAAATGGGGAGAGAGAGAAGGGAGAGAGAGGGGGAGAGAGAGGAAGTGGAGAGAGAGGAGGAGAGAGAGAAGGGGAGAGAGAGAAGAGGGAGAGAGAGAAGGGAGAGAGGTGGAGACATAGAGGGAGGAGAGAGAGAAGAGGGGAGAAAAAGAGAAATGGGGAGAGAGAGAAGGGAGAGAGAGGGGGAGAGAGAGGAAGTGGAGAGGGAGGAGAGAGAGACGGGGGAGAGAGAGAAGGGAGAGTGGGGGGAGAGAGAGGGCCGTGGGAGGGAGAAGGGGGCAGAACGAGAAGGGAGAGAGAGGGGGAGAGAGATGGCGGGGGGAGGGAGAAGGAGGGAGAGAGAGAAGGGAGAGAGAGAAGGGAGAGAGAGAGGGGGAGAGAGAGAAGAGGGGAGAGAGAAGGGGAAGACTTGAGCGTTGGGGTCATTTTCCCACACAAGCCATAGGTGACTAGGCAATCTGAACCGAAGCACCAAGATGTAAGCGGCCGAAGGTGCGCATCCCTCGGGACAGCCCACACTCTCCCACGGACACCCTCCGCGGGCTGTGTGTCGGCTGGAGCGGAGGTGTGGGACAATGTTCATCCCTCCACAGTGATGTAACGGACGCGGGGGGTCTGGGCCAATCGCTGACAAGTCCCGCCCCCCGGCAACGTCATGTCCGTTATTTGACTTTTCTGTTGAGCGGCATTCGGTCGGTTGGCTTGTAGGCGACGCCGCATTTCGGTAGGTGGCGTTTCGGCAGAGCGGCCATTCGGTGAGTTTGCTTTTAGGCGACGCAGCCTTTCGGTTAGTTGGCTTTTAGGCATCCCGTCCGTTCCTTTACTTTGCATTTAGCCGTCCCACCCTTTCCGTTAGTTGGCGTTTCGGCTTCCTTTCCATTCGGTTATTTGGCGTTTCGGGTTCGTTTCCATTCGGTTATTTGGCTTCCACTTCTTTGCTTCCGCTTCCCGTCCGTCGGGGCCACACCCGCACACGATATTAAAAATGTCTAATGAATGTAATGCAAACCGTTGTATCGTAAATATTGTGTGCATCTTGAATTACAGAGCGTGCATTATTATTTTCTATCCTTAGTTTGATATTCATTTGGTCAAAATATGTATTCGACTATTGAATTGTTTCACAGTACCTTTTAGTAGCTACAAAAAATTATGAATTCTCTTCGATTTTTTCAAATTTCTCTCTCGGCATTTTTCTATTTTTATGTCACATGATGCAAATTCTATGAAATTATTCACACGTTTTTCATCGATCAAATATCTAAATGACATTCATTCTTCGATTTTCTGCTCCACCATCTGATTTCAGCATATCCATAACGAATTTATTTTGTTAAGTAAACCAGATTATATTTCATGGTGCTGAAATCAATTGGAGGACGTTTCATATGGGTGCATTTCGAAATAATGTATTTTGTCCCAGAGATCTGCAGGGAATTGACAGTCTTATAATCGATTAATCATAAAACAATTATAATGCAAACAGCCTAATCCTTCAATGTAAGATACAGGCTATGCAGCGGAACCGTGCTATATCCTTTCCCAGAAGTGTTTCAATATATTTGTCGTCGAAATAAAGATTTTCACTGACTGTTTATTGATTGTAATTCTTACAAAATCGTACTCATCCAACAGTAAGGAAACTAGTTTTAGACGTTGGCGGAAAGGATTAACTTTTATATTCATGCTTCTCTTGCTTCGTTCCTTGGAATAGAACCTGACCGGCTGAAAAAAGCTCTTGTTGATATTGGTGAGGCACTGATTTCAAACATAGAATCCACTATTCAAAGTGAAATTCCGTCAAACTTAGCAACGGTTGCCAATATTTATTAAAATGCTATTAATGTTATAATGCATTATTTATGCTTTTCATTTGATGTATGAACAGTTGCTACATTTTAAATACATAAATGGATAGTACACGGTGCATGTCAGATTGGGGAATTTATTATGGGGAACAAAGAAATGGCAGTTGAGTTGAAAAGGTACTTTGGATCCGTCTTCTCTAAGATGGACACAAACAATCTTCCTGATATAGTAGTGGCCAGAGGATCTGGAGTGAAGGAACAATTGAAGGAAATCCACATTAGGCAGGATATTATGTTGGGTAGACTGACGGGACTCAAGGCTGACAAATCCCCAGGGCCCGATGACCTGCATCCCAGAGTACTTAAGGAAGTAGCTCTAGAAATCGTGGATGCATTGGTGATAATTTTCCAATATTCTCTAGATTCAGGGTCCGTTCCTGTGGATTGGAGGGTGGCTAATGTTATCCCACTTTTTAAGAAAGCCGGGAGAGAGAAAACAGGGAATTATAGGTCAGTTAGCCTGACATCGGTGGTGGGGAAGATGCTGGAGTCAATTATAAAAGATGAGATAGCCGAACATTCGGATAGCAGTAGCAGGATCGGGCCGAGTCAGCATGGATTTACGAAGGAGAAATCATGCTTGACTAATCTTCTGGACTTTTATGAAGATGTAACTAGGAAAATGGACAAGGGAGAGCCAGTGGATGTAGTGTACCTGGACTTTCAGAAAGCATTTGATAAGGGCACACATAGGAGATTAGTGGGCAAAATTAGGGCACATGATATTGGGGGTAGAGTGCTGACATGGATAGAAAATTGGTTGCAGACAGGAAACAAAGAGGTGGGAGTAACATGTCCATTTCAGAACGGCAGGCAGTGACTAGTGGGGTACAGCAAGGCTCGGTGCTGGGACCGCTGCTATTTACAATATACATCAATGATTTGGATGAAGGGATTCAAAGTCACATTAGCAAATTTGCAGTTGGCTCAAAGCTGGGTGGCAGTGTGAACTGTGAGGAGGATGCTATGAGAATGCAGGGTGATTTGGAGAGGTTTGGGGGGTGGGCAGTTGTATGGCAGATGGAGTTTAATGTAGATAAATATGAGGTTATCCACTGATATAAAAACAGGAAGGCGGATTACTATCTAAATTCCGTCAAGATGGGAAAAGGTGAAGTATAACGGGTTCTGGGGGGGGGGGTCCAGAACCACGGGCCACAGTTTAAAAATAAGGGGTAAGCCATTTAAAACGGAGACGAGAAAACACGTTTTCTTTAAAGAGTGAGCTAGATAGGGCTCTTAAAGATAGCGGAGTCGGGGGATATGGGGAGAAGGCAGGAACGGGACACTGATTGAGCCATGATCACATTGAATGGCGGTGCTGGCTCGAAGGGCCGAATGACCTACTCCTGTACCTATTGTCTATTGTCTATTGTTTCCATCTTATAACGAATTCATGCAGAATATGGCGCGTACCATGCTTCGTCGACCTAATGCTGCAGCACCGCCACCGCGTCAAAAATTTTAATGAGTTTGTAAAGACCATGAAATGAACCAATGTTTTGCAACTGATCTTCTTCGTTGTCTCACCCGCGAGGTATAACTAAATCCAGTCCAGAACCATGCAGAAAATTAGGCTTCCACGGTGGATGGATGCTCTGGAAAGTCAATGATTAAAGGGAAAATTGAGCAGCATCCGTCAGTGTAGATGTGTCGTTTTGCCCGCGATGACCACCATTATGATGGTCAGAAGGACATTGCTGTTACGTTTCCTACTGCGCAGCCTAATTTTGAGGCAACACATTACTGATAGAATTACTGAGACTTCTTTCTTGAAAAGTCAAGTTGCAGCCTTTGCATTATTCTTATTCTTTGTTTCTTCTTCTTTTATTCTTTCACGTGACTGAACCTGTGGGCTAAGTGCGGATACAGGGGCGGCACAGTACCTGTAGAGCAGCGGCTTCACATCGTCAGGGGTGCGGGTTACAAGTGCTGTTTGTACGGACTTTGCACGTTCTCCCTGTGACTGGGTGGGTTTCTTCTGGGTGTTCCAGTTTCTTCCCACATTCCAGAGACGTGAATGCGTTGACAGTTGTGGGATGCTTACGTGATTGTATCCACCTTTGGTTTTATGGTGAAGATAGACACAAAAAGCTGGAGTAACTCTGCGGAACAGGCAGCATCTCTGGGGGAGAGGAATGGATGATGTTTCGGGTGAATTACTCAAGCTTTTTGTGCCTATCTTCGGTTAAACCAGCATCTGCAATTCCTTCCTTCACATTCGGTTTCATGGTCGTATTTTTCTGGCTAACTTTTTCTCTCGAAGTAGCATTTTCTTTCATGAGACAATTTATGTGCCGGAATATAAAATGAGCCTTACAATCGTTAATTAATTGATAAATAATCGAAAGTCATCTCTGCTTGATGTAGCTTCCATTTTAAACTGGAATTTTGCACCGTTCTTCGGCAACAGGATATGAGATCTTGAAATGTGTTTGCTATATCAGAGCAGATCCCGGTAGATTCATACTAAAGACTCATATAATAAAATATCTTTATACGCGGATGATATATTATTGTATATTACAAAACCTCAAATCACTATACCAAATATATTAAATTTAATTGAAGACTTCGGATCTTTTTCTGGATATAGAATAAATTGGAATAAAAGTGAAATTATGTCAATAAAACCGAAAGATTCAACACATCTTTTAAAATTCCCTTTTAAAATAGCTACAGAAAAATTTAAATATTTGGGAATCGAAATTACCAGAGCATATCAAGGTATGCTCAGGGCAAATTTTGACCCCCTACTTAATAAACTGAATACATTAATTAAATTCTGGAAAACGCTTCCGATGTCTTTAATAGGCCGAATAAACGCAATAAAAATGATCTTTTTACCACAAATTTTATACCTATTTCAATCAATTCCTATATACTTACCTAAGAAGTTTTTTAAAAAACTCGACTCAGATATCACTAATTTTATATGGGACTATAAATCACATAGAATACAAAAAACCCATCTGAATAAATCTAAAGTATTGGGGGGTCTAGCACTACCCAATTTTATGTATTATTATTGGTCAGTAAATATTAAAAACATGATTCAACTGATGGATAACTCCGCCCAGCAAGCAGACTGGATTGTAATGGAGAAAGAGGATTGCTCCTCTAGAAACATTGGAGCGATCCTCCTCTCTCCAATGAAATTGAATAACATAAACTATAATAAGAACCCAATTATTCATAGTACAATCCGTATTTGGAAACAAATAAAACAAAATTTAAAATTAAGAAACTTATCACTTTTATTACCTATAGTCAATAACCCTTCGTTTAGTCCTTCTATTATAGATAAAGCTTATACACAATGGGATAGACTAGGAATTAAAACGCTTGGTGACTTGTATGAAACTGGAAAATTACTTTCATTTCAACAATTACAAATAAAATATAAACTCGGAAATAATCAATATTTTAAATACTTTCAAATATGCGACTATTTGAAAAAATATATAAAAGATCATCATAATAACCCAGCAGATGTACTGGACGAGGCAATGCAGACAAAAGCGGAATCAGCAAACTTAATATCATATTTGTACAATATTATCTTAAATGTACAAATACCATCTACGGAGGGTATCAGAAGAGACTGGGAACAAGAGTTAGCTATTAAAATTTCAAAGGAAAGTTGGAATGAATACTTATTAAAAGTACATAAATGCTCGATTAATGTAAGACACACTTTAATACAATTTAAAATTTTACATAGATTATATTATTCGAAAACTAAAATTCATAAAATTTTCCCAAACGTATCATCTATTTGTGATAAATGTCAATCCCAAGAAGCAACTATAGCGCACTCATTTGTCTTCTGTACAAAAATTCAAAAATTTTGGAATGAAATTTTTGAAATCTTTACAAAGTTATTTAAAACAAGACTGATACCCAAAGCAGAATGGATTATCTTCGGAATAACGGAAGATGATCCAGAACTAAATGTGTTTCAAAAGAAATTAATGGATTATGGGTTAATAACTGGAAAAAAGCTAATTCTAAAATTTTGGAAGAAGGCTCCAATACCAACTATAAATATGTGGATTTCAAATATGTTTGAAACACTACACCTTGAAGAGATAAGACTCCTCCTAGCAGGTAAACCAGATCACTTCCACCTGACGTGGTCTGCATTTATAGAATTATTACAAACATAGGGTGCAAAAGTACTTTAAAAAAATAAAAAATTGAGGTCGGGTAAGGGGGGATGATAGTTGAAGAGTTGGTATGTCCTATTTACGTGATGCTCAAAAAAAAAACATTTGTTTTTCTTTTTTTCTCTCTCTCTTTTCTTTTCTTAAGGCCTATTTCTTAACTCTTTTTCTTTTTGTTTTTAATTTCGCTCTCATAGGGTCCTCGTCCTTTTTTTTTGTTGTTACATTTTCTACACTTTTCTACACTTGCACTTTTTCCTTCACTTTCTTCTCTCTTTCAATCTTTTCTTTCTTTAGTGTAAAAAAAAATAAAGGGAGTACATTAATTGTAAGAAGATATAAATGACGAGTATTAATGTATGTGGCTGTGATGTAATGTACTTCTAATAAATAAAAATTAAAAAAAAAAAAAAAAAATTAATTGATAAATAATCGAAAGTCATCTCTGCTTGATGTAGCTTCCATTTTAAACTGGAATTTTGCACCGTTCTTCGGCAACAGGATATGAGATCTTGAAATGTGTTTGCTATATCAGAGCAGATCCCGGTAGATTCAGCTTCGTTAAGATCTTTGCGAATTGAATATGTGTGGCAACATATTTGTTTATTAGTGTCAATTAAATGCTGTGTTTGGAGAGATATTGCCTTTAGTGAGGCACCGTCAATGTAAGTTAATCCTTAACAAACACAAGATTGTGCTAATAGTGTGGAGTTTGCACCTTCTTCCTGTGACTGGGTGGGTATCTTCGGGGTGTTACAGTTCCCTCTCACTTTCCAGAGACGTGAAGGTTTGTATGTTAATTGGCTTTGTAAAATTGCTCCTAGTGTGTGGGATGCGAAAGTGGGATAACATAGATCTATTGTAGGGTAATCGTTGATCGGCACGAACATTGATGGAGCGAAGTGCCTGTTGCCAACTTTTATCTCTAAACACTAAATTCCACCGAATGTCCATCAGGAAAAGAAAATGTATTCACATCTGTGGGATGTTAACATTATCGTATCTACTTTTCGTTTTATGGTCATGTTTTTCCTCTATCTAACGGTGCTTTGCGATTTGTATACTGACTCGACAGCACGCGACTGGATAGCACTCAACAAAAACCTTTTCACTGTAACTGGGTTCACGTGACAATAAACTAAATGAACTGAACTAAATCAGTTTTAGACGTGAAACGAATGTGGCAAACAATAGCACATGAAACAAGAGAAAAATGGTAAACTGTGTTTTTTTTAATGACGTATTAATTACAAGATGTGTCATTGTGTCCCGCTGCTCTGATGTGTCATTAATGTCTCAGTGGGCTGATTACCAGCCTTGTCACAGCCTTGGAAAAGAGGAGAGAGAAAATACACCAGTCTTAAATTTGTTAACGAAATATATATTCCAAATACTGCCAATAAAATAAGATCGCCTCTAACAACGGACATCGTTCTAGAATACGAAACGGCTGTATTAACGCAGAGAAATCTATCATTAATATTGATTTTACATTTCGAAATTCTTTCGCCATTTGATAATAATTATGTTTTCCCTCTGCCCGTTAAAGACGTGCTAGTAGAAACAAATGCAGGTAAAGGAAGATAAAGCACTACTTTTCATTGGTGCGAATATAATTGATATACAAGAAACATAATTTCATGGGTCACACTTCATTGTGATACTCCACTTCAAGCGTCGGAGAGTTTTTAGTTGCCATAAGGGCATAAGGGATAGAAGCAGGATTAGGCCATACAGCCTATCAAGCCTGCTCCGCCATTCAATCATGGCTGACCTAGCTCTCCCTCCGAAACCCATTCTCCTGCCTGTTCCCCATATCCCATGACACATGTACTAATCATGAATATATTGAACTCTGCCTTCAAAATATCCATTGGCTTGGCCTCCACCCCCTTCTGTGGCAAATAATTCCACAGATTTACCACAGTCTGACTGAAGAAATTCCTCTAAATCTCCTTCCGAAAGGAAAGTCCTTTAATTCTGAGGCTATGTCCTCTAGTCGTAGACTCTCCCGCTTCTTCTTTCGTGCCCAACTTCCATGTTTCAAATGTTGACATCGCTGTCATCTTCCGTCCTGAAAAGGGCGCAAGCATCCGGCGACTATCAGTGGGAGCCATCACTTGTTGCAATAGATGATGGTGGTGGCATAATTAGCACGGGATATTACCAGTTTCCAGCCCCGCGACGTGAATGCTTCTAGTATGGGGCCAGACTCTCCCATTAATGGAAACATCCATTCCTCATCCACTCTATCCAGCCCTTGCACTTAATCGGTAGGTCTGCTTTGTGACATCGTCGCATTGGACCCGCGGAGAGTTATTTCAATATGGTCGCACTTCATCTATGAACATATAGACACTTTAAATCTGAAGAATGAAAATCGGGATTCTTCCCGGCGTGTTGAGCAATTGCAGAATTTACTGTTTGTGTGTGAAAACTGTTGACTAGCCAGACAGCGGGTGGAAAATATCACGATTGTTAATATTCGCAAGCTTCGAAAACTGTCCGTGCTGCCCACAGAGGAAGCTCCTTCCCCATCGTCGTAGCCATCGTTTAGCATATTATACGCATTTAATTCTGCCAGGCAATAGTTTGTCTGCGAATACATTGCCCATGTTTACTTAAACTGGTCCATCGATTGTCGATAATTGACTACTTTCGGCATCGAAAGATAAAACGTTAATCATTTTTCATGATCTCAAATCTGCGCATTTAATTTAGTTTTTGTGGTGCAAATGGTAACACACAGTTTGAGTAAGACGGGTAAACCAGATAACAAGCTAACGTTCATTAAATCCTGAATTTAAATGGAAGTGCATTGCCGATGGAACTGGTACACTTGGCTGCTTCCTCGGAAAACAATAGTTCTCCACGTCTCTCTCACGGCTAAACCCTGAATGAACAATACACTTGAAATATCTGTCTCCAATACTTATACATGTTTTGTGTACGTTTTGAGTAAAATTCTCTGTGCGCATAAATATCAGGAAATGCAGTTACTTGTATTCACAGATATTCAAAGCACCCGAGAAGTCAGTTATTGTTGATCGTTCGTGTAAGTTTAATTTGATTTTGCAATCATTTTTTTTTAGAATTGGAAAAACTTATTGTGGAGAGCAGTGAGTACCGACCTTTTAAAATAATCACATTTTCTGAAAGATAAATATGCACTTAAATGAGAATTATAGTCCAGGATATTTTACATGTGATGCATGGATCTGTTTTATCTAGTTTTATTTTATGTTGCCTAATGATCGGAGATAATAATAGTTTGTTTTTTTAATCGTTCTTACAGTGAAACAAATGCTTGGAAAAGATATGGGTAATTTTTACCCTCTATCAGTAAATACATTTCAGAATATACGTTGTTTATTTTTATTGATGTGAACTTTCCAAAAGAAATGCATCGAATAGTAAGCTAATCATGCCGTATGTGAGGCTCAATAGGTAACTTAATTATATAAACATTCAACATCTGTATCGGATCAGCAACAATTATTCTGGAATACGCTTATACACATAGAGCAGGATAAATGGCTTGACATGAAGCAAATACACTAGTATATTTTACCATCGGATGCGGTATTATTAACACATGGTTGGGTTTTCCACTGAGCTAATTAATCCATAACGCCCTCCTGCTTCTGGCGACATTGCAATTCTACCCTTGATGGAACCCAATAATTGTCTGGGAACTGACATCAAGTTCCATATGTCTATTGCTCTATTGCATGATTGCTTCGATATGCATCGTCTTAAAAGGGGAAATCGATCTTAGAAATGATGCTCATAAATGATGACCTATGCAACAAATAGCTGTGTCGTCATTCAAAAGTCAACTACTGAGGATTTAAATATTTATACTTCAAAAGTCTACATTATACACATGGAATAACCTGACATTGTGTAATATTTTATTTCATAAGAGATTGAATTTCTCAAGTTAAAGATGTCAAACAGTAAGGAATGTATTACTTCTACTAAATTAAAACTGCGCGATTGTTTCACTTCTACTTTCAACCAGAAAACATATTTGTGTAATTTGCTCAATGACCGGATTCTATTGTCCCCTGTGGCTGACGCAGTTGATAATTTGTATGTATTTCTAATGTCCCTTGGTCTCTGAATGGAAACATTAATTATCTTGTGTAGGATATATAATTTCAGCTAATATATTTGCCTTTCCTCTTCAATAATCCTTTAAAGATGAATGAGCATCAAAGTTCTGTTTCACATTGCTCTGGAGTTATCATTTGGACACATTTGTTGTGCATTATTTAATTGTGAAGGACATAAGTGACGGAAATTATTGGCAACCAGTTTATTTATTTCGTATTCATATCTCTATTAGATTCATTACATTGGCTGTAATGGCAATGTGCACAATGGAAGAACTGAAGACTCAGTGTGTTATATAGAATAATATGCTTCCAAAACACATTGAAAACTGCATTTGAATCTTATTGCAATAATGTTAGAATATTAAACATTGTACCTCGAGAAGTTAGGACATATTTTCAATGAATGATATTTGTTTTAAATGTCTCTGTATGGGACTGAATCGCAGTAAATGCAAGGGGCTGGTTGCAGGAATATTAAACGAAATACACTTATTGTCATTATTAACATTACCGAGTCGCTCATCAAGATAAAGATGGATTAAATTGCAAGGAGGACGAATAAAACGTGTGTCAGGATGATTCTTATGCAAAAATATCTGCTAAACAATTTTTCAGATTTTCCAAATGCCCTTTGAAATAACAGTTTTCGCCAAAAGACGTAGGCTACAGCCGTACGGGAAGGTCATGAAATGCTGTTGATAATTTAAGCATTAGCGCTTACAAGACGGCACTCTATCATAACGTTAACGGGTCCACAAAAATTAACTCACGCCTTCCAAGATGTGACTGTCACAAGCATTCGCAAGGAGGGGCAGCGTGGTTGCGTAACACTTCATTATGGATGTTTTAACTTAAAGTTGAACTAAATTGATTTTGAAAATGAAGACTTTGACTAATGATGCTCAAGTAATATTTCGGATTGTAATGCAAGACAACATTAGAAAAGTGATTTGGATCTTAATAATACGGATTTGTTTTGAGCAACATAATTAAACCAAAGTTGTTTACAGGTGATTTTACTCCCCCATGAAAGAGTTTAGTTTAATTAAATATGCGAAATTGGTTCGTATTTCCTCGTTGTTTATTGATGTGGAAAGTCCATATTTCTTGTAGTCGTATTATATCACAACTGGAAAACCAAACTGAAAACTTGTAGATATAACTCGCTGCAGTCTACCACATTACAGATTGTATTTCATCGTTAAGCATTTACATATTTTTTCTCAGAAAGCAGAAGCGACATGGGTAAGTTACCAGCATTGTTTATCATGCTTGATATCACATGAACGGATCATAAAGTGACGCACTCCATGCAACGGCAGATTTTTCATATCTTTCGCGAAACGAATTCTCTAGCGGCTATTTGGATGAGAATTGATAAGGGGAATATCTTCGATACGCATGCAAGCTTCCTCAGAGACCTTCAGAGCTTCTTCACTCATAAAGCTTCAACAAGCAGTCTTTTGTTGAATAAATGCTTTATTGTTGATGGTAAACAGCAAGATACATCCAAGTTTCTTCCGACTCGTTACTGCAATCTTCCTTGAATTCCGACTTGCAACTTTAAACATTACAAAACTCCTCGTGTCTCCGTAACATTGACATGGTCGAAGGATGAACATTCTCCATCGTCTCTCCAAACTAATCTAAAAACTAGAGTTCTGCGCTAGCATCTAAGCTCCAAACACGCCCCAAAACACGTCATAAATCCCACCCACAATATAACGGGCAGTCTAAAATTAAAGGCACATGCCATCATCAGTGACATGCAAAACAGGCCAAATGGCCACTACATACCGCCCCCTAATTGTTCCGAGTAACTAACGAGGCAATTACCAATAAACATTTTTTTAAAGTGGCCCTAAAGGCTATACATATATCAAAAGCAAAATGTCATGGAATTAAACCCCGGTCTACTGCGTGACAGGCGGGGTGGCCAACCACTATACTACCGAGGAAAATAGCATGCACTATATATTCGCAATCATGGCTCTTCATCGACTCTTCCATCTTCACGTTCGCCTTCTAGAAGCAAGCACAACTTGGTTATTGGTCTTATTAAAACATTGTTTTTTTTGTTTAAAGTCGTACCATACGCACCAAACCCTCAACGTCAGGCATGATTTCTAGTATTCTTCCCATCAACCAAGAACCTCGTGATGCTGTGGAGTCAGCCTTGATAACCCAATATTGTTTACGAAGTTGGGATAACATATAATTTCTTCCTCCATGTCCAACTTGTTCATGAATATGTCGTGATAATAATGTCGTTATGTAAAAGTCCTTTGAGAGAATGATAGGACGTTTAGTTTTTTCGGGCATTGCCAATTTGTTTAGGCGACCACCCATCTGCTGAAAACCTTCCTCCCAGACTGGGTCGAGCTTGTACAATTGACTGTTTCTTTTTACCCCCTGTCCTCCAGCTTCCAATGTTAGTATTTCTTCTTTGTATTTCTGTCTTTGACAGAAAGAGATGGTCGCATTTTCCGCCTTGAGGAGATCATCAAGATGTAAACCCTGAACGCCATATGAAGCTTCAAAAACTTGCATCTGGCCTTCAATCTCTCCTTTCCGTTTATCAGGATTCTCTTCCAGGATACTCTCTGTAATTTGTCTCCTTTTCCGAGCCGCCAGCAATAATCTTGTTTTTATTTTAAGAAACCAGGCTACGGAAGTTATCAATTTATTCCATGCTGAAAAGTGGGTAATTAAATTGTTCACGGTGTCATATGAGTCTTTAGCAATCACATTCACCGAAATGTTTTGTTTAATTTCCGGATCATTTACAGATATTTCAAATCCGAGTTCAAGCTTTGGCCATTCTCTGCTTGGTTCACAAAGAAACTTTAGCCCGTGGATCCATCTACTGTTATATAGAAATCAATTTCCTGTTAATCCTCTAGAGGCTTCGTCCGCGGGATTTTCTTTTGTGCTAACATATCTCCAATGAGAAACATTAGTAGCTCCCAATACAAAAGAGACTCTATTTGCTACAGATGACATAAAGCGTTTGTTTTCATTATTGATGTATTTCAGAACCGTAGTGCTATCGGTCCAGAAGATAGATTCTTCCAGTTGAAATTGTAGTTCCTTTTGCAGCATTATGTCAATTTTAACAGCTAAGCCTGCTGCTGTAAGTTCCATTCTGGGAATGGTCATTTGGTTCAGTGGTGCCACTCTGGCTTTTCCCATTAAGAATTCAACATGCATTTCATGCAGTCTTAAACATGAAACAGTCCCGTAACCACTTTCACTGGCATCCGAAAAATGATGCAATTGTGCACCTGATCTTACCAAAGTTTTTAGGCTTTATGCACCGATCCACCTTAAACTTTGAAATGTTATGGAGGCCTGTTAACCATTCTGTCCAACGGTGCGAGGATGTTTGAGTTATGCCCTCATCCCATCCAAGTTTTCCTTACAAAGATTTTGTAAAATTAACTTGGCTGGCAGTGTAAATGGTGCAAGAAATCCCAAAGTGTCGTATACTGAGCCAATCACAGATAAGATACCCCTTCTTGTACATGGTCGCTCCTGGATCGACAATTTAAACTTAAACACATCCGTCTCCACGCACCAGTGCAGTCCCAGTGCCCTTTCCATTGGCAAAATGTTTTTTATCTAAATCTAACTCCTTGGTTTCTTCAGCTCTATCATCCGGTGGAATGCTTTCCAATACAACACCATTTGAATTGCCTCCTGCTCAGTAGATATGGATTTTAGGCAATCGTCCACGTAGAAATTATTTTTCAAAGTGGAAATTACCTCCTCTGGGAAATAATCTTTATTATCCTCTGCCGTCTTCCTTAAAGCGAAATTCGCACAACTTGGAGATGACACCGCTCCAAAAAGGTGTACTTTCATCCGGTAATCAACAAGATCTTGCTGCACATCCCCTTCAGGTCACCATAAGAATCGCAGGTAATCAATATGTTTACCAGCTACTTTCACTTGATGAAACATCGATCTGATGTCAGCCATTAAAGCAATCGGTTCTTGCCTAAATTTGATGAGAACTCCAATGAGTGAATTGGTAAGGTCTGGACCTTGCAGTAGTTCACTGTTAAGCGATGTACCTTTAAAGACTTTAGCACAGTCAAAGATCACCCTCAATGTCCCTTTCTTTGAGTGATCCACCCCATGGTGCGGAATATACCAGAGCTCTCCATCACCTCGATATAATTGATTCGTTGGTACCATTTCGGCATTATCATTATTAATCATATCCTGTAAGAAGGATATATATTCCTCTTGAAATTTCGTGTACTTAGCAAACTTACGTTTCAAATTCTGGATACGCTGTTCAGCCATATGACGATTATTCGGTAAACTAACACTTTCTTGCTTGAAAGGTAAGTCCAAACAATAATGTCCATTAATCATCTTAATTGAATAGTTCATAATATCCAAGAATTATAATTCTTCTCTGGACATTTCTTCAGATTCTTTGCTGGTACTTTCATTGAAGTCATGACTATATTACTTTATTAACAGCTTTTCCAATTTACCCGTAGATATTTGATTAACAGCAACAGCACGGCAGTTCACCTGGCTAACGTTTCCATTATTCTTGCTCAAGGAGCCATAGATAACCCATCCAAGTAGGGTATTCACAGCATACGGTCCATCCCCTTGGCTCCTAACAATCTGTATACATTCTAATGCTTTCAGAGCATTCGTTCCAATAAGCAAGTCAATATCAGAATTTATCTTTGATATTTTCACATCATTCAGGTAAGGCCATTGCTTTAAGTCTTCACATCTGGGTATATTCTGACGCCCAACATGCATAGTTCCACGTGTAAAAACTTCTGAAATAGGAATAAAATTATCTTCATCCAAACTGGATATCTCCATATTTGTAATGTAATGACTAGGGTACTCTTTCTCTTTATTCGTGGTACGCATTTGAATTTTAACTTTCTCTCCAGTAATGTCCAGCCTTCTCATCAAATTCTCTGTACAAAAAGTAGCTGAACTTCCGAGGTCCAGAAATGCATATGTTTGCAACACTACATTTGTTTCCCTATTTCTCACTTGTACTGGTAAGATAGAGAAAATGCTTGCTTCAACCCCGGCCCCAGTATGAGCAGTTACTTGACGCGAGGTGACAGTATTAATAGCAGCTGACTCCTCCTTCACCTCTGCATGGTCCGGCTCTTTCTTTACAGGGTGAAGCACATCAGGATGATTCTGCTTACACTTGTCACAAATTATTGGGCACTTACAGTTTTTTACCATGTGCCCCTTCTTTAGACATCCATAGCAGGTTCCATTTCTTTTTTAAAAGTACATCTTTTCTTCACATTTCTTCTCTTTAAATTTACGACACCATGGTGTGACCCACTTCATCACAAAACTGACAAAATCCCTTCTTCTTAATAGTCGGCGCATCTTCTATGGCTCCACCTGTCGTCTTCTTGGGTATTATAGTGGTAGCAAAATTGCTTTTCTTAGGCCCTGTTCTTTCTTTAGTTTTGGTAAAGGTAGAATCTTTATAAGTTGCAAGTGGTCTGCGATCTTCAATAGTTCCGTGGTACGAGTCTAACATGTACCGTACTTCTCTTTCTAAAAATTCCACCAGGTCTGGCAGCCTGGCTGCTTGTCTGCTCTCATCTCGTATTTTGCCAGCTTCATCTATCCACTTTTCTCTCATTCTTCTTGGCAACTTGCTAATGATGATTCTAATATTACTCGCAAGATTCATTTCCTCCATGTAGCCGAGATTTTTCATCGAGCTGCAACAATCTCTCAGAAATATTGCATAATCACTCAATTTTTCCCCATCTTCTGGCTTGATTTCTTTCCAAGCATGGGCCTTCTCAATGTATGCGATTGCGATCCTCTGTTCATCACCAAAACGTTCTTCACGTAATCTTCTCGCCTTTTTTATAGCCCTGGTTGCCTGGCTTCTTCTGACAACTGTTAACAAGTACCTTCACACTTCCACTTGTGTACTTCAACAGAAATCTTAAGCGCTCTTTTCCATCCTTAACTTTCGTCTCTAATTCCCCCACTAGTGCTCTTACGAAAGTTTCATACTCCAAAGGATCTCCACCATACGTAGGAATTTCTACTGGTAGTAGAATGAGAGAGATATTTTGTCGAGCTATAATCTCGTTGAATTCTGTTTCCCTATTCAACAGTGCCAATAATCCATCCTGATTCCCTTAGCTTGACTCCACCTGTTGCTAAACAGGTCTTGGCTCAAACTGGCTTGCTCGAGCCCGTGCTTTAGGCCTTGGAAAAGCGTGGTCCGCTATTGGTCTATCTCGAGCTTGTACGGATGCTCCAATAGTAGTTGGTTTCAATTTAGCACCCATTTGCTGAGATGAAGTTTTACCCAACATATTTAGGTTCTCCAAGCCAAGGTATCCGGTCGACCTTGACCGTGGAATCGATCCAACTGCCAATTCACTCTGAGCATTTTTCTTCTTGGTCTAGAGCTCATCGTCTTCGACGATCTAGAGCATCATCTTGACCCCTCATTTTCCATTATGTCCTTCTTGGCTTTGGCCACCGCCATCGTTGTATCTAATTCCAGTTGTTCCTTACGTCCCCTCAGCTCCTCCTGCTGTCGCGCCATCTCTTCCTTCCTCTGATCGTTCCGTTGTCTCATCTCTTCTTCTTGTCGCGTTATCTCTTCTTTTTGTCTCTCCGTGACTTCTTGATCCCGCTCGATCTCATGTTTTTTCTTCATGGCATCCGCTTCTATTGAGAGCGCAGCTAACTCAGCTTTAACTTCCAATTGAGCAGAAGCCCTCGAAACCGAACTGGCTGAGCAACCATATCTGCGGCCTGATCTTCGTGAAGATACCTTTGAGATACTGTCTCCCGGTGCAATATCATTACCTTCTTATTCTTCTTCTTCTTCTTCTGCTTGCTTAGCATCTCCTTTTCTGTAACATTCACTTTGGCCAACTTCAGCTAACCATGTTTCTGCAACTTCCATGGATTCATCATAAGACTCCGTATTTTCTGAATACCACTTATAATGACTTTGACATTCCTCTTGAGATCGCTCTGCTTCCAGCAGTGTGTCCTGCTTTTCTTTAAGGTCATTATTAAGGCTACGTATCAGGCGTAATTTATCCTTCACATTCTCCAGGTAAGCTTCTGATTCCATGGCTACCTTCACACTTTCAAGTAGCCTTCTAATCCTCTTCCACAACTTGTTTCTATCTGATTCGGTTTCCTTGAGAACATGAAGTCGACCTTTCTCAGTGAGTTTAACGTGTCTGGCTGGTCTTCTGGTGCATACTGGTGCTCCATCAATCACGAAACTTCCTCCCACTTCTTCGCTCATAGTTTAAAGAGGTCTTGGCAGATCGCCAAGTCTTAAAATTATGCGAAAGGAGCAGTCTGCTGGCTTGTTCTTGTATTTTGTCAACAATTCTGTCTTAAAGCCTAACAAACTGAGATGGTTTTGAACTTCTCTAACATCCAGGTGCAAAAAGATGATGCCAATTCAAATGGAATTCATGCTTTCACAGGATTCAAAACAATCCAAGGTCGGTCTGGCTGGAATCTCTCTTCCACAGACAAATTGAGAAAAACGTTTTCTGATGGCTCTGTTATAAGCAGCCTTTTATTTGCCGTATAAAATTAAAGCTGTAATAATTCAGTCATAATTGATTTGTACTCACAAATCCACAGATACCTCTTCAGATAAGTCTCGATGCTGTCGATAGACCTCAAGGCCTCATCTGGCCGAGGTCTTTATCTTCAGTTCCTCCTAGAACCAGTCTTCTTCTGGCTAAGCCTCACCGAGATTTGAAATTATGATGCTTTGTTTGGTTAGATTTTTTTAAGTACACCCATCCCTCTATTGTTTTATGTGAGATAAATAGGATATACTTTGCGTCGAATCAAATTTCCCGTGTTGATTTCCCCTGCAACCTATTCACATTTGCGCACAATCGGATTTCCTCGTTTCTACCTGTCATCTGTATTTTTATGACAGCCATTGAACTCTACCAACCTGCGCATGACTCAGCAGCTCGGCTAAACGCGTCACTGCCATTCTGTTTAATTAAAATTCCGTATAAAGGCGAAGCCAACGTCCAAAACGCATTATTTTGTCACTTTAATATATTTGTAAAATGAGATTAGTTACGTTACGGCCACTGGAACCAGTGAACCACCCGGAGACTTTTCTGACATCAGCAGACGGGAACAAAATAACTACGTGCTGTAAATGATTATGTTACACAGATCTGGAGATTAAATTCATCTTTAATTATAGTGCATAGTATAGCGGTACAGCAGATTGTTAGTTGCTAATTAATCATCACCGCTTCCAAGACTACATAATGTAGGAAGTGGGTGTTAATATAAATCATACAGTAAGGTGGGGTTATTGATGCTACTCTACTATGATTGGTTCGCATGCAATAACCAATCTACATCCTTCCCTGTAAAGAGCGAATATAGTTAAGCACATGTAAGACGCGCGAATTTAAACATACCCGCCGTATCTGTCAGGCGGTCTACTAATACGACCCTAACGCGTACGGACCAACCCCTCTCCTACCGCACCAGAAAAGTTAGTGGGTGGGGGAGGCATTGAACCCGGAGGGGAGAAAGCAGCTGGGGGCACTTTAGGCGAAAGATAGGGTGAGCATGCGGGAGAGGTAGTGTTGTTGTTAGACAGGGACGCCGGTCGAGGCGGAGAACGGGACACGCTGGGACTAGGGATGGCAGCAGCAGCAGCAGACGGTTTGAACATCAGAGGAGGAGCAAAGGGATCGGCTGGTGGCGGTCGAGGTTCTTTTACAAGCAGCAAGTGTTGGCGGCTCCGCCTGTACAGGGCACCATCGACGTTGACAAGGTAGGAGCGGGGTTCCTAATACGGGCCAACAACGAAACCTAGACGGGAATGTCCCACAGTAGTCTGCAAACGGACGACGTGGCCCTGTAGTAGTGGTTTCAGCGGTTTGATGGACTTGTCATAGGATCGTTTCTGGATGTTGTGTTTCTCCAGGATGTGCTTCTGGACCGCGGCTGGTTTAAACACTTGTGGCACCAGCTTCTGCTGGGCAATTGGTATCGGAGGTCGTGTTGTCCTAGACATCAGTCGTTGTGCTGGTGAGCCTAGGACCCTGTCTCTAGTGATGGTTCTGTGGTTTAAAAGGTCCAGATACACATCCGACTTGCCCAGGTGGGAGCATTCCATTAGTTGGTTTGCGCACCTGACGGCCTGTTCAGCGAGCCCGTTACTTTGAGTGTATTCAGGGCTGCTTGTGACATGGTGGAAGTTCCATCGGTTGGCAAAGTGTTTGAATGCGTGACTGGTAAATTGTCTTCCGTTGTCAGTTTGCAGGCGGACTGGTGCGCCGAATGTGGAAAAGTGTTTCTGTAGCTTTTGAATGACCATTTCTGATGTGATGGTGGGCAGTAAATCGAGTTCGAACCAGTTAGAGTAGGAGTCGACCAGGACTAAATAGTGTTTACCGTCCCATTCGAAAATGTCTGCTGCCAGCGACGTCCAGGGCATTGCTGGTGGGGGTTGTTGTAGCAGAGGCTGTTTCTGTTGGTGTGGTGCCAAACTGTTGCAGATGGGACAGGAGGCAGCATCTGTCCTTTTTAAAAAAAATATTAGAAGCAAATGTACAAAAATAGAATCAACGGCATATGAAATAATACAGTTATTGTACAGCTTTACGTTTACCTTTAAGCTATAGTTGGAAGAAAAGAAAGGAGAAAAAGCAAGAAAGAGAAAAAGTGAAATGTGCAAAGATAGAACCCCTAGACTACCAAAGTGGTGTAGCCAAAGAGTGAATAAATGAAAGAAAGAAGAGAGGAATAGAAAAATAAGAAAAATAAAAGGACAAAAAGAGAAAGAAAGAAAAAAGTGGTGATATACCTGCCTCTCATCCCTCCCCACCCACCTCACCCAACCCGTAATTAGATTTAAGTCCAGTTGTTTTGTACCATACTATCCTTGTAATAAATCAATGAATGGTGTCCTTGTCTTCGAAAAATGATCTGTTTTTTCTGCCAAGACAAGTCTAATATTTTCAAGATGTAGCTTCTCGGACACGTTCATAATCCACATCTTAAGAGTAGGGACTGATGTATGTTTCCAAAATGTAAGTATTCGTTTTTTCGCCGTTATCAGGCCATAATTAAGGAAACGTTTGAAATAATGATAGCTCAGAGCAGGCTTCTAACGTACCTAGAATGATCAATCGGCAGATGTTTGAAGGCAGGTTGCGCCCAGCCCGATTGTGAGGCATCACAGGTTATCGTAACAGGACGCTTCAGGTCGAAGAATGTCAAGGTGGGAGCGCAGGCCAGCTTGGTTTAAAAAAAATCAAATACTTGTTGATGCTGCTGGTACCAGGTCCACTGAGTGTCCTTTCGGGTGCGTTGTCTCAGTGGCGAACTTAGTTCGCTGAGATTCGGTATGAACTTTCCCAGATAGTTCACCATACCCAGAAATCGTTGAAGGGTTAAATCGTCGGTGGGGGCTGGCATCTCTCTGATGGCAGCAGTTTTCTTCGGGTCGGGCTTGAGGCCCTCAGAAGTGAACACGTTTCCGACATAGGGGACCTCTGGAACCCGCAACTTGCATTTATTAGGGTTGAATTTCAGCTTGTTCTCACGTGCCCTGTCCATAATACGCTTTAGGTTGATGTCATGCTCCGTTGCGTCTTTGCCATAAACCAGGATGTCATCTACGATGATGGCACACGGTAGTCCTTCGAACATCTGTTCCATGGTTCTTTGAAAAACCTCGCTGGCCGGGTTGATGCCGAATGGCATCCTAAGAAATTTGAATCTGCCGAATGGTGTGGCAAGCGTGGTGAGGTTTGATGACTCGTCATCCAGTGGTATCTGCCAAAACGAGCTTTCAAGTTCAAGTGAGTTTATTGTCATATGTCCCTGATAGGACAATGAAATTCTTGCTTTGCTTCAGCAAAACAGAACATAGTAGGCATTGACTACAACATTTTTGAGCTTTTTGCGTCGAGGACAGAAAAAACTGTTGCACGCCCGATTTGTGCAGCGATGTCCTCGACAGTTCTCATCGGATAATGCGGGCGCTTAATGGCAGCGTTCAAGTATTTTGGATTGATGCACACGCGGAGCTAGTTTTTGTCTTTCTTATAAGTGACAACCATGGTGGAGACCCAGTTTGTGGGTTCGCTGATTTGGGCTAGTACACCCATGGAGACCATGTTTTTTAGCTCAGTCTCAATTCTGTTTCGCATGGCATGTGGCACACGGTGGGGGGCACGGACGGCTGGGTCGATGGTGGGGTCAATGGCGATCTTATAAGTCACAGGCAGCTTGCCTAGCTTGCCATCGAATAGATCAGGATATCTTTTAATCGGGTCCTCAGATATTAGCAACTTGTGAACGGTGCGGTCGAAGGAAACCAGCCCTAGGTCTTGGCAGGCATGTATGCCCAGTGGAATCACAGTCAGATTTAAGATATAGAAAGTCAGATTTCTTGTGGTGTTTTTCAGAACACATTTAAAGATAGTTCTTCCAAGAGGATACAGGACTTCCTGTCCATAAGCATGTACGGTAGAGCTGTCTCTAGTCAAGGTCTAATTATTTCTTATCTTGTTGTAGACATTCACAGACATTACATTCACGTGGGCCCCAGTACCCAGCTTGGCCTTCACAGGTCGATCTGTTTGGAATCTCTCTTCCACAGACAAATTGAAAAAAACGCTTTCTGATGGCTCTGTTATAAGCAGCCTTTTATTTGCCGTATAAAATTAAAGCTGTAATAACTCAAAGTCATAATTGATTTGTACTCACAAATCCACAGATACCTCTTCAGATAAGTCTCGATGCTGTCGATAGACCTCAAGGCCTCATCTGGCCGAGGTCTTTATCTTCAGTTCCTCCTAGAACCAGTCTTCTTCTGGCTAAACCTCACCGAGATCTTGAAATTATGATGCTTTGTTTGGTTAGATTTTTTTAAGTACACCCATCCCTCTATTGTTTTATGTGAGATAAATAGGATATACTTTGCGTCGAATCAAATTTCCCGTGTTGATTTCCCCTGCAACCTATTCACATTTGCGCACAATCGTATTTCCTCGTTTCTATCTGTCATCTGTATTTTTATGACAGCCATTGAACTCTACCAACCTGCGCATGACTCATCAGCTCGGCTAAACGCGTCACTGCCATTCTGTTTAATTAAAATTCCGTATAAAGGTGAAGCCAACGTCCAAAACGCATTATTTTGTCACTTTAATATATTTGTAAAATGAGTTTAGTTACGTTACGGCCACTGGAACCAGTGAACCACCCGGAGACTTTTCTGACATCAGCAGACGGGAACAAAACAAATACGTGCTGTAAATGATTATGTTACACAGATCTGGAGTTTAAATTCATCTTTAATTATAGTACATAGTATAGCGGTACAGCAGGTTGTTAGTTGCTAATTCATCATCACCGCTTCCAAGACTACCTTATGTAGGAAGTGGGTGTTAATATAAATCATACAATAAGGTGGGGTTAATGATGCTACTCTACTATGATTGGTTCACATGCAATAACCAATCTACATCCTTCCCTGTAAAGAGCGAATATAGTTAAGCACATGTAAGACGCGCGAATTTAAACATACTCGCCGTATCTGTCAGGCGGTCAACTAATACGACCCTAACGCGTACGGACCAACCCCTCCCCTACCGCACCAGAAAGGTTAGTGGGGGGGGGGGCATTGAACCCGGAGGGGAGAAAAGCAGTTGGGGGCACTTTAGGCGAAAGATAGGGTGAGCATGCGGGAGAGGTAGTGTTGTTGTTAGACAGGGACGCCGGTGGAGGCGGAGAACGGGACACGCTGGGACAAGGGATGGCAGCAGCAGTAGCAGACGGTTTGAACATCAGAGGTGGAGCAAGGGGATCGGTTGGTGGCGGACGAAGTTCTTTTACAAGCAGCAAGTGTTGGCGGCTCCACCTCTACAGGGCACCATCGACGTCGACAAGGTAGGAGCGGGGTTCCTAAGACGGGCCAACAACGAAACCTAGACGGGAATGTCCCACAGTAGTCTGCAAACGGACGACGTGGCCATGCAGTAGTCGTTTCAGCGGTTTGCTGGACATGTCATAGGATCGTTTCTGGATGTTGTGTTTCTCCTGGATGCGCTTCTGGACCGCGGCTGGCTTGAACACCTGTGGCACCAGCTTCTGCTTGGAAATTGGTATTGGTATTGGTATCAGTCGTTGTGCTGGTGAGCCTAGGATCCCGTCTCTAGAGATGTTTCTGAGGTTTAAAAGGTCCAGATACACATCCGACTTGCCCAGGTGGGAGCATTCCATTAGTTGGTTTGCGCTCCTGACGGCCCGTTCAGCGAGCCCGTTACTTTGAGGGTATTCAGGGCTGCTTGTGACATGGTGGAAGTTCCATCGGTTGGCAAAGTGTTTGAATGCGTGACTGGTAAATTGTCTTCAGTTGTCAGTTTGCAGGCGGACTGGTGCGCCGGACTGGTGTTTCTGTAGCTTTTGAATTACCATTTCTGATGTGATGGAGGGCAGTAAATCGAGTTCGAACCAGTTAGAGTAGGAGTCGATCAGGACTAAATACTGTTTACCGTGCCATTCGAAAATGTCTGCTGCCAGCGACGTCCAAGGCAGTGCTGGTGGGGGTTATTGTAGCAGAGGCTGTTTCTGTTGTTGTGGTGCCAAACTGTTGCAGATGGGACAGGAGGCTCTGTCCCGTATGTACTTGGCCATACCGGGCTAGTAGAACATGCTCTGTGCGTGGGCCAACGTGGCATCGGTACCTGGGTGACCGTTGTGTGCCTCTTTGTAGCATTCGTCTTGTAAGGATGAAGGGATCACGAGTTTGTGGCCTTTAACTATGACACCGTCGTGTATTACCAACTCATCGCGGACTAGGAAGAACGGCTGCACCTCCAGTGGCGTGCTGGATTGCCTGTCTGGCCAGCCTCTTTTGATTATGGATGAGAGTAGCTGAAGAGTGCCATCAGCGGCTGTGTGTTCAGCCAGACGTCGCAATCGTTCCGTGGGAACGAAGTCGATCTTGAGAACCGTAAGCTCATCCCATTCATAGGGGTGTCGTTCACTGGATGCACGTGGTGCACGAGAGAGAGTTTCAGCAACGAGCATGTCCTTTCCTTTTTTGTAAACGATTCTGAAGTCGAACCGCTGGAGCTGCATCATCATGCGCTACAGTCGTGCAGGTGCTGCGTGCATAGGTTTATTAAGGATGGTTACAAGTGGCTGGTGGTCTCTTTCGACTGTGAAAGTGTTGCCGAAAATGAAGTCTGAATTTTGAATAAGCGAAGACCACAGCTAGCAGCTCTTTCTCGATCTGCGCATAGCGCTGTTCGGTGTTCGTCATGGTGCGGGAGTCGTAAGATATAGGTAGTACAGTTCCATCGGCAGATGTTGTTTTTTTTAATATTAGAAGCAAATGTGCAAAAATAGAATCAACGGCATATGAAATAATACAGTTATTGTACAGCTTCCCGTTTACCTTTAAGCTATAGTTGGAAGAAAAGAAAGGAGAAAAAGTGAAATGTGCAAAGATAGAACCCCTAGACTACCAAAGTGGTGTAGCCAAAGAGTGAATAAATGAAAGAAAGAAGAGAGGAATAGAAATAAGAAAAATAAAAGGACATAAAGAGAAAGAAAGAAAAAAGTGGTGATATACCTGCCTCTCATCCCTCCCCACCCACCTCACCCAACCCGTAATTAGATATAAATCCAAAGTTGTTTTGTACCATACCATCCTTGTAATAAATCAATGAATGGTGTCCATGTCTTCGAAAAATGATCTGGTTTTTCTGCCTAGACAAGTCTAATATTTTCAAGATGTAGCGTCTCGGACACGTTCATAATCCACATCTTAAGAGTAGGGACTGATGTATGTTTCCAAAATGTGAATATTCGTTTTTTCGCCGTTATCAGGCCATAATTAAGGAAACGTCTGAACTAATGATAGCTCAGACGTACCTAGAATGATCAATCGGCAGATGTTTGAAGGCAGGTTGCGGGCTTCTGACGTACCTAGAATGATCAATCGGCAGATGTTTGAAGGCAGGTTGCGCCCAGCCCGTATTGTGAGGCATCGCAGGTTATCGTGACAGGACGCTTCAGGTCGAAGAATGTCAAGGTGGGAGCGCAGGCCAGCTTGGTTTAAAAAAAATCAAATACTTGTTGATGCTGCTGCTACCAGGTCCACTCAGTGTCCTTTCGGGTGAGTTATCTCAGTGGCGAACTTAGTTCGCTGAGATTCGGTATGAACTTTCCCAGATAGTTCACCATACCCAGAAATTGTTGTAGGGTTAAAACGTCGGTGGGGGCTAGCATCTCTCTGATGGCAGCAGTTTTCTTCGGGTCGGGCTTGAGGTCCTCAGAAGTGAATACGTGTCCGACATTGGGGACCTCTGGAACCCGCAACTTGCATTTATTAGGGTTGAATTTCAGCTTGTTCTCACGTGCCCTGTCCATAATACGCTTTAGGTTGATGTCATGCTCCGCTACGTCTTTGCCAGGATGTCATCTACAATGATGGCACACGGTAGTCCTTCGAACATCTGTTACATGGTTCTTTGAAAAACCTCGCTGGCCGTGTTTATGCCGAATGGCATCCTAAGAAATTTGAATCTGCCGAATGGTGTGGCAAGCGTGGTGAGGTTTGATGACTCGTCATCCAGTGGTATCTGCCAATACGAGCTTTCAAGTTCAAGTGAGTTTATTGCCATGTGTCCCTGATAGGACAATGAAATTCTTGCTTTGCTTCAGCACAACAGAACATAGTAGGCATTGACTACAGCATTTTTGAGCTTTTTGCTTCGAGGACAGAAAAAACTGTTGCGCGCCCGATTTGTGCAGCGATGTCCTCGACAGTTCTCATCGGATAATGCGGGCGCTTAATGGCAGCGTTCAAGTCTTTTGGATTGATGCACACGCGGAGCTAGTTTTTGTCTTTCTTATAAGTGACAACCATGGTGGAGACCCAGTTTGTGGGTTCGCTCATTTCGGCTAGTACACCCATGGAGACCATGTTTTTTAGCTCAGTCTCAATTCTGTTTCGCATGGCATGTGGCACACGGTGGGGGGGCACGGGCGGCTGGGTCGATGGTGGGGTCAATGGCGATCTTATAAGTCACAGGCAGCTTGCCTAGCTTGCCATCGAATAGATCAGGATACCTTTTAATCAGATATTAGCAACTTGTGAACGGTGCGGTCGAAGGAAACCAGCCCTAGGTCTTGGCACGCATGGATGCCCAGGAGAGTCACAGTCAGATTTTAAGATATAGAAAGTCAGATTTCTTGTGGTGTTTTTCAGAACACATTTAAAGGTAGTTCTTCCAAGAGGATACAGGACTTCCTGTCCATAAGCATGTAAGGTAGAGCTGTCTCTAGTCAAGGTCTAATTATTTATTATCTTCTTGTAGACATTCACAGACATTACATTCACGTGGGCCCCAGTTTCCAGCTTGGCCTTCACATGCTTGTTGTTAATTGACATTGAAACAGATGGATCTAAAAGCTTACCAGCTGTGTGAAGGAGTGTATGCACAGTGGACTCCTCGTATGTGCTAATTGGATCATCCTCGTGGGCAGCTTCGAGCTGGTCCTGTGAGTCTTGAAATGTCTGGGCTTGTTGCAACAGGTGCAGATTAGACGCTGAGCTGGAAGTTCTGTTCCCACGGGACCTGCAGACAACGGCGAAGTGATTCATCTTTATTGCAGTAATTACATGGTTTGCCGTTCGCTGGACAGAACGCTCGTCCCTTGTTGTGGAAATAGTTGCAATTCTGGCATCTTTGCGGAGGCTCATTTGTAAATCCCCGGTTAGCCATTTGCGGTGATTTGTTCATAAATCTTCTGTTAGCTGTGGCTCCTTTGTTGAAACCCGTCAGATTTATGGTCTTCTTCTGAGTGTCAAACTGGTCACTAAGTGGAGCCACAATCTCAGACGTTCGGCAGGCATGCACAGCTTTTCAAGGGTTGAAACCCGTCAGCATTCCGCAGCAACTCAGTCTTTAGCTTTTGATCAGTCATGCCACTGACAAGCTTGTCCCTGATTAATTCGTTCGACATGACCCCGAAGCGGCATCGTTGAGCCATATATTTCAAGTCACAAATAAGTCTTTCCACCGGCTCGTCGGGAAGCTGGCGTCTCGCGAAGAATGTTGCTCTTTCTAAGATACCGTTTGAGGGTAGGTCGCATAGTTCACGGAATTTACGCAGTAAAACATTGGGGTCACGCACAATGGTGGCGAATTGAGGAATGCAATTGAACAGAGGGATCTAGGAACAACTGTGCATAGTTCCCTGAAGGTGGAATCTCATGTAGATAGGGTGGTAAAGAAAGCTTTTGGTGTGCTGGCCTATGTAAATCAGAGCATTGAGTATAGAAGTTGGAATGGAATGTTAAAATTACACAAGGCATTGGTGAAGCCAATTCTGGAGCATGGTGTACAATTTTGGTCGCCAAATTATAGGAAAGATGTCAACAACATAGATAGAGTACAGAGGAGATTTATTAGAATGTTGCCTGGGTTTCAGCAACTAAGTTACAGAGAAAGGTTGAACAAGTTAGGTCTTTATTCTTTGGAGCGCAGAAGACTAAGGGGGGACTTGATAGAGGTATTTAAAATGATGAAAGGGATAGACAGAGTTGACGTGCATAAGCTTTTTCCATTGCGAGTAGGGAAGATTCAAACAAGAGGACATGATTTGAGAATTAAGGGACAGAAGTTTAGGGGTAACATGAGGGGGAACTTCTTTACTCAGAGAGTGGTAGCTGTGTGGAATGAGCTTCCTGTGGAAGTGGTGGAGGCAGGTTCGATTTTATCATTTAAAAATAAATAGGACAGATATATGGAGGGGAAAGGCATGGATGGTTATGGTCTGAGTGTAGGTAGATGGGACTAGGGGAGAGTAAGTGTTCGGCACGGACTAGAAGGGACGAGATGGCCTGTTTCCGTGCTGTAATTGTTATATGGTGATATGGTTATATGGTCTCAGCAAGTACAACTACCTGATCGTTGGCATCGAGAACGGCTGGCGTGTAGTCAAATGTCTGCGCTCTCATCAGAGCCTCCGGTCCCGCCAGGTTTAGTAGAAGAGAAGCCTTGACAGCATCTGGTTCATTACGATGGCGATGTTGATATAGTGTTCGTAGTCGATTTCAAATAGCCTCCAACGTTCCCCGATGTCAGAATCGAAGATGAGCTGCGTTGGCTTTCGGCACGAGTGAGCCATGGTGATACAAATGAAACTGATAAACAGAAATAAAACCCGACATACGGACGCAGTGGGTTACTTCACGCTGACTGACACAGTGTAAATGATTATGTTACACAGATCTGGAGTTTAAAGTCATCTTTAATTATAACACATAGTATAGCGGTACAGCAGGTTGTTAGTTGCTAATTCATCATCACCGCTTCGAAGACTATTTAAGGTGGCAAGTGGGTGTTAATATAAAGCATACAGTAAGGTGTGGTTAGTGATGGTACTCTACTAGGATTGGTTAACATGCAATAACCCATCTACACGTGCCTTACGATATATATGTGAAACATGTTTTGGACTGCTCTGTTTAAGCAAATATTTTCGGTAATTCCAGAAATTTGATGTTTCCGTTTTGCGCGCCATTCAGTGAAAACAAGTTTATCAAGTTAGCAGAAGGGAGAAAAATAAACCGAGTGCAGATCACAGAGTTGCAGCGACAGATAATGTGCGATGGAAAGGGTGGAAGGACTGCAAGGAAATAGATCGTCAGATCTGGAAATCATGCTTCCCATACGGAGGCTTTGGTTTAGTTTAGTTTAGTATAGTTTAGTTTACTTTATAATAGCTTAGAGATACAGCACGGAAACAGGCCTTTTGGCCCTCCGGGTCCAGGTGAAACCAGCGATCCCCGCACATTAACACCATCCTACACCCACTAGGGACAATGTTTACATTTACACCAAGCCAATTAGCCTACAAACCTGTACGTCTTTGGAATGTGGGAGGAAACCGAAGATCTCGGAGAAAACCCACGCAGGTCACGGAGATCGGGATCGAACTCGGGTCTCCGGCGCTGCATTCGCTATCTGCCGCTGCTCCACCGTGACTGCCGTGGCTTATTGAAGAGTTTGATAATCGCGGGAAAGAATTAGCTCTTGAATCTGGCGGCATGTAATTTCATGCAACTATGTACCTGTACTCCTAGGTCCCTCTGATCTGCAACACTATTAAGGCCGCTATCATTCACTGTGAATGTTTTGCCCATGGTTGACTTACCATAAGGCAACACCTCGCACTCAGCTGCATTAAAATCTAATATTCCGGCATTATTCAGTCCACTTGTCTTGCTGTTCAAAGGCCTGCGGTAACTTTTGCTGCTTGTGAATATTCTGCTGTCGAAATGATTGTTATGTGTACTTTGTGATTACTTTTATACATTTGATTTTGTTATTGTGTGCAGCATGTTCGTTATTCTGTGGTCTTCCAATACGTTTCCAGAGCGTTTCGGTTTTGACCGTTATCAATGAGGAGCGTGGTCAGCACACGTAAAATAAAGAAAAATCCTGGAGCACAACCGTCATCGGCACGCAACTCCGCAATACTCTGTACCAGAAAACGGCGTCTTTTAATATCGAAGCAGTTAAAATAAATATCCCAGAGAGAATTAGCAATAAATGTACGGGTTAGCTCGTTGTTCGAATGAAAAAGAAAGATACCGGGAAATGTAGATACTCGCTTACAAACATACATAGATACATAGATACATAGAAAATAGGTGCAGGAGTAGGCCATTCGGCCCTTCGAGCCTGCACCGCCATTCAACATGATCATGGCTGATCATCCAACTCAGTATCCCGTACCTGCCTTCTCTCCATACCCCCTGATCCCTTTAGCCACAAGGGCCACATCTAACTCCCTCTTAAATATAGCCAATGAACTGGCCTCAACTACCCTCTGTGGCAGAGAGATCCAGAGATTCACCACTCTCTGTGTGAAAACGTTTTTCCTCATCTCGGTCTTAAAGGATTTCCCCCTTATCCTTAAGCTGTGACCCCTTGTCCTGGACTTCCCCAACATCGGGAACAATCTTCCTGCATCTACCCTGTCCAACCCCATAAGAATTTTGTACGTTTCTATAAGATCCCCTCTCAATCTCCTAAATTCTAGCGAGTATAAGCCAAGTCTATCCAGTCTTTCTTCATATGAAAGTCCTGACATCCCAGGAATCAGTCTGGTGAACCTTCTCTGCACTCCCTCTATGGCAATAATGTCCTTCCTCAGATTTGGAGACCCAAACTGTACGCAATACTCCAGGTGTGGTCTCACCAAGACCCTGTACAACTGCAGTAGAACCTCCCTGCTCCTATACTCAAATCCTTTTGCTATGAAAGCTAACATAGCAGTTGTGTAACTCGGGTCAGAGAGTATCTCCGGAGGCCATGGTTAGGCGGCGTTTCGGGTTTGACCTCTCTTCACACATATCAGAGTGGTGGACAAAACAGGGAAAGGGGTGGATGTAGAACCGAGCCGAGCAACTGTTAGGTGGAAGGTAGACACAAAATGTTGGAGTAACTCAGCGGGGCAGGCAGCATCTCTGGAGAGAAGGAATGGGTGATGTTTCGGGTGGAACAGAGATAGAATGTAGTCGGAGACAGTAAGAC
>CM075994.1:5946817-5989317 GCA_038087875.1 Malacoraja senta
CCAGTAGAATCCTCATTCAAGATTTGGTGTAAAAATGCGCAATGGGGCGCTCGCTTGTAATACTGCATTGTTACCTGCCAGTGACACAGTGCAGCCGGATAAGTGCACGCGTTTCCCCCCCCCCCCCCCCACCCCGCCCCTTCACTTTAAAATATTGCATGCCTATCATTGTTCTGGTGTCATGGGCATATCGATAGATGAAGTTGACATAAAATGCGTTCGCTGCTGCCTGTTGCACCTTGTTCTCGCCTACCTGTTGAAAAATAATGGTCAGCAGGATAAGGTTGTTAAAACAGTGTTGTCTGCGTATGATCAAAAAAACGACAACCTGCCAATTATGTACTACGTAAATAGCCTAGTGATCGTCATAGGGCAGTTCAGAAACAAAAATTCAGAAAATGCTGGCACAGCAAGATAAATTGCACTGCGGTGATCAAGCGATGTTGAGGGCATTGCGGTTGCTTGTGGTTCTGAAAGTTCAGAGGTTGATGTGGGGGTCCGAAAAACGACGAAAATTAGAAGAATGCAGGTATTAATGCCTCTATTATGAAGGTGCGGGAATTTATCTAGTGAGGGAACAACCCGAGAAGGTACAGTGGAGGTTATCTCAGTAAAAGCATGAACAAGGGCCGGTGGAGTTTCATAGGCTAATTGTCAGATTAAATAGTTACACGATCTGTTTTTAATCTCACACGGGAAGCTTTTACTGTGCGCTACTTCGCACTATTGTATTTTTATTATCCGGAAATTCGAATTGCTACTTGAACGCGCGTGTGTGTGTAGGAGTGGAAGGGGAGGGAAGATAAGGTATCAACATCAATGATATTCTACTCTGTTTCAATTTTCCACCTTGTCATCAATTTACATTGGAAAACACTGACGCCGAAAAGGAGAAAGGAAGTCAACATTTGCATTGCTATGAAGAGCAATGAAATGTAACGCCTAATTCCACGCTGAATTGACGTACTTTAAACAACGATAAATCACCATGGCACCAGTTTTTCATTCATTTGATACACGAAAATGATAGTTGGCATAGGTTTTATACAACAGCATTGGCGTTCTTTTGGATAATCCAACGTTTTACAGTAATTCGTTGAATAGCACAATTCATGTCCTGTTACAACTCGAGTTACCTATGCGTTGCATAATTTGTCTACAGAAATTCAGAATCTTGAAGAATATGTTTGATGTTCTCTTTGCTATTATTATTATTATTATTATTATTAATATTATTAGTAGTATAATTATTGTTATTACAATTATTAATTATTATTGTTATTATTATTGCTATTACTATTATTATTATTATTATTATTATTATTGGTGTTGTTGTTGTTATTATCAATATCATTTTTATTATTTTCATTCTTATCTTGAAATCTTTCCTTTGGTTCAATCAAAAATTCACATAAAAAATGAATATCAAAATTAGAGGTTTCATGTGGAAATATATTCAGCGTTCTGATAATATTTATTTTCAGAATTTGATGTAATTAAAAATCATTTGAAAAAAACAGGTAGGTGCCAATAAGGATAAGTTTGTGTTTGCTATGTTTCATTCTCTATCCATTTGAAATGAAATCCATTTCAATTTTACTTTCCGTAATTTGCTAATCAATCCATTGCCGGAGCCTTGGTATCAGCGTTGAACAAAAGACAAAATCTTTAGGTATTTTGTAGAAAAGCCCTTTAGGTCTTATACTTCAGTTGTAACTTCTATTCTCAGGCGCGTAGTCATCGATTGGGACGAGTATCCCTACGTAAGGAGTTAAGATTTGTTCACAAGCACAGCGCTGAAGTGTATTTGTGGGGACGGGGTAATTTACGGAGAGTTAATGATCTTACAGCACTGAATGCATTGTTTCCAGAGTACGCAGGACATAGGCAGAAGGATCTCGACCCGCATCATCTCACTCCTGCTATCCAGGATTTGCTGCCTGTCCCGTTGAGTTACTCCAGCATTTTGTGTTTACATAAGACGTAGAACAGCATAGCACAGCAGTAGTCCCTTCATCCCACAACTACTGTGGCGACATGATGCCAAAACCAACCCTCATCCACCTTCACATACAGTAATCCATATCACTGTGTTCCCTGTAAATCCATATGCAATCCAAAAATCTGTTATATCTCACCAATAATAATCATTAGCGTTAATGATACGATGGTCGGCGTTTCCACTAAAATTTGCATTCGGAAATCGAATATTCACATCCATGGCACTTTATCGTAAAAATGCAAATTATACATAGAGACTTTTGCTTCTTAACAAATAAAAATTGATCTATAGTACCAACTGAAAATTTGGTTTAAGGAGGACAATTTATGATATGTGAAGAGGAAAAAATTAGTTAAGACCAAAGTTGGACCCTTGAAGACTGAAAAATGTGAATTTATTATGGGGAACAAGGAAATGGCAGATGAGTTGAACAGGTACTTTGGCTCTGTCTTCACTAAGGAGGACACAAACAATCTTCCTGATATTGTAGTGGCCAGAGGATCTGGGGTGACAGAGGAACTGAAGGAAATCCACATGAGGCAGGAAATGGTGTTGGATAGACTGATGGGACTTACGGCTGATAAATCCACAGGGCCTGATGGTTTGCATCCCAGGGTACTTAAGGAAGTGGCTCTAGAAATCGTGGATGCATTGGTGATAATTTTCCAATGTTCTATAGACTCAGGATCAATTCCTGTGGATTGGAGGGTAGCTAATGTTATCCCAAATTTTAAGAAAGGCGGGAGAGAGATAATGGGGAATTATAGACCAATTAGCGTGACATCGGTGGTGGGGAAGATGCTGGAGTCAATTATAAAAGATGAGATAGCCGAGCATTTGGATAGCAGTAACAGGATCGGTCCGAGTCAGCGTGGATTTACGAAGGGGAAATCATGCTTGATTAATCTTCTGGAATTTTTTGAGATGTAACTAGGAAAATGGACAAGGGAGAGCCAGTGGATGTAGTGCACCTGGACTTTCAGAAAGCATTTGATAAGGTCCCACATAGGAGATTAGTTGGCAAAATTAGGGCACATCGTATTGGGGGTAGAGTGCTGACATTGATAGAGAAGTGGTTGGCAGACAGGAAACAAAGTGTACAGATTAACGGGTCCATTTCAGAATGGCAGGCAGTGACTAGTGGGGTACCGCAAGGCTCGGTGCTGGGACCGCAGCTATTTACAATATACATCAATGATTTGGATGAAGGGATTCAAAGTAACATTAGCAAATTTGCAGATGACACAAAGGGGGGTGGCAGTGTGAACTGTGAGGAGGATGCTATGAGAATGCAGGGTGACTTGGACAGGTTGGGGGAGTGGACAGATGCATGGCAGATGAAGTTTAATGCGGATAAACGTGAGGTTATCCACTTTGGTAGCAAAAACAGGAAGGCAGATTACTATCTAAATGGCGTCAAGTTGGGAAAAGGGGAAGTACAACGGGATCTGGTGGTCCTTGTACATCTGTCTATGAAAGTGAGCATGCGGGTACAGCAGGCAGTGAGGAACGCGAATGGCATGTTGGCCTTTATAACAAGATGATTCGAATATAAGAGCAAAGAGGTCCCTCTGCAGTTGTACAGAGCTCTAGTGAGACCACACCTGGAGTATTGTGTGCAGTTTTGGTCCCCTAATTTGAGGAAGGACATTCTTGCTATTGAGGGAGTGCAGCGGAGGTTTACAAGGTTAATTCCCGGGATGTCGGGCCTGGCATATGCTGCGAGAATGGAGCAGCTGGGCTTGCACACTCTGGAGTTTAGAAGGATGATAGAGGATCTCATTGAAACATATAAGATTGTTAAGGGCTTGGACACACTAGAGGCAGGAAACATGTTCCCGATGTTGGGGAGTCCAGAACCATAGAAACATAGAAACATAGAAAACAGGTGCAGGAGGAGGCCATTCGGCCCTTCGAGCCAGCACCGCCATTCATTGTGATCATGGCTGATCGGCCCCTATCAATAACCCGTGCCTGCCTTCTCCCCATATCCCTTGACTCCACTAGCCCCTAGAGCTCTATCTAACTCTCTCTTAAATCCATCCAGTGACTTGGCCTCCTGTGGCATGGAATTCCATAAATTCACAACCAACTGGGTGAAAAAGTTTTTTCTCACCTCAGTCTTAAATGCCCTCCCCTTTATTCTAAAGGGCCAGGGGCCACCGTTTAACAATAAGGAGTAAGCCATTTAGAATTGAGACGAGGAAACACTTTTTCTCACAGAGAGTGGTGAGTCTGTGGAATATTTTGCCTCAGAGGGCGGTGAAGGCAGGTTCTCTGGATGCTTTCAAGAGAGAGCTAGATAGTGCTCATAAAAATAGAGGAATCAGTGGATATGGGAAGAAGGCTGGAACGGGGTACTGATTGGGGATTAACAGCCATGATTACATTGAATGGCGGTGCTGGCTCGAAGGGCCAAATGGCGTACTCCTGCACCTATTGTCTATTGTATATTGTCTACCGGCAAGAGAGCCTACAGATGCTAGAACATTATGTAAAAAACAAACTACTGAAATAACTCAGCTGGCCTGGAACACCCATTTCTGGAAATGTACAGACGAGGTGTTGGATGAGGACCCATTTGCAGGCCACAGGTTATTTATCCACATTGTGACAGTCGTGCCATTCTACTTTGGTTAATTCTGTCTGGTAGAAACAAGACATGCAGTTCCAACTAAACATCCACAGTTCAGAAGACATAGAAACATTTATTTTTGAATGACCGATAGTATTCTGCATTTATTAGCAAAATTACAAATTTACAAGGAAGTTTTTGTTATATGTCACGCAATTGAGGTATCAAATCATAGATCATTGACCGCTTCTTTCGCGAAATTTATTTTGCGTCTTTCAAAACCAATGGAATTATTTTCCTTTTCCGCGGCGGAACAACCAACTCTGCCGAACAATAGTGCATTGTTCAAGAAGAAATTGATCAGCTAAGATGAATTGCTATTGTTCAAAGGACATATTGGTCATATGTTTCGTGCCCTGATATTAAGTGCAAATTATATAACACATCCTATTTTTCATCGTTACTTGCACGGGCCATTGTCCTTGCACAGCTAACATAGCGCAACACATTGGCAGTTGGGATAGCAAAACGATTTTAAAAAAAAACGATAAATGATATGGTCTGTGTTGGAACAAGAAGAAGGAGGTCAGTGCCTTTCAGTGCATAATTCCAGATGACAATTCGGCAGTCGGCCTACGAACTCTAATATTTTAGCTGGAAACGTGCAAAGAAAAATCAAGGTAAAGCCCAATAAAGTACGGCAGTTCAGTCTAGGACCTTCGAATAATGTATCCGTTCCACAGACCAATGTGAAATTAATGGAAACGCACAACTTTAACAATTATTATTTACGACTGGCTGGTTACAGTTTGCGGAACGCTGCAACCTAGGGAAGTGACGCGAAAAATATCGTTGAAAATGATTATCTTCGGTGTACCCTTGAAGAAATATTTATTTTTCAAATCCACCCGAGTCGGTTTTTTCAATAGTTTACATTATTCCCTCCTTACGGAGACGTTGACTTTATTAACTCCTGTTGCAATGAATGAGATACATAAGATAAAGAGTAGTCAACGATGAGTTAATGTGTTTATATCAGAATCCGAATGGTAAAAACAAATGGAAAATAACCGTCGAACGTTGTGTTAAAGTGTTCAACATTTCAGAGTCGCTTATTATGAAGGAAAAGGAAACTTGGCTAGAAATGTAGTTTTCGATTTTCGGATTCCTCCCATCTTGTAATATCTCCGCTGTTTTCGGCATACAGCATAATGGTCACAGTCTGCATATTCACGGGTCTATGTTCTTTCAGATAATCCTTGACCACTCTTTCGATGTAAATGCATCTTGAGGAAATGTGTAAACTGAACATTCACAGCGTTCCCATCAATGCGAGGGAAATCGTTCGGGATAAAATTCTCATGCTCGTTTTACGTGAATGATCAAATCAATCTCGGCGAGTTGTTTCTGCGCAATTCATATAAATGTTAAATATACCGAACATATACAATCAACTTACCGTAATAAGATTGTTGTGCGTGTGATGTGGAGTGTGGGGAAGGAGAAGCACAACAATCTTATTGCGGTAAGTACAAGGATTGAACATTTGCACTTGGAGCAATCCATTGTGATATTGTTTAGAAACTTATTAAATGAAATTTCACGAAGAAACGAACGTCAGAAGTCACGTGTAACAGCAGTCCTGCCATCATCCTGTTATAAATTATTCAGAGAATCTAAAACAATAACATATATATATATGTTCTATATATCTATATATAGATCTACATATATATATATATATCTATCTATATATATTATATTTGTTTGCTTTGTAGGGACGCGTAATGTGAAAGGTACGTTCTGAAACTGTATAAACGATAGCTGTGCTGAACTAATCCATCGTAACTAAATGGCACATCTTTTGCCGCCGATTATTTTGTTTGTGAGTGAGTTGATGTTTGGGTTTGTAGTATGGGTTTATACCATGCGCAAAACCAGCGAGTTATAACACAGCACGCACTAAATCGAACCAGTCTAAAAAATAAGTGAACATTTATTATCCTGGAAAATAACAAAGAGGAACATTCATCATTTCAAAACGGTTACAGCATCTGGCGATTAATTTAAGATCCTGGGCCGAATATAAATGTTGTGCTTTCAATGGCGTGTTGACATGAATAGTTAGCGTGGTCCTATTTATAAATGTAAGTTCAAATACGAAAATATCCATACGACTTGGTATCAAGTAATGTCTGTCAGGAAAGTAGGAATTAAAAATATTTTTCTGATCCCAATGAACTCCCGTGATGTTTCATATATTGCCATCGATTCACTTTCATGGGTTTCTTTACATTAGATTCACTATTGTGGATGAATTTCTTGGGAAAATATGCAGATGGTTTCCCTGTTGACGAATGATGCTAAATTTCACCACAATTTCACCTTCAAGTAAGACAATGAATCAATGTCGCTCAATAGAAAATTCATTACGTGTTAACGATATCGTTTTATATAATTTCCTCTTTATTTTGGTTGCATGAAGAAACTGCATCATAAACAGCAGGAGTACAACAAGCCTGTGCTTTGCGGCTGTGGTTTTAGCATGTCAATCCCCTTTTTTCCTGAAATGTAAAACGTAAGTGCCTGGGATCTTGCTAAAATGCAATTCCAATTTTGGTTGTGCGGGAAATCATGCGCAGCAGAATTATGAATATGTGCCTCAACGAATATACGACGAATAAGGTCGTATTGACCATTGGTCCTCTGGTTTTGAAAATTATTTAGCAATGCCAATGTCAGACATTAAATAATATGACATATTTCCACATTTTCTAACTTAATCCTGAGCCAACTTGCCCAGCTGAACAAGTATTTTGTATAACAATCTTCATTGTCCACGTTACCACCTACTTAAGTGCCATATTAAAAGGTACCCGGACGTGGCGCCGACGGACGAGAAGCCGAAGCAAAGAAGTGGAAGCCAAATAACCGAATGGAAACGAAGCCGAAACGCCAAATAACCGAATGGAAACGAAGCCGAAACGCCAATTGACCGAAAGGGTGGGACGTCTAAATGCATACTAACCGAAAGGGCGGGACGCCTAAAAGCCAACTAACCGAAAGGCTGCGTCGCCTAAAAGCAAACTCACCGAATGGCCGCTCTGCCGAAACGCCACCTACCCGAAAACCGGCGTCGCCTACAAGCGAACGGACCGAATGCCGCTCAACAGAAAAGTCGAATATCGGGCATGACGTTGCCGGGAGCGGGACATGTCAGCAATTGGTCCAAACCCCCGCGTCCATCACATCACTGTGGAGGGATGAACTTTGTCCCCTTCTCTCTTTGTCCCATTCTCTCTCTCCCCTTCTCTCTTTCTCTCCCTCTTCTGTCTTCCCCCTTCTCTCTCTCCTCCGTCTCCACCGGCGGGAGGATGGGGGCCATTTTCCCACACAAGCCATAGGTGACTGGGCAATCTGAACCCAAGCACCAAGTTGTAAGCGGCCGAAGGTGCGCATCTTTCGGGACAGCCCCCACTCTCCCACGGCCTCATCTCCCCCGTGCGGCTGCACTGTGACGGGCTGTATGTCGGGTGGAGTAGATGTATGGGACAGGCTGGTGCCTCCGCACACCCAGAGTCACTGACCGCGATGCACCGCCATCGGACCCCAACCCACACACCAGGGCGACCTCCCCGCACCTCCGATCCCCGGATCCTGACACCCACACCGGGTCATTTACCCAACCCCAGCCGCGGGGCCAGGCCGCTCGGGCATTGTAAATCGTTTTTAAAACATCGGGGGACACATTCCCTGGAGGGCCGAAGGGAGAGAGAGCGGGGGGGAAGAGAGAAGAGGGGAGAGAAAGAGAAAAGGGGGGAGAGAGAGAGAAGGGAGTGAGCGGGGGGAGAGAGAGGAGGGGAGAGAGAAGGTGAGAGAGAGAAGATGGGAGAGAAAGAGCGAAGGGGAGAGAGAGAAATGAGAGAGAGGGGGAGAGGGCACGTGCAGAAAGAGGCGGAGAGAGAGAAGGGGGAGAGAGAGGAGGGAGAGCGAGGGGGAGAGAGGGAGGTGGAGAGAGAGAAGAGGGGTGAGAAAGAGAGAAGGGGAGAGAGAAGGGAGAGAGGGGGGAGAGGAGAGGAGGGGAGGAGAGAGAGAAGAGGAGAGAGGAATAGAGAAGGGGAGAGAGACAAGGGAGACAGAGGGGGTGAGAGGGGAGGGAGAGAGAGAGGATGAGAGAGAGAAGTGGAGAGAGAGAAGGGAGAGAGAGGGTGGAGAGAGAGAGGGAGGAGAGAGCGAAGAGGGGAGAGAAAGGGAGAAGGGGAGAGAGAGGGGGAGAAGGGTGGAGAGAGAAGAGGAGAGAGAGAAGAGGGAGAGAGAGAAGGGAGAGAGGTGGAGACATAGCGGGAGGAGAGAGAGAAGAGGGGAGAAAAAGAGAAATGGGGAGAGAGAGAAGGGAGAGAGAGGGGGAGAGAGAGGAAGTGGAGAGAGAGGAGGAGAGAGAGAAGGGGAGAGAGAGAAGAGGGAGAGAGAGAAGGGAGAGGAGGTGGAGACATAGAGGGAGGAGAGAGAGAAGAGGGGAGAAAAAGAGAAATGGGGAGAGAGAGAAGGGAGAGAGAGGGGGAGAGAGAGGAAGTGGAGAGGGAGGAGAGAGAGACGGGGGAGAGAGAGAAGGGAGAGTGGGGGGAGAGAGAGGGCCGTGGGAGGGAGAAGGGGGCAGAACGAGAAGGGAGAGAGAGGGGGAGAGAGATGGCGGGGGGAGGGAGAAGGAGGGAGAGAGAGAAGGGAGAGAGAGAAGGGAGAGAGAGAGGGGGAGAGAGAGAAGAGGGGATAGAGAAGGGGAAGACTTGAGCGTTGGGGTCATTTTCCCACACAAGCCATAGGTGACTAGGCAATCTGAACCGAAGCACCAAGATGTAAGCGGCCGAAGGTGCGCATCCCTCGGGACAGCCCACACTCTCCCCCTGACACCCTCCGCGGGCTGTGTGTCGGCTGGAGCGGAGGTGTGGGACAATGTTCATCCCTCCACAGTGATGTAACGGACGCGGGGGGTCTGGGCCAATCGCTGACAAGTCCCGCCCCCCGGCAACGTCATGTCCGTTATTTGACTTTTCTGTTGAGCGGCATTCGGTCGGTTGGCTTGTAGGCGACGCCGCATTTCGGTAGGTGGCGTTTCGGCAGAGCGGCCATTCGGTGAGTTTGCTTTTAGGCGACGCAGCCTTTCGGTTAGTTGGCTTTTAGGCATCCCGTCCGTTCCTTTACTTTGCATTTAGCCGTCCCACCCTTTCCGTTAGTTGGCGTTTCGGCTTCCTTTCCATTCGGTTATTTGGCGTTTCGGGTTCGTTTCCATTCGGTTATTTGGCTTCCACTTCTTTGCTTCCGCTTCCCGTCCGTCGGGGCCACACCCGCACACGATATTAAAAATGTCTAATGAATGTAATGCAAACCGTTGTATCGTAAATATTGTGTGCATCTTGAATTACAGAGCGTGCATTATTATTTTCTATCCTTAGTTTGATATTCATTTGGTCAAAATATGTATTCGACTATTGAATTGTTTCACAGTACCTTTTAGTAGCTACAAAAAATTATGAATTCTCTTCGATTTTTTCAAATTTCTCTCTCGGCATTTTTCTATTTTTATGTCACATGATGCAAATTCTATGAAATTATTCACACGTTTTTCATCGATCAAATATCTAAATGACATTCATTCTTCGATTTTCTGCTCCACCATCTGATTTCAGCATATCCATAACGAATTTATTTTGTTAAGTAAACCAGATTATATTTCATGGTGCTGAAATCAATTGGAGGACGTTTCATATGGGTGCATTTCGAAATAATGTATTTTGTCCCAGAGATCTGCAGGGAATTGACAGTCTTATAATCGATTAATCATAAAACAATTATAATGCAAACAGCCTAATCCTTCAATGTAAGATACAGGCTATGCAGCGGAACCGTGCTATATCCTTTCCCAGAAGTGTTTCAATATATTTGTCGTCGAAATAAAGATTTTCACTGACTGTTTATTGATTGTAATTCTTACAAAATCGTACTCATCCAACAGTAAGGAAACTAGTTTTAGACGTTGGCGGAAAGGATTAACTTTTATATTCATGCTTCTCTTGCTTCGTTCCTTGGAATAGAACCTGACCGGCTGAAAAAAGCTCTTGTTGATATTGGTGAGGCACTGATTTCAAACATAGAATCCACTATTCAAAGTGAAATTCCGTCAAACTTAGCAACGGTTGCCAATATTTATTAAAATGCTATTAATGTTATAATGCATTATTTATGCTTTTCATTTGATGTATGAACAGTTGCTACATTTTAAATACATAAATGGATAGTACACGGTGCATGTCAGATTGGGGAATTTATTATGGGGAACAAAGAAATGGCAGTTGAGTTGAAAAGGTACTTTGGATCCGTCTTCTCTAAGATGGACACAAACAATCTTCCTGATATAGTAGTGGCCAGAGGATCTGGAGTGAAGGAACAATTGAAGGAAATCCACATTAGGCAGGATATTATGTTGGGTAGACTGACGGGACTCAAGGCTGACAAATCCCCAGGGCCCGATGACCTGCATCCCAGAGTACTTAAGGAAGTAGCTCTAGAAATCGTGGATGCATTGGTGATAATTTTCCAATATTCTCTAGATTCAGGGTCCGTTCCTGTGGATTGGAGGGTGGCTAATGTTATCCCACTTTTTAAGAAAGCCGGGAGAGAGAAAACAGGGAATTATAGGTCAGTTAGCCTGACATCGGTGGTGGGGAAGATGCTGGAGTCAATTATAAAAGATGAGATAGCCGAACATTCGGATAGCAGTAGCAGGATCGGGCCGAGTCAGCATGGATTTACGAAGGAGAAATCATGCTTGACTAATCTTCTGGACTTTTATGAAGATGTAACTAGGAAAATGGACAAGGGAGAGCCAGTGGATGTAGTGTACCTGGACTTTCAGAAAGCATTTGATAAGGGCACACATAGGAGATTAGTGGGCAAAATTAGGGCACATGATATTGGGGGTAGAGTGCTGACATGGATAGAAAATTGGTTGCAGACAGGAAACAAAGAGGTGGGAGTAACATGTCCATTTCAGAATCTTCAAAATTCGAATTATCTAGGGGCAACAGACAAGGATGTTCACTATCACCGCTGTTATTTGCTTTGGTAATTGAACCCCTTGCTGAAAAAATAAGAACACACTCGAATATTCACGGTTATAACACAAAATATTCAAACAACAAACTATCCCTATATGCTGATGATGTACTACTGTACATCACAAAACCACAAATTAGTATACCAAATATATTAAACTTAATTGAGGACTTTGGATCCTTTTCAGGATATAGAATAAATTGGAACAAAAGTGAAATTATGTCGATTAAACCAAAAGACTCAACACATCTCAGGAAATTCCCTTTTAAAATAGCTATGGAAAAATTCAAATATTTAGGAATTGAGATTACTAGAAATTACCATGATATGTTTAAAGCTAATTATAATCCCCTACTTAAGAAATTAAATAATCTGATTAAATTTTGGAAAACACTTCCGATGTCCTTAATAGGTAGGATAAATGCTATAAAAATGATTTTCTTACCACAAATCCTTTACCTATTTCAATCAATACCTATATATCTCCCAAAAAAGTTTTTCAAAAAACTGGACTCAGACATTACAAATTTTATATGGGATTACAAATCCCACAGAATACAAAGAACACACCTTAACAAACGAAAAGAGGTGGGGGGTCTAGCGCTCCCTAACTTTATGTATTATAACTGGGCAGTAAATATTAAAAATATGATTCACCTGCTGGACAATTCTGCCCAGCAGGTGGACTGGATTATAATGGAAAAAGGGGATTGCTCCCCGAATAATATAGGAGCGATTATTCTCTCTCCAATAAATTTGAATAATAAAAATTATAATAAAAATCCAATTATATATAGCACTATTAGAACATGGAAGCAAATAAAACAGAATCTAAAATTAAGAAACCTATCTCTCTTAATACCAATAGTCAATAACCCATCGTTTAAACCTTCAATCATAGATAAAGCATTTATACAATGGGAAAGAATGGGAATTAAAACGCTCGAAGATCTGTATGAATTAGAAAAATTACTATCATTCCAACAACTACAACTGAAATATAATTTGAAAAATAATCAATATTTTAAATATATACAAATCTGTGACTATTTGAAAACACACACAAAAGATTATTATAATATGCCTTCCGACTTACTAGATGAAGCAATGAAGACAAAGGCGGAATCAGTTAATTTAATATCATACTTATATAATATCATCTTAAATATAGAAATACCCACAACAGATGGAATTAGAAGAGATTGGGAACAAGATCTAGGTATAAAAATTTCAAAAGAGAGTTGGGATAATCATTTATTACAGGTGCATAAATGCTCGATCAACGTACGACATACGCTTATCCAATTTAAAACATTACATAGATTATATTATTCAAAAACCAAACTAAATAAAATCTTTCCTAACGTCTCACCAATCTGTGATAAATGTATATGTCAAGAAGCTACCATAGCACATTCTTTTGTTTTTTGTACAAAAATCCAAAAATTCTGGTTTGAAATATTTGATATTTTTTCAAAATTAATCAAAATAAAACTGGTACCAAAACCAGAATGGATTATTTTTGGAATATCGGAAGGTATTCCTGAATTAAACGTGTATCAGAAGAATTTACTCAATTATGGGCTAATAATGGGAAAAAAGCTTATACTTAAATTCTGGAAAAATGCGCCCACACCAACAATAAAAATGTGGACATCAAATATGTTGGAAACATTACATCTGGAAGAGATGAGATTCCTCCTAGTAGGTAAAGTAGATCAATTTCAAAAGACGTGGTCTACGTTTTTGGACCTATTACAAGCATGAGGTGCAATAGTAATTTAGAAAAACAAATAAATAAATAAAAGGTATCTGGACCTGGTAATGGGAGGTAAAATAAAAACAGACTTGGTTGGTAGTTCCTTCTCTATGAAGTATGGTATAAGAGTTATAATAGAGCGATTGTTCCTTCTTTCTTTCTCTTTTTTTTTCTAGGGTCTATTTTCTAACTTTACTTCCTTCTCTAACCTCTTCTCTAAGGGGCTTTCTTTTCCCAACACTCTTTTGCACTTCACAACCTTTGCGCACTTTCTTCACTTTTCTTACTTCTTTCTTTTTCTTTCTTAAAGTTTAAAAAAAATGAAGCGGTACAAAAAATGTATTAATATATACGTGTTGTACATTACTGTAATCTACCGTACTTCTAAAAAATAAAATAATAAAAAAAAAAAAAAAAAAAAAAAAAAAAAAAAAAAATAATCGATTAATCATAAAACAATTATAATGCAAACAGCCTAATCCTTCAATGTAAGATACAGGCTATGCAGCGGAACCGTGCTATATCCTTTCCCAGAAGTGTTTCAATATATTTGTCGTCGAAATAAAGATTTTCACTGACTGTTTATTGATTGTAATTCTTACAAAATCGTACTCATCCAACAGTAAGGAAACTAGTTTTAGACGTTGGCGGAAAGGATTAACTTTTATATTCATGCTTCTCTTGCTTCGTTCCTTGGAATAGAACCTGACCGGCTGAAAAAAGCTCTTGTTGATATTGGTGAGGCACTGATTTCAAACATAGAATCCACTATTCAAAGTGAAATTCCGTCAAACTTAGCAACGGTTGCCAATATTTATTAAAATGCTATTAATGTTATAATGCATTATTTATGCTTTTCATTTGATGTATGAACAGTTGCTACATTTTAAATACATAAATGGATAGTACACGGTGCATGTCAGATTGGGGAATTTATTATGGGGAACAAAGAAATGGCAGTTGAGTTGAAAAGGTACTTTGGATCCGTCTTCTCTAAGATGGACACAAACAATCTTCCTGATATAGTAGTGGCCAGAGGATCTGGAGTGAAGGAACAATTGAAGGAAATCCACATTAGGCAGGATATTATGTTGGGTAGACTGACGGGACTCAAGGCTGACAAATCCCCAGGGCCCGATGACCTGCATCCCAGAGTACTTAAGGAAGTAGCTCTAGAAATCGTGGATGCATTGGTGATAATTTTCCAATATTCTCTAGATTCAGGGTCCGTTCCTGTGGATTGGAGGGTGGCTAATGTTATCCCACTTTTTAAGAAAGCCGGGAGAGAGAAAACAGGGAATTATAGGTCAGTTAGCCTGACATCGGTGGTGGGGAAGATGCTGGAGTCAATTATAAAAGATGAGATAGCCGAACATTCGGATAGCAGTAGCAGGATCGGGCCGAGTCAGCATGGATTTACGAAGGAGAAATCATGCTTGACTAATCTTCTGGACTTTTATGAAGATGTAACTAGGAAAATGGATAAGGGAGAGCCAGTGGATGTAGTGTACCTGGACTTTCAGAAAGCATTTGATAAGGGCACACATAGGAGATTAGTGGGCAAAATTAGGGCACATGATATTGGGGGTAGAGTGCTGACATGGATAGAAAATTGGTTGCAGACAGGAAACAAAGAGGTGGGAGTAACATGTCCATTTCAGAACGGCAGGCAGTGACTAGTGGGGTACAGCAAGGCTCGGTGCTGGGACCGCTGCTATTTACAATATACATCAATGATTTGGATGAAGGGATTCAAAGTCACATTAGCAAATTTGCAGTTGGCTCAAAGCTGGGTGGCAGTGTGAACTGTGAGGAGGATGCTATGAGAATGCAGGGTGATTTGGAGAGGTTTGGGGGGTGGGCAGTTGTATGGCAGATGGAGTTTAATGTAGATAAATATGAGGTTATCCACTGATATAAAAACAGGAAGGCGGATTACTATCTAAATTCCGTCAAGATGGGAAAAGGTGAAGTATAACGGGTTCTGGGGGGGGGGTCCAGAACCACGGGCCACAGTTTAAAAATAAGGGGTAAGCCATTTAAAACGGAGACGAGAAAACACGTTTTCTTTAAAGAGTGAGCTAGATAGGGCTCTTAAAGATAGCGGAGTCGGGGGATATGGGGAGAAGGCAGGAACGGGACACTGATTGAGCCATGATCACATTGAATGGCGGTGCTGGCTCGAAGGGCCGAATGACCTACTCCTGTACCTATTGTCTATTGTCTATTGTTTCCATCTTATAACGAATTCATGCAGAATATGGCGCGTACCATGCTTCGTCGACCTAATGCTGCAGCACCGCCACCGCGTCAAAAATTTTAATGAGTTTGTAAAGACCATGAAATGAACCAATGTTTTGCAACTGATCTTCTTCGTTGTCTCACCCGCGAGGTATAACTAAATCCAGTCCAGAACCATGCAGAAAATTAGGCTTCCACGGTGGATGGATGCTCTGGAAAGTCAATGATTAAAGGGAAAATTGAGCAGCATCCGTCAGTGTAGATGTGTCGTTTTGCCCGCGATGACCACCATTATGATGGTCAGAAGGACATTGCTGTTACGTTTCCTACTGCGCAGCCTAATTTTGAGGCAACACATTACTGATAGAATTACTGAGACTTCTTTCTTGAAAAGTCAAGTTGCAGCCTTTGCATTATTCTTATTCTTTGTTTCTTCTTCTTTTATTCTTTCACGTGACTGAACCTGTGGGCTAAGTGCGGATACAGGGGCGGCACAGTACCTGTAGAGCAGCGGCTTCACATCGTCAGGGGTGCGGGTTACAAGTGCTGTTTGTACGGACTTTGCACGTTCTCCCTGTGACTGGGTGGGTTTCTTCTGGGTGTTCCAGTTTCTTCCCACATTCCAGAGACGTGAATGCGTTGACAGTTGTGGGATGCTTACGTGATTGTATCCACCTTTGGTTTTATGGTGAAGATAGACACAAAAAGCTGGAGTAACTCTGCGGAACAGGCAGCATCTCTGGGGGAGAGGAATGGATGATGTTTCGGGTGAATTACTCAAGCTTTTTGTGCCTATCTTCGGTTAAACCAGCATCTGCAATTCCTTCCTTCACATTCGGTTTCATGGTCGTATTTTTCTGGCTAACTTTTTCTCTCGAAGTAGCATTTTCTTTCATGAGACAATTTATGTGCCGGAATATAAAATGAGCCTTACAATCGTTAATTAATTGATAAATAATCGAAAGTCATCTCTGCTTGATGTAGCTTCCATTTTAAACTGGAATTTTGCACCGTTCTTCGGCAACAGGATATGAGATCTTGAAATGTGTTTGCTATATCAGAGCAGATCCCGGTAGATTCATACTAAAGACTCATATAATAAAATATCTTTATACGCGGATGATATATTATTGTATATTACAAAACCTCAAATCACTATACCAAATATATTAAATTTAATTGAAGACTTCGGATCTTTTTCTGGATATAGAATAAATTGGAATAAAAGTGAAATTATGTCAATAAAACCGAAAGATTCAACACATCTTTTAAAATTCCCTTTTAAAATAGCTACAGAAAAATTTAAATATTTGGGAATCGAAATTACCAGAGCATATCAAGGTATGCTCAGGGCAAATTTTGACCCCCTACTTAATAAACTGAATACATTAATTAAATTCTGGAAAACGCTTCCGATGTCTTTAATAGGCCGAATAAACGCAATAAAAATGATCTTTTTACCACAAATTTTATACCTATTTCAATCAATTCCTATATACTTACCTAAGAAGTTTTTTAAAAAACTCGACTCAGATATCACTAATTTTATATGGGACTATAAATCACATAGAATACAAAAAACCCATCTGAATAAATCTAAAGTATTGGGGGGTCTAGCACTACCCAATTTTATGTATTATTATTGGTCAGTAAATATTAAAAACATGATTCAACTGATGGATAACTCCGCCCAGCAAGCAGACTGGATTGTAATGGAGAAAGAGGATTGCTCCTCTAGAAACATTGGAGCGATCCTCCTCTCTCCAATGAAATTGAATAACATAAACTATAATAAGAACCCAATTATTCATAGTACAATCCGTATTTGGAAACAAATAAAACAAAATTTAAAATTAAGAAACTTATCACTTTTATTACCTATAGTCAATAACCCTTCGTTTAGTCCTTCTATTATAGATAAAGCTTATACACAATGGGATAGACTAGGAATTAAAACGCTTGGTGACTTGTATGAAACTGGAAAATTACTTTCATTTCAACAATTACAAATAAAATATAAACTCGGAAATAATCAATATTTTAAATACTTTCAAATATGCGACTATTTGAAAAAATATATAAAAGATCATCATAATAACCCAGCAGATGTACTGGACGAGGCAATGCAGACAAAAGCGGAATCAGCAAACTTAATATCATATTTGTACAATATTATCTTAAATGTACAAATACCATCTACGGAGGGTATCAGAAGAGACTGGGAACAAGAGTTAGCTATTAAAATTTCAAAGGAAAGTTGGAATGAATACTTATTAAAAGTACATAAATGCTCGATTAATGTAAGACACACTTTAATACAATTTAAAATTTTACATAGATTATATTATTCGAAAACTAAAATTCATAAAATTTTCCCAAACGTATCATCTATTTGTGATAAATGTCAATCCCAAGAAGCAACTATAGCGCACTCATTTGTCTTCTGTACAAAAATTCAAAAATTTTGGAATGAAATTTTTGAAATCTTTACAAAGTTATTTAAAACAAGACTGATACCCAAAGCAGAATGGATTATCTTCGGAATAACGGAAGATGATCCAGAACTAAATGTGTTTCAAAAGAAATTAATGGATTATGGGTTAATAACTGGAAAAAAGCTAATTCTAAAATTTTGGAAGAAGGCTCCAATACCAACTATAAATATGTGGATTTCAAATATGTTTGAAACACTACACCTTGAAGAGATAAGACTCCTCCTAGCAGGTAAACCAGATCACTTCCACCTGACGTGGTCTGCATTTATAGAATTATTACAAACATAGGGTGCAAAAGTACTTTAAAAAAATAAAAAATTGAGGTCGGGTAAGGGGGGATGATAGTTGAAGAGTTGGTATGTCCTATTTACGTGATGCTCAAAAAAAAAAAACATTTGTTTTTCTTTTTTTCTCTCTCTCTTTTCTTTTCTTAAGGCCTATTTCTTAACTCTTTTTCTTTTTGTTTTTAATTTCGCTCTCATAGGGTCCTCGTCCTTTTTTTTTGTTGTTACATTTTCTACACTTTTCTACACTTGCACTTTTTCCTTCACTTTCTTCTCTCTTTCAATCTTTTCTTTCTTTAGTGTAAAAAAAAATAAAGGGAGTACATTAATTGTAAGAAGATATAAATGACGAGTATTAATGTATGTGGCTGTGATGTAATGTACTTCTAATAAATAAAAATTAAAAAAAAAAAAAAAAAATTAATTGATAAATAATCGAAAGTCATCTCTGCTTGATGTAGCTTCCATTTTAAACTGGAATTTTGCACCGTTCTTCGGCAACAGGATATGAGATCTTGAAATGTGTTTGCTATATCAGAGCAGATCCCGGTAGATTCAGCTTCGTTAAGATCTTTGCGAATTGAATATGTGTGGCAACATATTTGTTTATTAGTGTCAATTAAATGCTGTGTTTGGAGAGATATTGCCTTTAGTGAGGCACCGTCAATGTAAGTTAATCCTTAACAAACACAAGATTGTGCTAATAGTGTGGAGTTTGCACCTTCTTCCTGTGACTGGGTGGGTATCTTCGGGGTGTTACAGTTCCCTCTCACTTTCCAGAGACGTGAAGGTTTGTATGTTAATTGGCTTTGTAAAATTGCTCCTAGTGTGTGGGATGCGAAAGTGGGATAACATAGATCTATTGTAGGGTAATCGTTGATCGGCACGAACATTGATGGAGCGAAGTGCCTGTTGCCAACTTTTATCTCTAAACACTAAATTCCACCGAATGTCCATCAGGAAAAGAAAATGTATTCACATCTGTGGGATGTTAACATTATCGTATCTACTTTTCGTTTTATGGTCATGTTTTTCCTCTATCTAACGGTGCTTTGCGATTTGTATACTGACTCGACAGCACGCGACTGGATAGCACTCAACAAAAACCTTTTCACTGTAACTGGGTTCACGTGACAATAAACTAAATGAACTGAACTAAATCAGTTTTAGACGTGAAACGAATGTGGCAAACAATAGCACATGAAACAAGAGAAAAATGGTAAACTGTGTTTTTTTTAATGACGTATTAATTACAAGATGTGTCATTGTGTCCCGCTGCTCTGATGTGTCATTAATGTCTCAGTGGGCTGATTACCAGCCTTATCACAGCCTTGGAAAAGAGGAGAGAGAAAATACACCAGTCTTAAATTTGTTAACGAAATATATATTCCAAATACTGCCAATAAAATAAGATCGCCTCTAACAACGGACATCGTTCTAGAATACGAAACGGCTGTATTAACGCAGAGAAATCTATCATTAATATTGATTTTACATTTCGAAATTCTTTCGCCATTTGATAATAATTATGTTTTCCCTCTGCCCGTTAAAGACGTGCTAGTAGAAACAAATGCAGGTAAAGGAAGATAAAGCACTACTTTTCATTGGTGCGAATATAATTGATATACAAGAAACATAATTTCATGGGTCACACTTAATTGTGATACTCCACTTCAAGCGTCGGAGAGTTTTTAGTTGCCATAAGGGCATAAGGGATAGAAGCAGGATTAGGCCATACAGCCTATCAAGCCTGCTCCGCCATTCAATCATGGCTGACCTAGCTCTCCCTCCGAAACCCATTCTCCTGCCTGTTCCCCATATCCCATGACACATGTACTAATCATGAATATATTGAACTCTGCCTTCAAAATATCCATTGGCTTGGCCTCCACCCCCTTCTGTGGCAAATAATTCCACAGATTTACCACAGTCTGACTGAAGAAATTCCTCTAAATCTCCTTCCGAAAGGAAAGTCCTTTAATTCTGAGGCTATGTCCTCTAGTCGTAGACTCTCCCGCTTCTTCTTTCGTGCCCAACTTCCATGTTTCAAATGTTGACATCGCTGTCATCTTCCGTCCTGAAAAGGGCGCAAGCATCCGGCGACTATCAGTGGGAGCCATCACTTGTTGCAATAGATGATGGTGGTGGCATAATTAGCACGGGATATTACCAGTTTCCAGCCCCGCGACGTGAATGCTTCTAGTATGGGGCCAGACTCTCCCATTAATGGAAACATCCATTCCTCATCCACTCTATCCAGCCCTTGCACTTAATCGGTAGGTCTGCTTTGTGACATCGTCGCATTGGACCCGCGGAGAGTTATTTCAATATGGTCGCACTTCATCTATGAACATATAGACACTTTAAATCTGAAGAATGAAAATCGGGATTCTTCCCGGCGTGTTGAGCAATTGCAGAATTTACTGTTTGTGTGTGAAAACTGTTGACTAGCCAGACAGCGGGTGGAAAATATCACGATTGTTAATATTCGCAAGCTTCGAAAACTGTCCGTGCTGCCCACAGAGGAAGCTCCTTCCCCATCGTCGTAGCCATCGTTTAGCATATTATACGCATTTAATTCTGCCAGGCAATAGTTTGTCTGCGAATACATTGCCCATGTTTACTTAAACTGGTCCATCGATTGTCGATAATTGACTACTTTCGGCATCGAAAGATAAAACGTTAATCATTTTTCATGATCTCAAATCTGCGCATTTAATTTAGTTTTTGTGGTGCAAATGGTAACACACAGTTTGAGTAAGACGGGTAAACCAGATAACAAGCTAACGTTCATTAAATCCTGAATTTAAATGGAAGTGCATTGCCGATGGAACTGGTACACTTGGCTGCTTCCTCGGAAAACAATAGTTCTCCACGTCTCTCTCACGGCTAAACCCTGAATGAACAATACACTTGAAATATCTGTCTCCAATACTTATACATGTTTTGTGTACGTTTTGAGTAAAATTCTCTGTGCGCATAAATATCAGGAAATGCAGTTACTTGTATTCACAGATATTCAAAGCACCCGAGAAGTCAGTTATTGTTGATCGTTCGTGTAAGTTTAATTTGATTTTGCAATCATTTTTTTTTAGAATTGGAAAAACTTATTGTGGAGAGCAGTGAGTACCGACCTTTTAAAATAATCACATTTTCTGAAAGATAAATATGCACTTAAATGAGAATTATAGTCCAGGATATTTTACATGTGATGCATGGATCTGTTTTATCTAGTTTTATTTTATGTTGCCTAATGATCGGAGATAATAATAGTTTGTTTTTTTAATCGTTCTTACAGTGAAACAAATGCTTGGAAAAGATATGGGTAATTTTTACCCTCTATCAGTAAATACATTTCAGAATATACGTTGTTTATTTTTATTGATGTGAACTTTCCAAAAGAAATGCATCGAATAGTAAGCTAATCATGCCGTATGTGAGGCTCAATAGGTAACTTAATTATATAAACATTCAACATCTGTATCGGATCAGCAACAATTATTCTGGAATACGCTTATACACATAGAGCAGGATAAATGGCTTGACATGAAGCAAATACACTAGTATATTTTACCATCGGATGCGGTATTATTAACACATGGTTGGGTTTTCCACTGAGCTAATTAATCCATAACGCCCTCCTGCTTCTGGCGACATTGCAATTCTACCCTTGATGGAACCCAATAATTGTCTGGGAACTGACATCAAGTTCCATATGTCTATTGCTCTATTGCATGATTGCTTCGATATGCATCGTCTTAAAAGGGGAAATCGATCTTAGAAATGATGCTCATAAATGATGACCTATGCAACAAATAGCTGTGTCGTCATTCAAAAGTCAACTACTGAGGATTTAAATATTTATACTTCAAAAGTCTACATTATACACATGGAATAACCTGACATTGTGTAATATTTTATTTCATAAGAGATTGAATTTCTCAAGTTAAAGATGTCAAACAGTAAGGAATGTATTACTTCTACTAAATTAAAACTGCGCGATTGTTTCACTTCTACTTTCAACCAGAAAACATATTTGTGTAATTTGCTCAATGACCGGATTCTATTGTCCCCTGTGGCTGACGCAGTTGATAATTTGTATGTATTTCTAATGTCCCTTGGTCTCTGAATGGAAACATTAATTATCTTGTGTAGGATATATAATTTCAGCTAATATATTTGCCTTTCCTCTTCAATAATCCTTTAAAGATGAATGAGCATCAAAGTTCTGTTTCACATTGCTCTGGAGTTATCATTTGGACACATTTGTTGTGCATTATTTAATTGTGAAGGACATAAGTGACGGAAATTATTGGCAACCAGTTTATTTATTTCGTATTCATATCTCTATTAGATTCATTACATTGGCTGTAATGGCAATGTGCACAATGGAAGAACTGAAGACTCAGTGTGTTATATAGAATAATATGCTTCCAAAACACATTGAAAACTGCATTTGAATCTTATTGCAATAATGTTAGAATATTAAACATTGTACCTCGAGAAGTTAGGACATATTTTCAATGAATGATATTTGTTTTAAATGTCTCTGTATGGGACTGAATCGCAGTAAATGCAAGGGGCTGGTTGCAGGAATATTAAACGAAATACACTTATTGTCATTATTAACATTACCGAGTCGCTCATCAAGATAAAGATGGATTAAATTGCAAGGAGGACGAATAAAACGTGTGTCAGGATGATTCTTATGCAAAAATATCTGCTAAACAATTTTTCAGATTTTCCAAATGCCCTTTGAAATAACAGTTTTCGCCAAAAGACGTAGGCTACAGCCGTACGGGAAGGTCATGAAATGCTGTTGATAATTTAAGCATTAGCGCTTACAAGACGGCACTCTATCATAACGTTAACGGGTCCACAAAAATTAACTCACGCCTTCCAAGATGTGACTGTCACAAGCATTCGCAAGGAGGGGCAGCGTGGTTGCGTAACACTTCATTATGGATGTTTTAACTTAAAGTTGAACTAAATTGATTTTGAAAATGAAGACTTTGACTAATGATGCTCAAGTAATATTTCGGATTGTAATGCAAGACAACATTAGAAAAGTGATTTGGATCTTAATAATACGGATTTGTTTTGAGCAACATAATTAAACCAAAGTTGTTTACAGGTGATTTTACTCCCCCATGAAAGAGTTTAGTTTAATTAAATATGCGAAATTGGTTCGTATTTCCTCGTTGTTTATTGATGTGGAAAGTCCATATTTCTTGTAGTCGTATTATATCACAACTGGAAAACCAAACTGAAAACTTGTAGATATAACTCGCTGCAGTCTACCACATTACAGATTGTATTTCATCGTTAAGCATTTACATATTTTTTCTCAGAAAGCAGAAGCGACATGGGTAAGTTACCAGCATTGTTTATCATGCTTGATATCACATGAACGGATCATAAAGTGACGCACTCCATGCAACGGCAGATTTTTCATATCTTTCGCGAAACGAATTCTCTAGCGGCTATTTGGATGAGAATTGATAAGGGGAATATCTTCGATACGCATGCAAGCTTCCTCAGAGACCTTCAGAGCTTCTTCACTCATAAAGCTTCAACAAGCAGTCTTTTGTTGAATAAATGCTTTATTGTTGATGGTAAACAGCAAGATACATCCAAGTTTCTTCCGACTCGTTACTGCAATCTTCCTTGAATTCCGACTTGCAACTTTAAACATTACAAAACTCCTCGTGTCTCCGTAACATTGACATGGTCGAAGGATGAACATTCTCCATCGTCTCTCCAAACTAATCTAAAAACTAGAGTTCTGCGCTAGCATCTAAGCTCCAAACACGCCCCAAAACACGTCATAAATCCCACCCACAATATAACGGGCAGTCTAAAATTAAAGGCACATGCCATCATCAGTGACATGCAAAACAGGCCAAATGGCCACTACATACCGCCCCCTAATTGTTCCGAGTAACTAACGAGGCAATTACCAATAAACATTTTTTTAAAGTGGCCCTAAAGGCTATACATATATCAAAAGCAAAATGTCATGGAATTAAACCCCGGTCTACTGCGTGACAGGCGGGGTGGCCAACCACTATACTACCGAGGAAAATAGCATGCACTATATATTCGCAATCATGGCTCTTCATCGACTCTTCCATCTTCACGTTCGCCTTCTAGAAGCAAGCACAACTTGGTTATTGGTCTTATTAAAACATTGTTTTTTTTGTTTAAAGTCGTACCATACGCACCAAACCCTCAACGTCAGGCATGATTTCTAGTATTCTTCCCATCAACCAAGAACCTCGTGATGCTGTGGAGTCAGCCTTGATAACCCAATATTGTTTACGAAGTTGGGATAACATATAATTTCTTCCTCCATGTCCAACTTGTTCATGAATATGTCGTGATAATAATGTCGTTATGTAAAAGTCCTTTGAGAGAATGATAGGACGTTTAGTTTTTTCGGGCATTGCCAATTTGTTTAGGCGACCACCCATCTGCTGAAAACCTTCCTCCCAGACTGGGTCGAGCTTGTACAATTGACTGTTTCTTTTTACCCCCTGTCCTCCAGCTTCCAATGTTAGTATTTCTTCTTTGTATTTCTGTCTTTGACAGAAAGAGATGGTCGCATTTTCCGCCTTGAGGAGATCATCAAGATGTAAACCCTGAACGCCATATGAAGCTTCAAAAACTTGCATCTGGCCTTCAATCTCTCCTTTCCGTTTATCAGGATTCTCTTCCAGGATACTCTCTGTAATTTGTCTCCTTTTCCGAGCCGCCAGCAATAATCTTGTTTTTATTTTAAGAAACCAGGCTACGGAAGTTATCAATTTATTCCATGCTGAAAAGTGGGTAATTAAATTGTTCACGGTGTCATATGAGTCTTTAGCAATCACATTCACCGAAATGTTTTGTTTAATTTCCGGATCATTTACAGATATTTCAAATCCGAGTTCAAGCTTTGGCCATTCTCTGCTTGGTTCACAAAGAAACTTTAGCCCGTGGATCCATCTACTGTTATATAGAAATCAATTTCCTGTTAATCCTCTAGAGGCTTCGTCCGCGGGATTTTCTTTTGTGCTAACATATCTCCAATGAGAAACATTAGTAGCTCCCAATACAAAAGAGACTCTATTTGCTACAGATGACATAAAGCGTTTGTTTTCATTATTGATGTATTTCAGAACCGTAGTGCTATCGGTCCAGAAGATAGATTCTTCCAGTTGAAATTGTAGTTCCTTTTGCAGCATTATGTCAATTTTAACAGCTAAGCCTGCTGCTGTAAGTTCCATTCTGGGAATGGTCATTTGGTTCAGTGGTGCCACTCTGGCTTTTCCCATTAAGAATTCAACATGCATTTCATGCAGTCTTAAACATGAAACAGTCCCGTAACCACTTTCACTGGCATCCGAAAAATGATGCAATTGTGCACCTGATCTTACCAAAGTTTTTAGGCTTTATGCACCGATCCACCTTAAACTTTGAAATGTTATGGAGGCCTGTTAACCATTCTGTCCAACGGTGCGAGGATGTTTGAGTTATGCCCTCATCCCATCCAAGTTTTCCTTACAAAGATTTTGTAAAATTAACTTGGCTGGCAGTGTAAATGGTGCAAGAAATCCCAAAGTGTCGTATACTGAGCCAATCACAGATAAGATACCCCTTCTTGTACATGGTCGCTCCTGGATCGACAATTTAAACTTAAACACATCCGTCTCCACGCACCAGTGCAGTCCCAGTGCCCTTTCCATTGGCAAAATGTTTTTATCTAAATCTAACTCCTTGGTTTCTTCAGCTCTATCATCCGGTGGAATGCTTTCCAATACAACACCATTTGAATTGCCTCCTGCTCAGTAGATATGGATTTTAGGCAATCGTCCACGTAGAAATTATTTTTCAAAGTGGAAATTACCTCCTCTGGGAAATAATCTTTATTATCCTCTGCCGTCTTCCTTAAAGCGAAATTCGCACAACTTGGAGATGACACCGCTCCAAAAAGGTGTACTTTCATCCGGTAATCAACAAGATCTTGCTGCACATCCCCTTCAGGTCACCATAAGAATCGCAGGTAATCAATATGTTTACCAGCTACTTTCACTTGATGAAACATCGATCTGATGTCAGCCATTAAAGCAATCGGTTCTTGCCTAAATTTGATGAGAACTCCAATGAGTGAATTGGTAAGGTCTGGACCTTGCAGTAGTTCACTGTTAAGCGATGTACCTTTAAAGACTTTAGCACAGTCAAAGATCACCCTCAATGTCCCTTTCTTTGAGTGATCCACCCCATGGTGCGGAATATACCAGAGCTCTCCATCACCTCGATATAATTGATTCGTTGGTACCATTTCGGCATTATCATTATTAATCATATCCTGTAAGAAGGATATATATTCCTCTTGAAATTTCGTGTACTTAGCAAACTTACGTTTCAAATTCTGGATACGCTGTTCAGCCATATGACGATTATTCGGTAAACTAACACTTTCTTGCTTGAAAGGTAAGTCCAAACAATAATGTCCATTAATCATCTTAATTGAATAGTTCATAATATCCAAGAATTATAATTCTTCTCTGGACATTTCTTCAGATTCTTTGCTGGTACTTTCATTGAAGTCATGACTATATTACTTTATTAACAGCTTTTCCAATTTACCCGTAGATATTTGATTAACAGCAACAGCACGGCAGTTCACCTGGCTAACGTTTCCATTATTCTTGCTCAAGGAGCCATAGATAACCCATCCAAGTAGGGTATTCACAGCATACGGTCCATCCCCTTGGCTCCTAACAATCTGTATACATTCTAATGCTTTCAGAGCATTCGTTCCAATAAGCAAGTCAATATCAGAATTTATCTTTGATATTTTCACATCATTCAGGTAAGGCCATTGCTTTAAGTCTTCACATCTGGGTATATTCTGACGCCCAACATGCATAGTTCCACGTGTAAAAACTTCTGAAATAGGAATAAAATTATCTTCATCCAAACTGGATATCTCCATATTTGTAATGTAATGACTAGGGTACTCTTTCTCTTTATTCGTGGTACGCATTTGAATTTTAACTTTCTCTCCAGTAATGTCCAGCCTTCTCATCAAATTCTCTGTACAAAAAGTAGCTGAACTTCCGAGGTCCAGAAATGCATATGTTTGCAACACTACATTTGTTTCCCTATTTCTCACTTGTACTGGTAAGATAGAGAAAATGCTTGCTTCAACCCCGGCCCCAGTATGAGCAGTTACTTGACGCGAGGTGACAGTATTAATAGCAGCTGACTCCTCCTTCACCTCTGCATGGTCCGGCTCTTTCTTTACAGGGTGAAGCACATCAGGATGATTCTGCTTACACTTGTCACAAATTATTGGGCACTTACAGTTTTTTACCATGTGCCCCTTCTTTAGACATCCATAGCAGGTTCCATTTCTTTTTTAAAAGTACATCTTTTCTTCACATTTCTTCTCTTTAAATTTACGACACCATGGTGTGACCCACTTCATCACAAAACTGACAAAATCCCTTCTTCTTAATAGTCGGCGCATCTTCTATGGCTCCACCTGTCGTCTTCTTGGGTATTATAGTGGTAGCAAAATTGCTTTTCTTAGGCCCTGTTCTTTCTTTAGTTTTGGTAAAGGTAGAATCTTTATAAGTTGCAAGTGGTCTGCGATCTTCAATAGTTCCGTGGTACGAGTCTAACATGTACCGTACTTCTCTTTCTAAAAATTCCACCAGGTCTGGCAGCCTGGCTGCTTGTCTGCTCTCATCTCGTATTTTGCCAGCTTCATCTATCCACTTTTCTCTCATTCTTCTTGGCAACTTGCTAATGATGATTCTAATATTACTCGCAAGATTCATTTCCTCCATGTAGCCGAGATTTTTCATCGAGCTGCAACAATCTCTCAGAAATATTGCATAATCACTCAATTTTTCCCCATCTTCTGGCTTGATTTCTTTCCAAGCATGGGCCTTCTCAATGTATGCGATTGCGATCCTCTGTTCATCACCAAAACGTTCTTCACGTAATCTTCTCGCCTTTTTTATAGCCCTGGTTGCCTGGCTTCTTCTGACAACTGTTAACAAGTACCTTCACACTTCCACTTGTGTACTTCAACAGAAATCTTAAGCGCTCTTTTCCATCCTTAACTTTCGTCTCTAATTCCCCCACTAGTGCTCTTACGAAAGTTTCATACTCCAAAGGATCTCCACCATACGTAGGAATTTCTACTGGTAGTAGAATGAGAGAGATATTTTGTCGAGCTATAATCTCGTTGAATTCTGTTTCCCTATTCAACAGTGCCAATAATCCATCCTGATTCCCTTAGCTTGACTCCACCTGTTGCTAAACAGGTCTTGGCTCAAACTGGCTTGCTCGAGCCCGTGCTTTAGGCCTTGGAAAAGCGTGGTCCGCTATTGGTCTATCTCGAGCTTGTACGGATGCTCCAATAGTAGTTGGTTTCAATTTAGCACCCATTTGCTGAGATGAAGTTTTACCCAACATATTTAGGTTCTCCAAGCCAAGGTATCCGGTCGACCTTGACCGTGGAATCGATCCAACTGCCAATTCACTCTGAGCATTTTTCTTCTTGGTCTAGAGCTCATCGTCTTCGACGATCTAGAGCATCATCTTGACCCCTCATTTTCCATTATGTCCTTCTTGGCTTTGGCCACCGCCATCGTTGTATCTAATTCCAGTTGTTCCTTACGTCCCCTCAGCTCCTCCTGCTGTCGCGTCATCTCTTCCTTCCTCTGATCGTTCCGTTGTCTCATCTCTTCTTCTTGTCGCGTTATCTCTTCTTTTTGTCTCTCCGTGACTTCTTGATCCCGCTCGATCTCATGTTTTTTCTTCATGGCATCCGCTTCTATTGAGAGCGCAGCTAACTCAGCTTTAACTTCCAATTGAGCAGAAGCCCTCGAAACCGAACTGGCTGAGCAACCATATCTGCGGCCTGATCTTCGTGAAGATACCTTTGAGATACTGTCTCCCGGTGCAATATCATTACCTTCTTATTCTTCTTCTTCTTCTTCTGCTTGCTTAGCATCTCCTTTTCTGTAACATTCACTTTGGCCAACTTCAGCTAACCATGTTTCTGCAACTTCCATGGATTCATCATAAGACTCCGTATTTTCTGAATACCACTTATAATGACTTTGACATTCCTCTTGAGATCGCTCTGCTTCCAGCAGTGTGTCCTGCTTTTCTTTAAGGTCATTATTAAGGCTACGTATCAGGCGTAATTTATCCTTCACATTCTCCAGGTAAGCTTCTGATTCCATGGCTACCTTCACACTTTCAAGTAGCCTTCTAATCCTCTTCCACAACTTGTTTCTATCTGATTCGGTTTCCTTGAGAACATGAAGTCGACCTTTCTCAGTGAGTTTAACGTGTCTGGCTGGTCTTCTGGTGCATACTGGTGCTCCATCAATCACGAAACTTCCTCCCACTTCTTCGCTCATAGTTTAAAGAGGTCTTGGCAGATCGCCAAGTCTTAAAATTATGCGAAAGGAGTAGTCTGCTGGCTTGTTCTTGTATTTTGTCAACAATTCTGTCTTAAAGCCTAACAAACTGAGATGGTTTTGAACTTCTCTAACATCCAGGTGCAAAAAGATGATGCCAATTCAAATGGAATTCATGCTTTCACAGGATTCAAAACAATCCAAGGTCGGTCTGGCTGGAATCTCTCTTCCACAGACAAATTGAGAAAAACGTTTTCTGATGGCTCTGTTATAAGCAGCCTTTTATTTGCCGTATAAAATTAAAGCTGTAATAATTCAGTCATAATTGATTTGTACTCACAAATCCACAGATACCTCTTCAGATAAGTCTCGATGCTGTCGATAGACCTCAAGGCCTCATCTGGCCGAGGTCTTTATCTTCAGTTCCTCCTAGAACCAGTCTTCTTCTGGCTAAGCCTCACCGAGATTTGAAATTATGATGCTTTGTTTGGTTAGATTTTTTTAAGTACACCCATCCCTCTATTGTTTTATGTGAGATAAATAGGATATACTTTGCGTCGAATCAAATTTCCCGTGTTGATTTCCCCTGCAACCTATTCACATTTGCGCACAATCGGATTTCCTCGTTTCTACCTGTCATCTGTATTTTTATGACAGCCATTGAACTCTACCAACCTGCGCATGACTCAGCAGCTCGGCTAAACGCGTCACTGCCATTCTGTTTAATTAAAATTCCGTATAAAGGCGAAGCCAACGTCCAAAACGCATTATTTTGTCACTTTAATATATTTGTAAAATGAGATTAGTTACGTTACGGCCACTGGAACCAGTGAACCACCCGGAGACTTTTCTGACATCAGCAGACGGGAACAAAATAACTACGTGCTGTAAATGATTATGTTACACAGATCTGGAGATTAAATTCATCTTTAATTATAGTACATAGTATAGCGGTACAGCAGATTGTTAGTTGCTAATTAATCATCACCGCTTCCAAGACTACATAATGTAGGAAGTGGGTGTTAATATAAATCATACAGTAAGGTGGGGTTATTGATGCTACTCTACTATGATTGGTTCGCATGCAATAACCAATCTACATCCTTCCCTGTAAAGAGCGAATATAGTTAAGCACATGTAAGACGCGCGAATTTAAACATACCCGCCGTATCTGTCAGGCGGTCTACTAATACGACCCTAACGCGTACGGACCAACCCCTCTCCTACCGCACCAGAAAAGTTAGTGGGTGGGGGAGGCATTGAACCCGGAGGGGAGAAAGCAGCTGGGGGCACTTTAGGCGAAAGATAGGGTGAGCATGCGGGAGAGGTAGTGTTGTTGTTAGACAGGGACGCCGGTCGAGGCGGAGAACGGGACACGCTGGGACTAGGGATGGCAGCAGCAGCAGCAGACGGTTTGAACATCAGAGGAGGAGCAAAGGGATCGGCTGGTGGCGGTCGAGGTTCTTTTACAAGCAGCAAGTGTTGGCGGCTCCGCCTGTACAGGGCACCATCGACGTTGACAAGGTAGGAGCGGGGTTCCTAATACGGGCCAACAACGAAACCTAGACGGGAATGTCCCACAGTAGTCTGCAAACGGACGACGTGGCCCTGTAGTAGTGGTTTCAGCGGTTTGATGGACTTGTCATAGGATCGTTTCTGGATGTTGTGTTTCTCCAGGATGTGCTTCTGGACCGCGGCTGGTTTAAACACTTGTGGCACCAGCTTCTGCTGGGCAATTGGTATCGGAGGTCGTGTTGTCCTAGACATCAGTCGTTGTGCTGGTGAGCCTAGGACCCTGTCTCTAGTGATGGTTCTGTGGTTTAAAAGGTCCAGATACACATCCGACTTGCCCAGGTGGGAGCATTCCATTAGTTGGTTTGCGCACCTGACGGCCTGTTCAGCGAGCCCGTTACTTTGAGTGTATTCAGGGCTGCTTGTGACATGGTGGAAGTTCCATCGGTTGGCAAAGTGTTTGAATGCGTGACTGGTAAATTGTCTTCCGTTGTCAGTTTGCAGGCGGACTGGTGCGCCGAATGTGGAAAAGTGTTTCTGTAGCTTTTGAATGACCATTTCTGATGTGATGGTGGGCAGTAAATCGAGTTCGAACCAGTTAGAGTAGGAGTCGACCAGGACTAAATAGTGTTTACCGTCCCATTCGAAAATGTCTGCTGCCAGCGACGTCCAGGGCATTGCAGGTGGGGGTTGTTGTAGCAGAGGCTGTTTCTGTTGGTGTGGTGCCAAACTGTTGCAGATGGGACAGGAGGCAGCATCTGTCCTTTTTAAAAAAAATATTAGAAGCAAATGTACAAAAATAGAATCAACGGCATATGAAATAATACAGTTATTGTACAGCTTTACGTTTACCTTTAAGCTATAGTTGGAAGAAAAGAAAGGAGAAAAAGCAAGAAAGAGAAAAAGTGAAATGTGCAAAGATAGAACCCCTAGACTACCAAAGTGGTGTAGCCAAAGAGTGAATAAATGAAAGAAAGAAGAGAGGAATAGAAAAATAAGAAAAATAAAAGGACAAAAAGAGAAAGAAAGAAAAAAGTGGTGATATACCTGCCTCTCATCCCTCCCCACCCACCTCACCCAACCCGTAATTAGATTTAAGTCCAGTTGTTTTGTACCATACTATCCTTGTAATAAATCAATGAATGGTGTCCTTGTCTTCGAAAAATGATCTGGTTTTTCTGCCAAGACAAGTCTAATATTTTCAAGATGTAGCTTCTCGGACACGTTCATAATCCACATCTTAAGAGTAGGGACTGATGTATGTTTCCAAAATGTAAGTATTCGTTTTTTCGCCGTTATCAGGCCATAATTAAGGAAACGTTTGAAATAATGATAGCTCAGAGCAGGCTTCTAACGTACCTAGAATGATCAATCGGCAGATGTTTGAAGGCAGGTTGCGCCCAGCCCGATTGTGAGGCATCACAGGTTATCGTAACAGGACGCTTCAGGTCGAAGAATGTCAAGGTGGGAGCGCAGGCCAGCTTGGTTTAAAAAAATCAAATACTTGTTGATGCTGCTGGTACCAGGTCCACTGAGTGTCCTTTCGGGTGCGTTGTCTCAGTGGCGAACTTAGTTCGCTGAGATTCGGTATGAACTTTCCCAGATAGTTCACCATACCCAGAAATCGTTGAAGGGTTAAATCGTCGGTGGGGGCTGGCATCTCTCTGATGGCAGCAGTTTTCTTCGGGTCGGGCTTGAGGCCCTCAGAAGTGAACACGTTTCCGACATAGGGGACCTCTGGAACCCGCAACTTGCATTTATTAGGGTTGAATTTCAGCTTGTTCTCACGTGCCCTGTCCATAATACGCTTTAGGTTGATGTCATGCTCCGTTGCGTCTTTGCCATAAACCAGGATGTCATCTACGATGATGGCACACGGTAGTCCTTCGAACATCTGTTCCATGGTTCTTTGAAAAACCTCGCTGGCCGGGTTGATGCCGAATGGCATCCTAAGAAATTTGAATCTGCCGAATGGTGTGGCAAGCGTGGTGAGGTTTGATGACTCGTCATCCAGTGGTATCTGCCAAAACGAGCTTTCAAGTTCAAGTGAGTTTATTGTCATATGTCCCTGATAGGACAATGAAATTCTTGCTTTGCTTCAGCAAAACAGAACATAGTAGGCATTGACTACAACATTTTTGAGCTTTTTGCGTCGAGGACAGAAAAAACTGTTGCACGCCCGATTTGTGCAGCGATGTCCTCGACAGTTCTCATCGGATAATGCGGGCGCTTAATGGCAGCGTTCAAGTATTTTGGATTGATGCACACGCGGAGCTAGTTTTTGTCTTTCTTATAAGTGACAACCATGGTGGAGACCCAGTTTGTGGGTTCGCTGATTTGGGCTAGTACACCCATGGAGACCATGTTTTTTAGCTCAGTCTCAATTCTGTTTCGCATGGCATGTGGCACACGGTGGGGGGCACGGACGGCTGGGTCGATGGTGGGGTCAATGGCGATCTTATAAGTCACAGGCAGCTTGCCTAGCTTGCCATCGAATAGATCAGGATATCTTTTAATCGGGTCCTCAGATATTAGCAACTTGTGAACGGTGCGGTCGAAGGAAACCAGCCCTAGGTCTTGGCAGGCATGTATGCCCAGTGGAATCACAGTCAGATTTAAGATATAGAAAGTCAGATTTCTTGTGGTGTTTTTCAGAACACATTTAAAGATAGTTCTTCCAAGAGGATACAGGACTTCCTGTCCATAAGCATGTACGGTAGAGCTGTCTCTAGTCAAGGTCTAATTATTTCTTATCTTGTTGTAGACATTCACAGACATTACATTCACGTGGGCCCCAGTACCCAGCTTGGCCTTCACAGGTCGATCTGTTTGGAATCTCTCTTCCACAGACAAATTGAAAAAAACGCTTTCTGATGGCTCTGTTATAAGCAGCCTTTTATTTGCCGTATAAAATTAAAGCTGTAATAACTCAAAGTCATAATTGATTTGTACTCACAAATCCACAGATACCTCTTCAGATAAGTCTCGATGCTGTCGATAGACCTCAAGGCCTCATCTGGCCGAGGTCTTTATCTTCAGTTCCTCCTAGAACCAGTCTTCTTCTGGCTAAACCTCACCGAGATCTTGAAATTATGATGCTTTGTTTGGTTAGATTTTTTTAAGTACACCCATCCCTCTATTGTTTTATGTGAGATAAATAGGATATACTTTGCGTCGAATCAAATTTCCCGTGTTGATTTCCCCTGCAACCTATTCACATTTGCGCACAATCGTATTTCCTCGTTTCTATCTGTCATCTGTATTTTTATGACAGCCATTGAACTCTACCAACCTGCGCATGACTCATCAGCTCGGCTAAACGCGTCACTGCCATTCTGTTTAATTAAAATTCCGTATAAAGGTGAAGCCAACGTCCAAAACGCATTATTTTGTCACTTTAATATATTTGTAAAATGAGTTTAGTTACGTTACGGCCACTGGAACCAGTGAACCACCCGGAGACTTTTCTGACATCAGCAGACGGGAACAAAACAAATACGTGCTGTAAATGATTATGTTACACAGATCTGGAGTTTAAATTCATCTTTAATTATAGTACATAGTATAGCGGTACAGCAGGTTGTTAGTTGCTAATTCATCATCACCGCTTCCAAGACTACCTTATGTAGGAAGTGGGTGTTAATATAAATCATACAATAAGGTGGGGTTAATGATGCTACTCTACTATGATTGGTTCACATGCAATAACCAATCTACATCCTTCCCTGTAAAGAGCGAATATAGTTAAGCACATGTAAGACGCGCGAATTTAAACATACTCGCCGTATCTGTCAGGCGGTCAACTAATACGACCCTAACGCGTACGGACCAACCCCTCCCCTACCGCACCAGAAAGGTTAGTGGGGGGGGGGGCATTGAACCCGGAGGGGAGAAAAGCAGTTGGGGGCACTTTAGGCGAAAGATAGGGTGAGCATGCGGGAGAGGTAGTGTTGTTGTTAGACAGGGACGCCGGTGGAGGCGGAGAACAGGACACGCTGGGACAAGGGATGGCAGCAGCAGTAGCAGACGGTTTGAACATCAGAGGTGGAGCAAGGGGATCGGTTGGTGGCGGACGAAGTTCTTTTACAAGCAGCAAGTGTTGGCGGCTCCACCTCTACAGGGCACCATCGACGTCGACAAGGTAGGAGCGGGGTTCCTAAGACGGGCCAACAACGAAACCTAGACGGGAATGTCCCACAGTAGTCTGCAAACGGACGACGTGGCCATGCAGTAGTCGTTTCAGCGGTTTGCTGGACATGTCATAGGATCGTTTCTGGATGTTGTGTTTCTCCTGGATGCGCTTCTGGACCGCGGCTGGCTTGAACACCTGTGGCACCAGCTTCTGCTTGGAAATTGGTATTGGTATTGGTATCAGTCGTTGTGCTGGTGAGCCTAGGATCCCGTCTCTAGAGATGTTTCTGAGGTTTAAAAGGTCCAGATACACATCCGACTTGCCCAGGTGGGAGCATTCCATTAGTTGGTTTGCGCTCCTGACGGCCCGTTCAGCGAGCCCGTTACTTTGAGGGTATTCAGGGCTGCTTGTGACATGGTGGAAGTTCCATCGGTTGGCAAAGTGTTTGAATGCGTGACTGGTAAATTGTCTTCAGTTGTCAGTTTGCAGGCGGACTGGTGCGCCGGACTGGTGTTTCTGTAGCTTTTGAATTACCATTTCTGATGTGATGGAGGGCAGTAAATCGAGTTCGAACCAGTTAGAGTAGGAGTCGATCAGGACTAAATACTGTTTACCGTGCCATTCGAAAATGTCTGCTGCCAGCGACGTCCAAGGCAGTGCTGGTGGGGGTTATTGTAGCAGAGGCTGTTTCTGTTGTTGTGGTGCCAAACTGTTGCAGATGGGACAGGAGGCTCTGTCCCGTATGTACTTGGCCATACCGGGCTAGTAGAACATGCTCTGTGCGTGGGCCAACGTGGCATCGGTACCTGGGTGACCGTTGTGTGCCTCTTTGTAGCATTCGTCTTGTAAGGATGAAGGGATCACGAGTTTGTGGCCTTTAACTATGACACCGTCGTGTATTACCAACTCATCGCGGACTAGGAAGAACGGCTGCACCTCCAGTGGCGTGCTGGATTGCCTGTCTGGCCAGCCTCTTTTGATTATGGATGAGAGTAGCTGAAGAGTGCCATCAGCGGCTGTGTGTTCAGCCAGACGTCGCAATCGTTCCGTGGGAACGAAGTCGATCTTGAGAACCGTAAGCTCATCCCATTCATAGGGGTGTCGTTCACTGGATGCACGTGGTGCACGAGAGAGAGTTTCAGCAACGAGCATGTCCTTTCCTTTTTTGTAAACGATTCTGAAGTCGAACCGCTGGAGCTACATCATCATGCGCTACAGTCGTGCAGGTGCTGCGTGCATAGGTTTATTAAGGATGGTTACAAGTGGCTGGTGGTCTCTTTCGACAGTGAAAGTGTTGCCGAAAATGAAGTCTGAATTTTGAATAAGCGAAGACCACAGCTAGCAGCTCTTTCTCGATCTGCGCATAGCGCTGTTCGGTGTTCGTCATGGTGCGGGAGTCGTAAGATATAGGTAGTACAGTCCCATCGGCAGATGTTGTTTTTTTTAATATTAGAAGCAAATGTGCAAAAATAGAATCAACGGCATATGAAATAATACAGTTATTGTACAGCTTCCCGTTTACCTTTAAGCTATAGTTGGAAGAAAAGAAAGGAGAAAAAGTGAAATGTGCAAAGATAGAACCCCTAGACTACCAAAGTGGTGTAGCCAAAGAGTGAATAAATGAAAGAAAGAAGAGAGGAATAGAAATAAGAAAAATAAAAGGACATAAAGAGAAAGAAAGAAAAAAGTGGTGATATACCTGCCTCTCATCCCTCCCCACCCACCTCACCCAACCCGTAATTAGATATAAATCCAAAGTTGTTTTGTACCATACCATCCTTGTAATAAATCAATGAATGGTGTCCATGTCTTCGAAAAATGATCTGGTTTTTCTGCCTAGACAAGTCTAATATTTTCAAGATGTAGCGTCTCGGACACGTTCATAATCCACATCTTAAGAGTAGGGACTGATGTATGTTTCCAAAATGTGAATATTCGTTTTTTCGCCGTTATCAGGCCATAATTAAGGAAACGTCTGAACTAATGATAGCTCAGACGTACCTAGAATGATCAATCGGCAGATGTTTGAAGGCAGGTTGCGGGCTTCTGACGTACCTAGAATGATCAATCGGCAGATGTTTGAAGGCAGGTTGCGCCCAGCCCGTATTGTGAGGCATCGCAGGTTATCGTGACAGGACGCTTCAGGTCGAAGAATGTCAAGGTGGGAGCGCAGGCCAGCTTGGTTTAAAAAAAATCAAATACTTGTTGATGCTGCTGCTACCAGGTCCACTCAGTGTCCTTTCGGGTGAGTTATCTCAGTGGCGAACTTAGTTCGCTGAGATTCGGTATGAACTTTCCCAGATAGTTCACCATACCCAGAAATTGTTGTAGGGTTAAAACGTCGGTGGGGGCTAGCATCTCTCTGATGGCAGCAGTTTTCTTCGGGTCGGGCTTGAGGTCCTCAGAAGTGAATACGTGTCCGACATTGGGGACCTCTGGAACCCGCAACTTGCATTTATTAGGGTTGAATTTCAGCTTGTTCTCACGTGCCCTGTCCATAATACGCTTTAGGTTGATGTCATGCTCCGCTACGTCTTTGCCAGGATGTCATCTACAATGATGGCACACGGTAGTCCTTCGAACATCTGTTACATGGTTCTTTGAAAAACCTCGCTGGCCGTGTTTATGCCGAATGGCATCCTAAGAAATTTGAATCTGCCGAATGGTGTGGCAAGCGTGGTGAGGTTTGATGACTCGTCATCCAGTGGTATCTGCCAATACGAGCTTTCAAGTTCAAGTGAGTTTATTGCCATGTGTCCCTGATAGGACAATGAAATTCTTGCTTTGCTTCAGCACAACAGAACATAGTAGGCATTGACTACAGCATTTTTGAGCTTTTTGCTTCGAGGACAGAAAAAACTGTTGCGCGCCCGATTTGTGCAGCGATGTCCTCGACAGTTCTCATCGGATAATGCGGGCGCTTAATGGCAGCGTTCAAGTCTTTTGGATTGATGCACACGCGGAGCTAGTTTTTGTCTTTCTTATAAGTGACAACCATGGTGGAGACCCAGTTTGTGGGTTCGCTCATTTCGGCTAGTACACCCATGGAGACCATGTTTTTTAGCTCAGTCTCAATTCTGTTTCGCATGGCATGTGGCACACGGTGGGGGGGCACGGGCGGCTGGGTCGATGGTGGGGTCAATGGCGATCTTATAAGTCACAGGCAGCTTGCCTAGCTTGCCATCGAATAGATCAGGATACCTTTTAATCAGATATTAGCAACTTGTGAACGGTGCGGTCGAAGGAAACCAGCCCTAGGTCTTGGCACGCATGGATGCCCAGGAGAGTCACAGTCAGATTTTAAGATATAGAAAGTCAGATTTCTTGTGGTGTTTTTCAGAACACATTTAAAGGTAGTTCTTCCAAGAGGATACAGGACTTCCTGTCCATAAGCATGTAAGGTAGAGCTGTCTCTAGTCAAGGTCTAATTATTTATTATCTTCTTGTAGACATTCACAGACATTACATTCACGTGGGCCCCAGTTTCCAGCTTGGCCTTCACATGCTTGTTGTTAATTGACATTGAAACAGATGGATCTAAAAGCTTACCAGCTGTGTGAAGGAGTGTATGCACAGTGGACTCCTCGTATGTGCTAATTGGATCATCCTCGTGGGCAGCTTCGAGCTGGTCCTGTGAGTCTTGAAATGTCTGGGCTTGTTGCAACAGGTGCAGATTAGACGCTGAGCTGGAAGTTCTGTTCCCACGGGACCTGCAGACAACGGCGAAGTGATTCATCTTTATTGCAGTAATTACATGGTTTGCCGTTCGCTGGACAGAACGCTCGTCCCTTGTTGTGGAAATAGTTGCAATTCTGGCATCTTTGCGGAGGCTCATTTGTAAATCCCCGGTTAGCCATTTGCGGTGATTTGTTCATAAATCTTCTGTTAGCTGTGGCTCCTTTGTTGAAACCCGTCAGATTTATGGTCTTCTTCTGAGTGTCAAACTGGTCACTAAGTGGAGCCACAATCTCAGACGTTCGGCAGGCATGCACAGCTTTTCAAGGGTTGAAACCCGTCAGCATTCCGCAGCAACTCAGTCTTTAGCTTTTGATCAGTCATGCCACTGACAAGCTTGTCCCTGATTAATTCGTTCGACATGACCCCGAAGCGGCATCGTTGAGCCATATATTTCAAGTCACAAATAAGTCTTTCCACCGGCTCGTCGGGAAGCTGGCGTCTCGCGAAGAATGTTGCTCTTTCTAAGATACCGTTTGAGGGTAGGTCGCATAGTTCACGGAATTTACGCAGTAAAACATTGGGGTCACGCACAATGGTGGCGAATTGAGGAATGCAATTGAACAGAGGGATCTAGGAACAACTGTGCATAGTTCCCTGAAGGTGGAATCTCATGTAGATAGGGTGGTAAAGAAAGCTTTTGGTGTGCTGGCCTATGTAAATCAGAGCATTGAGTATAGAAGTTGGAATGGAATGTTAAAATTACACAAGGCATTGGTGAAGCCAATTCTGGAGCATGGTGTACAATTTTGGTCGCCAAATTATAGGAAAGATGTCAACAACATAGATAGAGTACAGAGGAGATTTATTAGAATGTTGCCTGGGTTTCAGCAACTAAGTTACAGAGAAAGGTTGAACAAGTTAGGTCTTTATTCTTTGGAGCGCAGAAGACTAAGGGGGGACTTGATAGAGGTATTTAAAATGATGAAAGGGATAGACAGAGTTGACGTGCATAAGCTTTTTCCATTGCGAGTAGGGAAGATTCAAACAAGAGGACATGATTTGAGAATTAAGGGACAGAAGTTTAGGGGTAACATGAGGGGGAACTTCTTTACTCAGAGAGTGGTAGCTGTGTGGAATGAGCTTCCAGTGGAAGTGGTGGAGGCAGGTTCGATTTTATCATTTAAAAATAAATAGGACAGATATATGGAGGGGAAAGGCATGGATGGTTATGGTCTGAGTGTAGGTAGATGGGACTAGGGGAGAGTAAGTGTTCGGCACGGACTAGAAGGGACGAGATGGCCTGTTTCCGTGCTGTAATTGTTATATGGTGATATGGTTATATGGTCTCAGCAAGTACAACTACCTGATCGTTGGCATCGAGAACGGCTGGCGTGTAGTCAAATGTCTGCGCTCTCATCAGAGCCTCCGGTCCCGCCAGGTTTAGTAGAAGAGAAGCCTTGACAGCATCTGGTTCATTACGATGGCGATGTTGATATAGTGTTCGTAGTCGATTTCAAATAGCCTCCAACGTTCCCCGATGTCAGAATCGAAGATGAGCTGCGTTGGCTTTCGGCACGAGTGAGCCATGGTGATACAAATGAAACTGATAAACAGAAATAAAACCCGACATACGGACGCAGTGGGTTACTTCACGCTGACTGACACAGTGTAAATGATTATGTTACACAGATCTGGAGTTTAAAGTCATCTTTAATTATAACACATAGTATAGCGGTACAGCAGGTTGTTAGTTGCTAATTCATCATCACCGCTTCGAAGACTATTTAAGGTGGCAAGTGGGTGTTAATATAAAGCATACAGTAAGGTGTGGTTAGTGATGGTACTCTACTAGGATTGGTTAACATGCAATAACCCATCTACACGTGCCTTACGATATATATGTGAAACATGTTTTGGACTGCTCTGTTTAAGCAAATATTTTCGGTAATTCCAGAAATTTGATGTTTCCGTTTTGCGCGCCATTCAGTGAAAACAAGTTTATCAAGTTAGCAGAAGGGAGAAAAATAAACCGAGTGCAGATCACAGAGTTGCAGCGACAGATAATGTGCGATGGAAAGGGTGGAAGGACTGCAAGGAAATAGATCGTCAGATCTGGAAATCATGCTTCCCATACGGAGGCTTTGGTTTAGTTTAGTTTAGTATAGTTTAGTTTACTTTATAATAGCTTAGAGATACAGCACGGAAACAGGCCTTTTGGCCCTCCGGGTCCAGGTGAAACCAGCGATCCCCGCACATTAACACCATCCTACACCCACTAGGGACAATGTTTACATTTACACCAAGCCAATTAGCCTACAAACCTGTACGTCTTTGGAATGTGGGAGGAAACCGAAGATCTCGGAGAAAACCCACGCAGGTCACGGAGATCGGGATCGAACTCGGGTCTCCGGCGCTGCATTCGCTATCTGCCGCTGCTCCACCGTGACTGCCGTGGCTTATTGAAGAGTTTGATAATCGCGGGAAAGAATTAGCTCTTGAATCTGGCGGCATGTAATTTCATGCAACTATGTACCTGTACTCCTAGGTCCCTCTGATCTGCAACACTATTAAGGCCGCTATCATTCACTGTGAATGTTTTGCCCATGGTTGACTTACCATAAGGCAACACCTCGCACTCAGCTGCATTAAAATCTAATATTCCGGCATTATTCAGTCCACTTGTCTTGCTGTTCAAAGGCCTGCGGTAACTTTTGCTGCTTGTGAATATTCTGCTGTCGAAATGATTGTTATGTGTACTTTGTGATTACTTTTATACATTTGATTTTGTTATTGTGTGCAGCATGTTCGTTATTCTGTGGTCTTCCAATACGTTTCCAGAGCGTTTCGGTTTTGACCGTTATCAATGAGGAGCGTGGTCAGCACACGTAAAATAAAGAAAAATCCTGGAGCACAACCGTCATCGGCACGCAACTCCGCAATACTCTGTACCAGAAAACGGCGTCTTTTAATATCGAAGCAGTTAAAATAAATATCCCAGAGAGAATTAGCAATAAATGTACGGGTTAGCTCGTTGTTCGAATGAAAAAGAAAGATACCGGGAAATGTAGATACTCGCTTACAAACATACATAGATACATAGATACATAGAAAATAGGTGCAGGAGTAGGCCATTCGGCCCTTCGAGCCTGCACCGCCATTCAACATGATCATGGCTGATCATCCAACTCAGTATCCCGTACCTGCCTTCTCTCCATACCCCCTGATCCCTTTAGCCACAAGGGCCACATCTAACTCCCTCTTAAATATAGCCAATGAACTGGCC
>CM075994.1:5994317-6104288 GCA_038087875.1 Malacoraja senta
TCACATTACATATACATGTCTATATATGTAATTTGATTCAGTGTGTATGGCGTCCTGCATGTTGTACTTTATATGTGTGTGTGTGTGTGTGTGTGTGTGTGTGTGTGTGTGTGTGTGTGTGTGTGTGTGTGTGTGTGTGTGTGTGTGTGTGTGTGTGTGTGTGTGTGTGTGTGTGTGTGTGTGTGTGCGTGCGTGCGTGTGTGCGTGTGTGCGTGCGTGCGTGCGTGCGTGCATGCGTGTGTGTGTGTGTGTGTGTGTGTATGTGTGTGTGTCTGTGTATACACACACATATATAAGCTACAGCATGCAGTACGCCATACACACATGTTCCGAGGATGCTTCCACTAGTGGGAGAGTCGAGGACCAGATGCCATAGCCCCAGAGTAAAGGACGTGCCTTTTGAAAGGAGGTGAGGAACAATGAGGAAGAATGACTTTAATCAGAACGTGGCGAATCTGTGGAATTCATTGCCAAAGAAGTCGGTGTAAGCCAAGTCAGTTGATATCTTTAAGGAGGAGATTGATAGATTCTTGATTAGTAAGGGTGTCAGGGGTTATCTCGTGTAGGCAGGAAAATGGGGTTGAGAATGATAGAAAGATCATTCTTTATTTAATTGGCAGTGCAAACTTAATGGGCTGAATGGCGTAATTCTGCTCCTTTCTCTTCTGAACTTATCAACACACCATAGAAGACAATTTGATGCATAGACCCGGCTCTCAGACGAAACCCCGACATTCCCATCGGAACAATTTTTTCTTATAATATATTTCCCTTCATATGCTCATCAAATGCCGCGCCCCATCGCAGTGCGGTTGCCACGCCCTTGCAGTGGGAGCAATTTACAACAGATGCTTAATTTATGACACATTTCTGGGATAAGGAAATAAATAGTCTGCCTGGAAGGGCTGAATTGACAGTATTCGCAAAATGTAAAACTGAACTAGAATTACTGAGTTGGCGCGAATTTCACCGGTCCTGAATATTAGCGAGGAAGAGAGCAGCCGGACTTCCCGTGGATAGGTTGTACATTTCAGTTTCATATTGAACATAATCCGTCGTACACGTGATCTCCGATAGCAAACCCAACGCAAAACGTTCCTGGCTCCCAATATTCCCAACCATGATCTCACCAAAATTTCGCGACCTATTACGTGCACTTAAGCCGCACCGTGAAGTATGTTGTTAATTACATTGTAACTTTGATAATCTTAACTCAATTCCCAGCGCATATAATTTTGATTTAATTTAAGTAATTTTCGCAAGGCAATAATTTAATGTCTTTAACCTACAAAGCATGGCATTAAAGCTAATTTATATGAATGGTACGGATAAATGACAAATGAATATTTGGAAGGAATACTGAGCTGAAACTATCTATGTGTCTTCAGAAGACAAGAAGACATTTCGGAGAACTCGACGTAATTCTGCAGCTAAGTTCATTGAAAATCTCATCATTTGCATTGTCTAAGTGTTGTTGGTCTTTTACTGTCATCCATTTGTGGCTATGTTATAATCATTTCCAATATGGATAAGTATAGCAACATTCTTGGTTAAATTTACTATTAGCCTTACATGGATTTTTGCTCTTTCGCCTAATTTTCTGAAGACATTCTAATGTAAATGTATTACGAAATTGTGTATTGTTATTCTGATTTTCCTGTTGGGATGCTGCATTTAGTGGGTGCGTGTGACAAAGACTGCATATTTCGCGGTCGTGACACAACCTACTAAAGAAATAGCGCAGGGAATGTCAGGATGTGGGCGAAGCTTGTGTAAGACTTTTATTGAATTATAGATTTCATATTATTGTATTTTTTTATTATTCTCTTTTATATTTAGGCAACCCTCCAAAACTGAATTTGCTTGGCTATTGATATACATGAATTCAGGCAGCAACTAGTTCATACCTGAAAAACTATCTTGGTACATAGACCGATTGCTAAAATGGCTATGTTTCTATCATTCAACTATTCAGGCTAAAATCAAATATTTATTTTTTATAATGAAGGCTCAGTCTACAAAGACCGTATGATCTATTCCTTCCCCATTTCTTATGATCTCGTATTTCAGTCATCGAGTTAACGCTCATCTTGCACATCTACCGTTTACTTCTGTTTTTTGGAAATCTAAAAATGCACATCCTCTTTGCACCCCAACTCTGTGATGTAATTCCATAATCATAACGTTATCGATTTATTATACGTGCCTTTCCATATTTACCAATATTGCAATAATGGCTGCGTAAAAATAGTCGCACTTTATAATTGTTTTTATTTCACTAGCTGCTACACCCCTCAGTTCAGGCTCAATTGGGAATACTTAATTCGCATCTAAAGCTCTTTACACCTTTTACTTTCCTTCTTAAACGTATTTGTCTTGTTGATGTAGCTAACGATGTACAGGATTTAATTACATATTTTCCGGTCTTCAGATATGGAGGGTTTGCGTGCATCCACGGATGACGTAGGTAAGAAATGCGAGCAAAGACCTATACTTCATATTATTGCATTTTTTAAATTTTAACAGCAGGCTAACGTGAATATTATGGCGCAGCGTAGACGACAGTCCACGAGTGGACTATGTGCGCCGATTATAGATTATGCTCTGTTGTATGATAAAACAAATTACATAGAAACATAGAAAATAGGTGCAGGAGGAGGCCATTCGGCCCTTCGAGCTAGCACCGCCATTCATTGTGATAATGGCTGATCGTCCCCTATCAATAACCCGTGCCTGCCTTCTCCCCATATCCCTTGACTCCACTAGCCCCTAGAGCTCTATCTAACTCCCTCTCAAATCAATCCAGTGACTTGGCCTCCACTGCCCTCTGTGGCAGGGAATTCCATAAATTGACAACTTTCTGGGTGGAAAAGTTTGTTCTCACCTCAGCCTTAAATGACCTCCCCTTTATTCTAAGATTGTGGCCCCTGGTTCTAGACTCGCCCAACTTTGGGAACATTTTTCCTGCATCCAGCTTGTCCAGTCCTTTTATGATTTTATATGTTTCTATACGATCACCCTCATCCTTCTAAACTCCAGTGAATGCAAGCCTAGTCTTTTCAATCTTTCCTCATATGACAGTCCCGCCATCCCAGGGATCAATCTCGTGAATCTACGCTGCACTGCCTCAATCACAAGGATGTCCTTCCTCAAATTAGGAGACCAAAACTGTACACAATACTACAGATGTGCTCTCACCAGAGCCCTATACAACTGCAGAAGAACCCGTTTACTCCTATACTGAAATCCTCTTGTTATGAAGGCCAACATTCCATTAGCTTTCTTCACTGCCTGCTGTACCTGCAAGCCAACTTTCAGTGACCGGTGTACAAGGACGCCCAGGCCTCGCTGCACCCCCCCCCTTACTAACCTAACCCCATTGGGATAATAATCTGTCCCCTTGTTTTTGCCGCCACAGTGGATTACCTCTTTAATAATTGACTCCAGCATCTTTCCCACCACCGAAGTCAGGCTAACTGGTCTGTAATTCCCCGTTTTCGCTCTCGCTCCTTTCTTGAAAAGTGGGATAACATTAGCTATCCTCCAATCCACAGGAAACTGATCCTGAATCTATTGAACATTGGAAAATGATCACCAATGCGTCCACTATTTCTAGAGCCACCTCCCTGAGGACCCTGGGATGCAGACCATCAGGCCCAGGGGATTTATCATCCTTCAGTCCCATTAGCCTACCCAATACTATTTCTCGCCCAATGAAATGTCTTTCAGTTCCTCTACCCCCTAAGATCCTCTGTCCTCCAGTACATCTGGGAGATTGTTTGTGTCTTCCTCAGTGAAGACAGATCCGAAGTACCTATTCAACTTTTCTGCTATTTCCTTGTTGCCCATAATAATTTCATCCGTGTCTGCCTTCAAGGGACCCACATTTGACTTTGCTACTCTTTTTCCCTTAACACATCTAAAGAAGCGTTTACTGTCCTTCTTTATATTCCTGGCCTGCTTCCGTTCGTACTTCATCTTTTCAGCCCGTATTGCCCTTTTTGTTTCCTTCTGTTGTCCTATGATAGTTTCCCAATCCTCTGGCTTCCGGCTACTCTTTGCTGTGTTATACATCTTATCTTTTAGTTTTATTCTATCCCTAACTTCTCTTGTCAGCCACGGTTGACTCCTACTCCCCTTAGAATCTTTCTTTCTTTTTGGAATGAAATAATCCTGCGTCTTCCGGATTATGCCCAGAAATTCCTGCCATTGCTGTTCCACCGTCATTCCTGTTAGGATACCTTTCCAGTCCACCTTGGTCAGCTCCCCTCTCAGGCCTTCATAGTCCCCTTTGTTCAACTGCATCACTGACACTTCCGCTTTAACGTTCTCCTTCTCAAATTGCAGATTAAAACTAATCATATTATGATCACTAACTCCAAGCGGTTCCTTTACCTCGAGTTCTCTTATCATATCTGGTTCATTGAACTTTTCTCTGGTCGGCTCCATTACAAGCTGCTCTAAGAATCTATCTCGGAGGCATTCTACAAACTCACTTTCTTGGTGTCCTGAGCCAACCTGATTTTCCCAGTCTACCTGCATATTGAAATCCCCCATCACCATAGTCGCATTACCTTTGTTACATGCCAGTTTTAACTCCTGCTGCAACTTACACCCTACATCCGGGCTACTTTTTGGGGGTCTGTAGATAACACCAATTAGTGTCTTCTTGCCTTTACAATTCCTCAACTCAATCCACAGTTACGCTACCTCATTACGAGCTAATGAAACATACACAACGTGATGTCGAGCAAATAAAATGATAGTAAGGAGCTGCTATTTTACACGATTTAAATTAGAATTATTTTAGCTTTTCCTTTCAAAATCTGCCGGGCTGTTACTTTCGCTCTGGGGAACTTACGTTCAAACAGTTGAATGGCGTATAGATAACACTTTGATAATGGTTATGATTACTTATATGTCTTCAAAGTTCGAGAGAAAAACCAATGCAACAATACGTGATCCATATGTCTTGTATTGCTCACTATTGGCATTGAAAATGAAAAATTCGATCGGACAATGCGATATTATGCAATTAAATGTACAAATTATGGTAACAGCCATGAGTAACGCACCGCTATAAGTATAAATGTTTGTAAGGTGGTTAGACTTGGGTGCGTTAAACACTAGAATCAGCATTGATGGATTCAGCTCAGATAGAAAATTAATCAAATTTTCTGATAGACAAAGATGTTAATGATTCTCAATAGTGTAATTTTACGAATAACATATTAAACTCGGGGGAAAAGAGCTTGATATGCACTTAAAGGACAGGTGCTCTTAATTATGATCAAGAACTTCGATCCGGAGGGATTATATAGATTGGTCTTATTGTGAGAGATGTTATAACATTTTGGGCGTTTATAAAATCAGGGGGGCTTAGGTAGAAAGATAGAGATTTTTGTTACTACCATTATTGGGAAGATTAGAACTAGAAGAAGCATGTATATGGCGAGAGGGTCGAAAATTCACGGATATCTTTACGCAATAGGATAGGCACGAATAATACTGTGATTATCCGCAACGATTGGTTATAGGATACGGTAGAGGTGGAAGCATTTGTCATGCTCTGTGGGATTTTCATGTATACAGCCGATACAGTACGTGCGATACAGACCGAAAATAGGCAAATGGGGCAAATGGGGCCAGAAATTCCCTTTCCATTCTACATGGTTCTGTGGTTCCAAAAGCCCGGTATGTTTCTGTGCGTAATTTCCTCAACTTTAGTACACTCCAAAGCCATGATATACTTACCTAACATACATTTTCTCAGTTGTGTCGAGGACAATTCATTGAAAATTTTCACAAATCATTCGAAATTACCACAAATCTATCGAATATCTATGCTTCTGGCGGCTATGATTATAATCAGAATTTTTTTTTGTACTCCACCTACTAATATGAAATCTACCGCACATGAATCTGTCGTGCTATCTTTCGCCTTTCGTGGGTCCTTGGAGCAAATGGAACTCCAGTCCAAAGGTTTGGCTGAAAGCTTGTGCAGGAAGATTTCAATGTCAGATCGTGTACACTAGCTCCCTCCCCTGTGAACGACAATACTAACTAAAGGCGTCTAATATTTGAAGGAATAGACAAGGAGTAGAATGCATATTAACGTATTAATATTAATTAAAAATCACGTATTACGTATATACATTTATATCCAATACTGGAAATTGAATCCAAACCATTACGTTAATCGAAATAAACAAATAGTGAATGAAATGTGCCCGTCTTTTCAATCACAGTCGTAGATCCTATTTAATTGAACAAGTCTTCGTTATATGTAGAATGGATTTAATTACTCATGAACATAATCATTTTTTCAAAGGTACTACATCCCTTGACGAAACATCTTTGATGTAATTTCTCAATTTCGAAAAGGAGAACTGACAACTACACGAGAGACAAGCACTAATTCGATATAATCCGAAATGTACGACTGACAACTCAATACATGCGATTAGATTTTTGCTAGCTGTATCCGGGAATTGTTTGGCATTCAGAGATACATTCTTGGATTCTATATGTTATAAGGACTGCCTTCAGCAGCAGAATGGTTCCACCCAGGTGCAGTACAGAACGCCACAGGAAATCCTTCTACCCGGTAACAATCAAACGGGACAACTTCTCCACCTTTTGTTGTGGGGTAGACTGATCCCCCCCGCCCCCAACCCCTCCCCAATATTTATCTTTGCACATCTTCACTTCTTTCGACTCGTCATTTTAATTTCATGTTTGATGTTTGTTGTCTTTTATGACTGTTGGCAGATCAATTTCTCTCCTGGGATAAAAAAAAAGTTCCATCGGATCGAATCATATCGTTATATGAATTTTCAGTACCCTATTTTTTGCGTCGTCAGATGCTCGCAAATCTCTCAATTGACTGCCTTATTACTGCCAATTATTTCACCAGTTATTAAGAAATGTTCCAAGAAATATCTGTTGGATATCATGGAGTTTCCAAGAATATCCATGCAGGATAGTATCAGAACTGAACGAGGAGGAGGACTCAAATGCAAGCTCAGACACAGGGCAGATCAGTTTCCAGAGTTTAATCGGTCCAAGTCGGTACAAAGGTAAGCAAAAATGGAGACAACAGTACAATCTAGGAGCAGCAAAAACAGTGGTCGAAGACGGGCACTGGTCGAGATAACAAGGTCAAAAGATTTCTAGAGCTGGCACGAGGTGATACAAAGTAACATACACAACGAACTGGCAATGAGAACTAAAACACAAAGGGCTTAACTACACAGCCTAACAGGGGATAATGAGACACAGGTGAAACACATCAGGGCGGGGCCAACAATCACACGAGGGGAAACGACATGACAGGAAATGGGACCTGAAACGAGAGGAGATGTGAGACACCAAAATAAAACAAGAATGCAACCAATAACACTAAAAACAATAAGAAACAGAAAGTAGATCAAACGTGAGACCTGACAGTACCCCCCCCCCCCCCCCCCCACGGCCGGCTCCTGACGGCCCAGGATCTTCAGGATGTTGGTGCCGATATTCCCTGATAAGTTCAGGGTCGCATATGTTGCGAGTCGGCACCCAAGAGCGCTCCTCGGGTCCATAAACCTCCCAATCCACAAGATACCGATGACCACGACCATGCCGGCGCATCCCCAGCAACCGGCTGACCGTAAACACTGGACCCCCATCAAGGAGCCGGGGTGGCGGAGGGGGTTTGGAGGCAGGGACCAGAGGACTCTCCTTAAATGGCTTCCGTCGGGAGACATGGAAAGTAGGGTGGACCCTCATGGCACGGGGGGAGTTGGAGACGAACCGCCACAGGATTGATGACCTTCGATATGGGGAAAGGACCAACAAAACGAGGAGCCAGCTTCCGGGATTCCACTCTCAGAGGTAAGTCTCGAGTGGAGAGCCACACCTTTTGGCCAGGCGAGTATACTGGAGCCGGCGTTCTTCCCCGGTCAGCCATTCTCTTGTAACGCGCAGCACTGCGCAACAGCATCTGACGAGCCTCATTCCAAACCTTGTGACAGCTACGGACGAGAGCCTGAGCGGAGGGCACACTGGACTCCTTCTCCACAGCAGGGAACAATGGCGGTTGATAACCATAGGCACACTGGAATGGAGAGAGACCAGAGGATGAGCAAGGAAGTGTGTTGTGTGCATACTCCACCCAAATAAGGTGTTTGCTCCAAGTTGAATGGTTCTGTGCCACCAAGCACCGCAGTCCTGTATCCAATTCCTGGTTAAGGCGTTCAGTCTGTCCATTGGATTCCGGGTGATAACCAGATGTAAGGCTGACCGTGGCGTCCAACAGAGTACAAAACTCCTTCCAAAACCTGGACACGACCCGAGGGCCCCGGACAGACACAATGTATCTGGAAAATCCATCAATTCGAAAAACACGAGACAACATGACCTCCGCCGTTTTCTTGGCGGAGGGAAGCTTGTGCAATGGAATGAAGTGGACCATCTTAGAAAATCTGTCCACTAAAGTCATGACTGTGGTGTTACCTTCAGAAGAGGGCAGGCCCGTGACAAAGTCCATGGAGATGTCTGACCAGGGGCGTGAGGGGACAGGCAGCGGACTCAGGAGGCCAAAGACAGGCCGACGTGAGGTCTTGTTCTGAGCACAAATACTGCAGGCGGCGACGTACTCCTTAATCCCCCTCTCCATGGAAGGCCACCAAAACCGCTGTTTGGCCACAAACAGGGTTCGGCGGACACCGGGATGACAGGAGATCCGAGACGTATGAGTCCCGTGAATCACCTGTGAGCGAAGAGACTCGGGAACAAACAGACGATTAGAGCGACACCCTAGCGGGGTCTGACTACCAGCAGTAGCCTCGGAAACTCTCTTGTCAATCTCGCAAGTAACCGCCCCAACAACACAGGAAGCAGGCAGAATGGGAGTTGAAACCTTAGGGGCCGGGTCAGGATCAAACTGTCTGGAGAGAGCATCAGGTTTGCCATTCTTGGCACCAGGGCGGTAAGACAGTACAAAATCAAACCGATTAAAGAAGAGAGCCCATCTTGCTTGGCGTAAGTTGAGGCGTTTGGCTGACTTGATGTATTCCAGGTTCTTCTGGTCTATCCAAAATAGATACGGCTGCTCGGTGCCCTCCAACCAGTGTCTCCATTCCTCCAAGGCTGCTTTAACCGCTAACAGTTCACGGTTACCCACATCGTAATTTCTCTCAGCAGGCGAAAGTTTTTTTTGAGATGAAAGCGCAGGGATGCATTCGACCATCCGAGGGCGATTTCTGGGAGAGTACGGCCCCGATGCCCACACCCGAGGCGTCCACCTCAACCACGAACTGAAGTGCCTGGTCAGGGTGAACCAGGACGGGGGCTGAGGTGAAGCTCCTCTTGAGTCTCATAAATGCAGTTTCTGCTTGAGGGGACCAAGAGAAAGGCACGTGGGGTGAGGTGAGAGCATGAAGTGGTGCCGCAGTGACACTAAAGTACCGTATAAACTTCCTGTAAAAATTAGCAAACCCAAGGAACCCCTGAAGTCGGTTACGACTGGAGGGTGTAGGCCAGTTGGCCACAGCACTGACCTTGCTCGGGTCCATCTGTATACCAGCAGGTGATACAACATAACCAAGGAATAGAACAGTGTTAGCATGAAATTCACATTTCGCAGCTTTCACAAAGATCATTCCGGAGCCATCGTCCCAGCACCTGGTGTACATGCTGCACATGGGAAGTTTCGTCTGGAGAAAAGAGCAAAATGTCCTCAAGGTACACAAACACAAATTTGTTCAGCATGTCACGTAATACATCATTAACCAGGCCTTGAAAAACTGCTGGAGCATTAGTAAGACCAAACGGTATGACCAGATATTCATAATGACCACTGGATGTGTTAAACGCAGTTTTCCTTTCATCCCCCTCCCTTATCCTCACCAGATGATAAGCATTTCTAAGATCTAACTTAGTGAATACTTTAGCGTATTTTAACAGTTCAAATGCAGAGGAGATCAGAGGAAGAGGGTACCTGTTCTTAACAGTAATGTCATTGAGTCCTCTGTAGTCAATGCAGGGCCGAAGTGTTTTATCCTTTTTATCCACAAAGAAGAATCCAGCTCCTGCAGGTGAAGAGGAAGGTCTGATGATCCCGGCAGCAAGGCCGTCGCCAATGTACTTTTCCATGGCGAGCCGCTCAGGTGAAGACAAGTAGAGATGACCCTTTGGAGGCGCTGTAGCTGGCAGAAGGTTGATGCAGCAGTCTTACGGTCTATGCGGCGGAAGAGATGTGGCCTTGGCCTTGTTGAACACCTCCTTCAGGTCCAGATAACACGAGATCTGGAAAGACCCCCTCCCTTGAACGGGGAGGCTGCCGGAGAGTGGTCCTGGAAGACCCCAGCAAACTGCTCCTCGACAGATCCTTCATAGGCTCAGGAGAAGAATCATGCACCAGACAGGTGAGTTTACAGTTATTCCCCCAGGAATTTACTTCCCCAGTACCCCAGTTCATGTGAGGATTATGGTCAGACAGCCAACGGAGCCCCAAAACCAGAGGATGAAGACAAGAGTTGAGGAGGTGAAACCTGATGGTCTCAATGTGATTACCTGCCACGATGAGTTGAACATGTTGAGTTCGGTGAGTTACCCTGCACAGTATGCGCCCATCCAGTGCACTAGCCTCCTTATGTTTTTGAAGCTTTCACGTTCCAGCTTGAATTCATCAGCCAAGCGAATGTCCAAGAAGTTCTCATCTGCCCCAGAATCAACCAAAGCCTGCAGGGAGTGACGCTGGGAATGCACCAACAATTGTACAGCCGTGCGTTGACGAGAGGAAAGGCTCATAGGAGCGGTACAACTCACCAATGTCCTCTCTTACATTGGTGAGCTTTGTATTTTACTGAACAGCTGTTCAACAAATGTCCCAGTTCACCACAGTAAAAACACCTCCCCTCCCTTAGGCGGCGCTGCCGCTCCTCCGGGCTGCGTTTGGCTCGTCCCACCTGCATGGGCTCCTCCGAAGAGACAGGTGGCGCTGTCGGCTGACTGGACCGGTCGAGAGGGAAGAAGTCCCGACCGGAAGGCGAAGGGCGATGCTGCCGCCACTGCTGGGGGGGAGGACCGGACTGCAGCCGATCTCCTCTCTCGCTCTCTTTCTCTAAGCCTGGCGTCAATCTGGACAGCCAGGGAAATCATAGACTCGAAGTCGGAAGGCAGGGTTAGTGGAGCCAACTGATCTTTGATAGCTTCTGACAATCCATTGCGAAAAGCATCCAACAAAGCAGCCTCATTCCATCCACTCTTAGCAGCAACAGTTCGAAAGTCAATAGCAAAATCCATAACTGTGCGATTACCTTGTTTCATGGAGACCAGGTTCTGTGAAGCCTCTCGGCCAGGATTGGAGTGATCAAACGTGCGGGACAGAGCTTCCATGAACAGGACCGACGCCTGGCAAACAGGAGAATTCCGAGACCATTCCGCCGTGGCCCAAGCCTCCGCTCTTCCCGACAGGTGCGTGATGATAAAGGCTACCCTTGAGCATTCTGATGGAAAGGAAGCAGCTTGAAGTTCTAAATACAGTCCACACTGAATCAAAAAAGGTCTGCACTTCTCCGATTCCCCCGAGAAGTGTTCCGGTCTTGCCAGGTGGACGAATGGAGACGTTGCGGCATCCGTGGCCATCAGAGCTCCTGGAGACACAGACAAGGAAACAGACTCGGCCGGCACTGGAGCCGCGGCAGGGAAAAAATAATCCAGCCGCGCAACCAGGTGTTCAAACCGGGAACTGAAAGTGTTCACCTGTGAGCCGATGTCCGTCTGGAACCCCTGCTGGCGCTCGCCGAGATCCCGGAACCCGGCGAAGATCGAGGTGAGTTGACCCTCGTAATGTGAGATGCGCTCCTCTTGCTTATGGAGCGCTGCACGAAAAAGATCAGAGCCCGCTGAGTCCGTTGTTGGCCAGTTCGTAATATCAGAACTGAACGAGGAGGAGGACTCAAATGCAGGCTCAGACACAGGGCAGATCAGTTTCCAGAGTTTAATCGGTCCAAGTCGGTACACAGGTAAGCAAAAACGGAGACAACAGTACAATCTAGGAGCAGGCAAAAACAGTGGTCGAAGACAGGCACTGGTCGAGATAACAAGGTCAAAAGATTTCTAGAGCTGGTACGAGGTGATACAAAGTAACATACACAACGAACTGGCAATGAGAACTAAAACACAAAGGGCTTAAATACACAGCCTAACAGGGGATAACGAGACACAGGTGAAACACATCAGGGCGGGGCCAACAATCACACGAGGGGAAACGACATGACAGGAAATGGGACCTGAAACGAGAGGAGATGTGAGACACCAAAATAAAACAAGAATGCAACGAATAATACTAACAACAATAAGAAACAGAAACTAGATCAAACGTGAGACCTGACAGGATAGAGTGCAGTGCACTATTTGAAAAACTGTCGTATCTCTGTTTTTTTCTGCAGTAACATCGTTCTTTCCAAGCATTCGCTGCTAAACAAAATAGTCAAGCTGAAATTAGTAAACATCAATATGATATAATGACGTATTTTCGGAACAGATAAACTGCTGAAGCAAAAAGACGAAGGTAAGTGCATAACCTTATTTTACTTGCCGCCACCAGCAGTTCTTTTCTTAAACCATAAGGTATCCCAACAATATTTAGCATTTAGATAACCATTTGTTGCTGATTTTATGGGGAATTGTAACAATTTGTTGTCCTCCTTTGTTATGGAATTTGCATGGTAAAATAAGTTGTTACATTCCCTTCAAAACATGATGTGTTTACAACTTTTTGTTATGGCAACGCATAGCATATTCACATTAGTAAGTGAATGAAATTGGTAGCTACATGACAGTGCAAAATAATATTTTTATATTCGGAAGGAAAGCAATCCAATTCTGCTATTTATTGGCATGTCAAACCATCGTCATCATCAGAAAAGTAAGGAAAGGTGGCATGAATAAAGTTTTGGTGGAAATATCAACTTTTCATTTGCAAAATGTGTTGCGGTGTGAACAGTCAATTCTAATCCCTCCATAGCCTTTAATCAAAGAAAACTCACTGTGCCGCATTGCACTAAGGTGTTGAAAGTGAATGATATTAATTTAATATCAGCATTATTATCCGGGGTGCGATAGTACGGATCTCCGGTTAAAGTGAAATCAAACAGCATCCTGTTGCAAGGACAGAAGATGTATGCAAACAGTTGCATATTTTGTAAAATACATAATTCTTTGCTTTTAAACTCCACGCTACTCGGTCAGAGAATATTGTCCGAATGTTTTACCGATTTAAATTCCCCGATTTGCACTGGTAAGTCAAGATAAAATTATTAATGTATCCTTAAACAATACAATTTAGGCCTATCAAAAATAGCCTTAACGGCACCTACCGAACCTTCTTTCACCAGCACCATTGGAACGTGTTCCAAGCAGTAACTATCATCTGTGTAAACGTTTCCTCCGCACATCTCCTTTCATTTCCTTCCGCACCTCAAATATATGCTCAAACATTTGATATTTCCAATCTGGGGGGGAAATGATGATGACATTCTTTCGTGCCTGCACCATTCATCATACTGTATTCGTCTATATGGTCATCTCTCAACCTCCGACGATGCGGCGAAACAATCTAACAGTTTCCAACCTCTTTATAAAATGTAAAACTCTTCTGCATCATCTCAAAGCTTTCACTTTATTCATGTAATGTGGCGAACAAAACTGCACACAATACTCTAAATAGTCCCGACCAAAGGTACAATGCTGCTACTTTGAGGGAATTATGGACTTAGATTCGGAGACCACTAAATGCATTAATGTTAACGATATTGTCACTTATTGCACATTCCCACGTTACATTTGCTCTCTGAAAGTGCAACAGCTCACACACTCGGACTAAACTACTTATTCAATTTCTCCTCTAATGCCTGTTTCTGACCTATACACTAATTCATCCCTTGACAGCCATCTTCACTCTCCACCCCTCCACCAATTGTTGTGTCGTCTGCATACCTACAAACCAAACCTTACAAACAAGAGAAATCTGAACAATTCCCGATGCAAAACCCCACTGTCCACAGCTAACAATACAAATTTGTATTTTACATTTTCTATACAGAAATACTTGAATTAAAAAAACAAATTGAAGAAGCAGGTGAGAGTTGAACCTTCAAATAGCATTTTCCTCGTCAATGTCAGCTGCGTTATAGCATTCTAGCTTCTGCTACTGGTGAAGACATTGTGTTATTTCGTCCTTGTGAAAGATGTCTGATCAGAAAATAACAATATGTATATGGTGATGTCCTACCGTTTCCCCTTGTACCGCAATAATCAAATTAGAATTCGTATGCGGTAAGGAACATTTGACCGGACCAAAATATCCCAAAGAAAACTGACAAGTGTATCGCATCGTTGATCAATTCCCTTTTAATTAACGTGGAAAGTTACATTTGGCCTATTGGAGCGCCTATGAGCATAAAATTAGGTCAAGATTGGTCAACTTAACTTGGGTTCCCCATGGGGAATGGAAGGTTATAAAATGTCAACGGAATTCAAAATGTGACATGCGTTTTCTTCACGCACAAGATAAAACAGAGACTAGATACTTGGAGAGCCAAGGGTTCTGAAACAATGGGGAAATAAAGTAAATATTACGTAGGTAGAAGGAAAAACAATATGATCAGCCATGATCATATTCAATGGCGGTGCAGGCTCGAAGGGCCGAATGGCCTACTCCTGCACCTATTTTCTATGTTTCTATGTTTTTAAAACGTAAATCGACATGAAAATGAATTCAAAATTCAAATATTTGAGGCTCCATCATTGTATTTCGACATAGGTAGCCGCGCAGAAAATGAAGGCTCCAGTAAACATAGTCCCATGCAACAGGCCTTAGAATGAACGAGAGCATGTTGAATAGCGGTTTAAAAAAAAGCCCGAGCGTATTTAAAGCATGTAACCTATCACGAATACGTAGCAAAACCATTCTGGTGATGCTGAAATTCATTTGAATATTACAATCATCCACAGTTTTGTTTGCCAACCGTTCCGAATGCCTTGCTCTCACAGGATTGCCAGTAGGTGGAGATGTAGGCCAGTGATACATGTAAACAAATGGTGAATCCTGTGCACTTCAATCCGTTTGCGACTGGTGGGGTTAGATATGCCACAGGTCTCAGAAGGGTTTAAGCGGTTCGTATAACGCGCCTGTTGCGTGGGGAAATTTACAGGCTTTAGTGTTGACTTAAATAATTTAAATATTTAAGAAGATGAGGAAAACATGTAGTCATGCACATTTGTGTTCGGAATTGACTAATAACAAACTGTCAAGTAATGCGAACACCGGAGAGGCACGGTGGCACAGTGGTAGAGTTGCTGCCATAAAACGCCAGAAAAACTGGATCGATCCTGACTACTTGTGCAGCCTGTCCGGAGTTTGTACTTGTTCCGTGATCTGCGTTGGCTTCCTCCGGCTGCTGCGGTTTCCTCCCACTTTCGAAAGACGTAGGATAATTGATTTGGTAAATTTGTAAATGGTCCATAGTGTGTTGGATAATGTTCGCGTGCTGGTCCACGAGGGGTTGGTGACCCGAAGGGCCTGTATCCGCGCTGCATCATAAATTCGCGTTCTTTTATTTTCTCAATCAATCGAGCTCACGGAGAGAGCTCAAATTCGCAGACATGATATATCGGCGAAGTAACAAAAAGTTTAATTAAAACAGCGGTTCAGACAGCATCTCCGGAGAAAAGGAATAATTGATGTTTCGGATAGAGGTGGAGATCCTGTTTGACCGGCTGAAATGCTCCAACCATTTGTGCCTTTCTTCGGTTTAAACCAGCATCGGCTGTTCGCTCCATTGTTGGCCAGTTCGTAATATCAGAACTGAACGAGGAGGAGGACTCAAATGCAGGCTCAGACACAGGGCAGATCAGTTTCCAGAGTTTAATCGGTCCAAGTCGGTACACAGGTAAGCAAAAACGGAGACAACAGTACAATCTAGGAGCAGGCAAAAACAGTGGTCGAAGACAGGCACTGGTCGAGATAACAAGGTCAAAAGATTTCTAGAGCTGGTACGAGGTGATACAAAGTAACATACACAACGAACTAGCAATGAGAACTAAAACACAAAGGGCTTAAATACACAGCCTAACAGGAGATAACGAGACACAGGTGAAACACATCAGGGCGGGGCCAACAATCACACGAGGGGAAACGACATGACAGGAAATGGGACCTGAAACGAGGGGAGATGTGAGACACCAAAATAAAACAAGAATGCAACGAATAATACTAAAAACAATAAGAAACTGAAACTAGACCAAACGTGAGACCTGACAGGATAGAGTGCAGTGCACTATTTGAAAAACTGTCGTATCTCTGTTTTTTTCTGCAGTAACATCGTTCTTTCCAACCATTCGCTGCTAAACAAAATAGTCGAGCTGAAATTAGTAAACATCAATATGATATAATGACGTATTTTCGGAACAGATAAACTGCTGAAGCAAAAAGACGAAGGTAAGTGCATAACCTTATTTTACTTGCCGCCACCAGCAGTTCTTTTATTAAACCATAAGGTATCCCAACAATATTTAGTATTTAGATATCCATTTGTTGCTGATTTTATGGGGAATTGTAACAATTTGTTGTCCTCCTTTGTTATGGAATTTGCATGGTAAAATAAGTTGTTACATTCCCTTCAAAACATGATGTGTTTACAACTTTTTGTTATGGCAACGCATAGCATATTCACGTTAGTAAGTGAATGAAATTGGTGGCTACATGACAGTGCAAAATAATATTTTTATATTCGGAAGGAAAGCAATCCAATTCTGCTATTTATTGACATGTCAAACCATCATCATCATCAGAAAAGTAAGGAAAGGTGGCATGAATAAAGTTTTGGTGGAAATATCAACTTTTCATTTGCAAAATGTGTTGCGATGTGAACAGTCAATTCTAATCCCTCTTCATAGCCTTTAATCAAAGAAAACTCACTGTGCCGCATTGCACTAAGGTGTTGAAAGTGATGAAAGTGAAGGATATTAATTTAACACCTTAGTGCGATAGTACGGATCTCCGGTTAAAGTGAAATCAAACAGCATCCTGTTGCAAGGACAGAAGATGTATGCAAACAGTTGCATATTTTGTAACTTACATAATTCTTTGCTTTTAAACTCCACGCTACTCGGTCAGAGAATATTGTCCGAATGTTTTATCGATTTAAATTCCCCGATTTGCACTGGTAAGTCAAGATAAAATTATTAATGTATCCTTAAACATTACAATTTAGGCCTATCAAAAATAGCCTTAACGGCACCTACCGAACCTTCTTTCACCAGCACCATTGGAACGTGTTCCAAGCAGTAACTATCATCTGTGTAAACGTTTCCTCCGCACATCTCCTTTCATTTCCTTCCGCACCTCAAATATATGCTCAAACATTTGATATTTCCAATCTGGGGGGGAAATGATGATGACATTCTTTCGTGCCTGCACCATTCATCATACTGTATTCGTCTATATGGTCATCTCTCAACCTCCGACGATGCGGCGAAACAATCTAACAGTTTCCAACCTCTTTATAAAATGTAATCCAGAGAGCGCGGCCTGCTAAAACTCTTCTGCATCCTCTCAAAGCTTTCACTTTATTCATGCAATGTGGCGAACAAAACTGCACACAATACTCTAAATAGTCCCGACCAAAGGTACAATGCTGCTACTTTGAGGGAACTATGGACTTAGATTCGGAGACCACTAAATGCATTAATGTTAACGATATTGTCACTTATTGCACATTCCCACGTTACATTTGCTCTCTGAAAGTGCAACAGCTCACACACTCGGACTAAACTACTTATTCAATTTCTCCTCTAATGCCTGTTTCTGACCTATACACTAATTCATCCCTTGACAGCCATCTTCACTCTCCACACCTCCACCAATTGTTGTGTCGTCTGCATACCTACAAACCAAACCTTACAAACAAGAGAAATCTGAACAATTCCCGATGCAAAACCCCACTGTCCACAGCTAACAATACAAATTTGTATTTTACATTTTCTATACAGAAATACTTGAATTAAAAAAACAAATTGAAGAAGCAGGTGAGAGTTGAACCTTCAAATAGCATTTTCTCGTCAATGTCAGCTGCGTTATAGCATTCTAGCTTCTGCTACTGGTGAAGACATTGTGTTATTTCGTCCTTGTGAAAGATGTCTGATCAGAAAATAACAATATGTATATGGTGATGTCCTACCGTTTCCCCTTGTACCGCAATAATCAAATTAGAATTCGTATGCAGTAAGGAACATTTGACCGGACCAAAATATCCCAAAGAAAACTGACAAGTGTATCGCATCGTTGATCAATTCCCTTTTAATTAACGTGGAAAGTTACATTTGGCCTATTGGAGCGCCTATGAGCATAAAATTAGGTCAAGATTGGTCAACTTAACTTGGGTTCCCCATGGGGAATGGAAGGTTATAAAATGTCAACGGAATTCAAAATGTGACATGCGTTTTCTTCACGCACAAGATAAAACAGAGACTAGATACTTGGAGAGCCAAGGGTTCTGAAACAATGGGGAAATAAAGTAAATATTACGTAAGTAGAAGGAAAAACAATATGATCAGCCATGATCATATTCAATGGCGGTGCAGGCTCGAAGGGCCGAATGGCCTACTCCTGCACCTATTGTCTATGTTTCTATGTTTTTAAAACGTAAATCGACATGAAAATGAATTCAAAATTCAAATATTTGAGGCTCCATCATTGTATTTCGACATAGGTAGCCGCGCAGAAAATGAAGGCTCCAGTAAACATAGTCCCATGCAACAGGCCTTAGAATGAACGAGAGCATGTTGAATAGCGGTTTAAAAAAAAGCCCGAGCGCATTTAAAGCATGTAACCTATCACGAATACGTAGCAAAACCATTCTGGTGATGCTGAAATTCATTTGAATATTACAATCATCCACAGTTTTCTTTGCCAACCGTTCCGAATGCCTTCCTCTCACAGGATTGCCAGTAGGTGGAGATGTAGGCCAGTGATACATGTAAACAAATGGTGAATCCTGTGCACTTCAATCCGTTTGCGACTGGTGGGGTTAGATATGCCACAGGTCTCAGAAGGGTTTAAGCGGTTCGTATAACGCGCCTGTTGCGTGGGGAAATTTACAGGCTTTAGTGTTGACTTAAATAATTTAAATATTTAAGAAGATGAGGAAAACATGTAGTCATGCACATTTGTGTTCGGAATTGACTAATAACAAACTGTCAAGTAATGCGAACACCGGAGAGGCACGGTGGCACAGTGGTAGAGTTGCTGCCATAAAACGCCAGAAAAACTGGATCGATCCTGACTACTTGTGCAGCCTGTCCGGAGTTTGTACTTGTTCCGTGATCTGCGTTGGCTTCCTCCGGCTGCTGCGGTTTCCTCCCACTTTCGAAAGACGTAGGATAATTGATTTGGTAAATTTGTAAATGGTCCATAGTGTGTTGGATAATGTTCGCGTGCTGGTCCACGAGGGGTTGGTGACCCGAAGGGCCTGTATCCGCGCTGCATCATAAATTCGCGTTCTTTTATTTTCTCAATCAATCGAGCTCACGGAGAGAGCTCAAATTCGCAGACATGATATATCGGCGAAGTAACAAAAAGTTTAATTAAAACAGCGGTTCAGACAGCATCTCCGGAGAAAAGGAATAGTTGATGTTTCGGATAGAGGTGGAGATCCTGTTTGACCGGCTGAAATGCTCCAACCATTTGTGTCTTTCTTCGGTTTAAACCAGCATCGGCTGTTCGCTCCATTGTTGGCCAGTTCGTAATATCAGAACTGAACGAGGAGGAGGACTCAAATGCAGGCTCAGACACAGGGCAGATCAGTTTCCAGAGTTTAATCGGTCCAAGTCGGTACACAGGTAAGCAAAAACGGAGACAACGGTACAATCTAGGAGCAGGCAAAAACCAGTGGACGAAGACAGGCACTGGTCGAGATAACAAGGTCAAAAGATTTCTGGAGCTGGTACGAGGTGATACAAAGTAACATACACAACGAACTAGCAATGAGAACTAAAACACAAAGGGCTTAAATACACAGCCTAACAGGAGATAACGAGACACAGGTGAAACACATCAGGGCGGGGCCAACAATCACACGAGGGGAAACGACATGACAGGAAATGGGACCTGAAACGAGGGGAGATGTGAAACACCAAAATAAAACAAGAATGCAACGAATAATACTAAAAACAATAAGAAACTGAAACTAGACCAAACGTGAGACCTGACAGGATAGAGTGCAGTGCACTATTTGAAAAACTGTCGTATCTCTGTTTTTTTCTGCAGTAACATCGTTCTTTCCAACCATTCGCTGCTAAACAAAATAGTCGAGCTGAAATTAGTAAACATCAATATGATATAATGACGTATTTTCGGAACAGATAAACTGCTGAAGCAAAAAGACGAAGGTAAGTGCATAACCTTATTTTACTTGCCGCCACCAGCAGTTCTTTTCTTAAACCATAAGGTATCCCAACAATATTTAGTATTTAGATATCCATTTGTTGCTGATTTTATGGGGAATTGTAACAATTTGTTGTCCTCCTTTGTTATGGAATTTGCATGGTAAAATAAGTTGTTACATTCCCTTCAAAACATGATGTGTTTACAACTTTTTGTTATGGCAACGCATAGCATATTCACGTTAGTAAGTGAATGAAATTGGTAGCTACATGACAGTGCAAAATAATATTTTTATATTCGGAAGGAAAGCAATCCAATTCTGCTATTTATTGGCATGTCAAACCATCATCATCATCAGAAAAGTAAGGAAAGGTGGCATGAATAAAGTTTTGGTGGAAATATCAACTTTTCATTTGCAAAATGTGTTGCGATGTGAACAGTCAATTCTAATCCCTCTTCATAGCCTTTAATCAAAGAAAACTCACTGTGCCGCATTGCACTAAGGTGTTGAAAGTGATGAAAGTGAATGATATTAATTTAACACCTTAGTGCGATAGTACGGATCTCCGGTTAAAGTGAAATCAAACAGCATCCTGTTGCAAGGACAGAAGATGTATGCAAACAGTTGTATATTTTGTAACTTACATAATTCTTTGCTTTTAAACTCCACGTTACTCGGTCAGAGAATATTGTCCGAATGTTTTACCGATTTAAATTCCCCGATTTGCACTGGTAAGTCCAGATAAAATTATTAATGTATCCTTAAACAATACAATTTAGGCCTATCAAAAATAGCCTTAACGGCACCTACCGAACCTTCTTTCACCAGCACCATTGGAACGTGTTCCAAGCAGTAACTATCATCTGTGTAAACGTTTCCTCCGCACATCTCCTTTCATTTCCTTCCGCACCTCAAATATATGCTCAAACATTTGATATTTCCAATCTGGGGGGGGGGGGAAATGATGATGACATTCTTCCGTGCCTGAGCCATTCATCATACTGTATTCGTCTATATGGTCATCTCTCAACCTCCAACGATGCTGCGAAACAATCGAACAGTTTCCAACCTCTTTATAAAATGTAATCCAGAGAGCGCGGCCTGCTAAAACTCTTCTGCATCCTATCAAAGCTTTCACTTTATTCATGTAATGTGGCGAACAAAACTGCACACAATACTCTAAATAGTCCCGACCAAAGGTACAATGCTGCTACTTTGAGGGAACTATGGACTTAGATTCCGAGACCACTAAATGCATTAATGTTAACGATATTGTCACTTATTGCACATTCCCACGTTACATTTGCTCTCTGAAAGTGCAACAGCTCACACACTCGGACTAAACTACTTATTCAATTTCTCCTCTAATGCCTGTTTCTGACCTATACACTAATTCATCCCTTGACAGCCTTCTTCACTCTCCACACCTCCACCAATTGTTGTGTCGTCTGCATACCTACAAACCAAACCTTACAAACAAGAGAAATCTGAACAATTCCCGATGCAAAACTCCACTGTCCACAGCTAACAATACAAATTTGTATTTTACATTTTCTATACAGAAATACTTGAATTAAAAAAACACATTAAAGAAGCAGGTGAGAGTTGAACCTTCAAGAAAAGTGCGGCGGCGCGGATTACTGCAGCGGCCCCTACAGCCCGTCTGTCTTTCTTTTTATTTTTGTCTAGTTAAATGTAGTTGTTTGTGGGGTTTTTTGTACTGTTTTAATTGTGTATATGTGGGGGGGGGGGGGGACTTTAAAAAAATCTCTTCCCTGCACGGGAGACCCGACCTTTTCCCTGTCGGGTCTCCGTTGTCGTTGGGGCCTAGCTCCGTGGAGCGGCCTCTGACCGGGACGACCTGGCGGCTCCAGTAGCGGAGCCTGTGGAGCTGCGGACTCACCATCGTGGGGCTGGCCGGCCTCGGAGCGCGGGGGGCGGTGGTGGCTCGCTGCTGCGGCCCGACTCCGGAGCTCCAGCTCCAGCTGCAGACCCGTGGACTGGGACATCGGGAGCTCGCGGGTCCGGGTGAGAGACCGCTTTCCGGAGCTCCCGCAACGCAACCTCTCTTTAATGTTAAAGCCGCGGGATATTCCAGCGCCCGCCGGGGGCTCCAACTTGGTGACTTTTGGGCCCGGAGCGAAGCTGTATATACCGCCCAGCGCGGCCTCAACGGCCGTGGGACTTAACATTGCCCGCCTGGGGCTTCAACATCGGGAGAAAATTGGTGCAGGGGAGAGAAAGGACTTTGCCTTCCATCACAGTGAGGAGGAGATTCACTGTGATGGATGTTTTTCTGTAAATTGAATTGTTGTGTGTCGTGTAGGAATTGTTTTATTTGTATGGCTGTGGAAACGGAGTTTCGTTTGAGCCTCTTTGAGGTTCAAATGACAAGGAATAAAATCAAAAATAGCATTTTCTCGTCAATGTCAGCTGCGTTGTAGCATTCTAGCTTCTGCTACTGGTGAAGACATTGTGTTATTTCGTCCTTGTGAAAGATGTCTGATCAGAAAATAACAATATGTATATGGTGATGTCCCACCGTTTCCCCTTGTACCGTAATAATCAAATTAGAATTCGTATGCGGTAAGGAACATTTGACCGGACCAAAATATCCCAAAGAAAACTGACAAGTGTATCGCATCGTTGATCAATTCCCTTTTAATTAACGTGGAAAGTTACATTTGGCCTATTGGAGCTCCTATGAGCATAAAATTAGGCCAAGATTGGTCAATTTAACTTGGGTTCCCCATGGGGAATGGAAGGTTATAAAATGTCAACGGAATTCAAAATGTGACATGCGTTTTCTTCACGCACAAGATAAAACAGAGACTAGATACTTGGAGAGCCAAGGGTTCTGAAACAATGGGGAAATAAAGTAAATATTACGTAAATAGAAGGAAAAACAATATGATCAGCCATGATCATATTGAATGGCGGTGCAGGCTCGAAGGGCCGAATGGCCTACTCCTGCACCTATTTTCTATGTTTCTATGTTTCTAAAACGTAAATCGACATGAAAATGAATTCAAAATTCAAAAGTTTGAGGCTCCATCACTGTATTTCGACATACGAAGCCGCGCAGAAAATGAAGGCTCCAGTAAACATAGTCCCATGCAACAGGCCTTAGAATGAACGAGAGCATGTTGAATAGCGGTTTAAAAAAAAGCCCGAGCGTATTTAAAGCATGTAACCTATCACGAATACGTAGCAAAACCATTCTGGTGATGCTGAAATCCATTTGAATATTACAGTCATCCACAGTTTTGTTTGTCCAACCGTTCCGAATGCCTTGCTCTCACAGGATTGCCAGTAGGTGGAGATGTAGGCCAGTGATACATGTAAACAAATGGTGGATCCTGTGCACTTCAATCCGTTTGCGACTGGTGGGGTTAGATATGCCACAGGTCTCAGAAGGGTTTAAGCGGCTCGTTTAACGCGCCTGTTGCGTGGGGAAATTTACAGGCTTTAGTGTCGACCTAAATAATTTAAATATTTAAGAAGATGAGGAAAACATGTAGTCATGCACATTTGTGTTCGGAATTGACTAATAACAAACTGTCAAGTAATGCGAACACCGGAGAGGCACGGTGGCACAGTGGTAGAGTTGCTGCCATAAAACGCCAGAAAAACTGGATCGATCCTGACTACTTGTGCAGCCTGTCCGGAGTTTGTACTTGTTCCGTGATCTGCGTTGGCTTCCTCCGGTTGCTGCGGTTTCCTCCCACTTTCGAAAGACGTAGGATAATTGATTTGGTAAATTTGTAAATGGTCCATAGTGTGTTGGATAATGTTCGCGTGCTGGTCCACGAGGGGTTGGTGACCCGAAGGGCCTGTATCCGCGCTGCATCATAAATTCGCGTTCTTTTGTTTTCTCAATCAATCGACCTCACGGCGAGAGCTCAAATTCTGCAACTAACACCAGACATTCTTAAGGCAGACATGATATATCGGCGAAGTAACAAAAAGTTTAATTAAAACAGCGGTTCAGACAGCATCTCCGGAGAAAAGGAATAGTTGATGTTTCGGATAGAGGTGGAGATACTGTTTGACCGGCTGAAATGCTCCAACCATTTGTGTCTATTTTCGCTTTAAACCAGCATCGGCTGTTCGTTCCTACACAAAAATATCGGCAGTTGCGCACATCCTTTACTATCACTGCACTTCTGACTCTCGGTGAAATTGCTATCTGTGGAGACGAGAAGGAAATGACTGCTATACCGTAATCCGTGTGTGCAGAACTGTGATCTGCATATCAGTCTTGAAGGTGTAGGAAAGAACTGCAGATGCTGGTTTAAATCGAAGGTAGAAACAAAATGCTGAAATAACTCAGTGAGTCAGGCTGCATCTCTGGAGAGAAGGATTATGTGTCGTTTCGGGTCCAGGCCCTTCTTAAACGAAGTAGCAATTTAAAAAAATCTTGTCAAGTATAACGGCAAGGAATTACAATCATATGTGTTCAAGGTGGTGCTGGGAATCTGCAGATAACAGTCCCGATAATATCACATCCATCAGTTAAAACGTGCAGGAGAGCTCAGACGTCAAATCAAGGTTTATTCCGAACAGAATCAATTGCGCAAATGCATTTACCGTAAACTTTATTTGTTTTAGAAGAGAAAGCAATCTGCGAACCAGATGGTAAGCTAAAGACTCGATGGAAATTATAAACCTAAATTTTACATTTACCATCATGAGAATGGCGTGTTCAAAGTTGCATATTGAACTATTTATTCCTCGTTGTAGGAAGTAAGATTGGGACATCTCTGAATTTCCGCCAAGTCTTTAAATTCCTCAAACATATTCGACATTAGAAACAACCGTCAACATTATTAGAACAATATTGAAGAAGATGTATTCAATAAAATTGTTAGTATATTGATTCCTGCAACGGTAAAGGTTTAATTTACGGTAAGATGCAAACATAATGAACATCATTTACAATTCAAATCTTGGTGTAGCTCCATTTTAAGCAGTGAAACAGGCAATCCGATTCAAATCCATTCGGTCATCCTGAAACTCAGAGGTTGATCGCTCAGGATGGATTTGGCGTGCTATCAACCATTGCAAAAGAGTTCTCTTGTTGACTTGCATGTGCAGTCCGTAATGCTGCAGGCTTAAGTTACGTTAATAGAATACCATGACACGCCGATATATCATAGGAGGAACTAAAATTGTTTATTTTTCAGCAATTAAAAAAAATATATATTGTATTACAAAATAAAGCGTTATTCATTTCCATTTATTTCCAATACACGAACTATAATCCTAAACATTGCGTTAAACTATAAAGAAAATAATAACCAATAGAGCTCTTCTTTTCACCTGACATGTCCTCTTTACATGTAAAATTGTTTTACATTGCTCATGAACATAATCATGTGTCCATAAACACTACATCCCCTGACCCAACTTCCTAGGTGTCTTAAAATAATGGTATTGCGCAATTGAGATAGGAGAACAAGAAAATATACGAGATACAACCATTTATATAATCCGAAATTTAGGATTGACAACTGAATATATGCGTTTACTTTTTTGGTAGCTGTATCCTGAAATTGTGCGGCATTCCGTGAGAAGTACTTGTTTTTTTTTATGTTATGTTAACTTTCAGTGTTTCTGCATTTTTGGCGACCTCTGATACTCGCAAGTCCCTAAAATGACTGCATAATTACAGCCAATTATTTCAGCAGTTATTATGTCCAAATATTAACTTTTTCATAACATGGAGTTTGAAGAATATCCCTGCAGGATAGTGTGGTGCGCTATTTCAACAACTGTAGTATCTTTACTTATATTTAGACACGTGTATACCAATTTCATTCTTTGATTTACTGTTAGTGGGAAAAAGACATTGCCTTTTCTGCAGTAACATTGTTTTTCCAAATCATTCGCTGCTAAACAAAATAGATAAGCTGAAATAGGTAAACATTAATATTAAACTATGAGCGTTTTTCCGAACAGAAGAATTCCTGAAGAAATCAGATGAAGGTGAGCGCAAACTGGCCACCAGTAGCAATTCATTTTTTAAACGTAAGATATGTCAACAATGTTTAATTTTGAGAGACACGTTTGTCGCTGATTGTATGTATGGGGAATTGTGACACTTCGTTGCCCTCCATTGATATGGATTTTTCATGTTAAAATAAGGTGTTATAGATCCCTAAAAATATTATGTGTTTTTACCTTTTTGGAGTGGTAACGCACAGCATATTAACTTTAGTAAGTGCATAACATCGGTAGCTAATTGACTGTGCAAAATATCATTTTTATATTCGGAAGGACAGCTATCTCATTCTGCTATTTATTGACATGTCAAACGGACGCTATCATGAGCACAGTAAGGAAAGTTGTCAAGAACTAAGTTTTGAACAAAAATATACTTTTTTTTCATTGGTGAATTGTGTTGTGGTGTGACATTCAAATCCAATCCCTTTTCATAGCCTTTAATTAAAGAGAACTAAATGCGCCGAATTGCACCAAGGTGTTGAAAGCGAATTATGTTACTTTCATGTCAGCATTGTCGGTTAAAGTGAAATCAAATAGCATCCAGTAGCAGGGATAGAAAGCGTTCTTGGACAATAAGGCAATATTGGAATTGGAAGCCAATTATCTCAGCCCGAGAGGATTACTAAAATAGTTTTTCAGAACCTTGTCCTAGGATCTTGCATTTACGCCACCACGCCGCAAAACTACCATTCATATCTGTTGGGCTGAGCATTCTTTACCACATTTCAGTTGACCATGAACTAACTCCTACCTTAAATATATGAGAATTCCACGATGCTGGTGTTTTGTTCCTGGGCAAAGCATACGGCATTCCTGGCAGCAGTGCGTGTCGGGTGCCGAAGTGGGCTATAGGACCATTCATTTCAATGTCATTGAACAAGGTGTGTTTGGAAACTCGAAACGAAATTTCAACTTAATGGCTTTAATCTAGCGCTCATTGCTTTATAACCACGTATCTTTCGCATACCTAAAACACATGCTTCCAGCTGCAATTGCGAAGATAGGTCCAACAACTCCCTACGGTTTGATAGCGAGAAATGTGCCTTCTCCCTCACGAATTTATCGAAAGCATACACCCGTTCTATGTATATGCAAATAGTTAGAAATATTGTGACTTACAGTATTCCTTGTTTCTACGTGTATGCAAATAGTTAGAAATATTCTGTAGTTTACTAGGCTTGATGCCAATGTTTAAAAACGAACTGTCGACATTTGGCAATGAACGTTAAGCCTAGCTATGGAAGAATATACGGAGATGATCTTGAGGTTCCGCTGTTGCATTGTTTTTAATCTCCACGATATTCGTTCGGAAACATATGTCCGAATGTTTTAACGACTCAAATTGACCGATTTTCACTGGGGAGTCGATATGAAATTATTAATGGATCATGAGAACGATATAACATAAGACGCAGAACAGTGAATCCGTCCCATGATGTTTGTCCTGCACATGATGCAAAATAATAATAATCCCTTCTGCCTGTATCCCTGTATATTCATGGGTCTATCGAAAATAACATTAGCCACCTGCCGTATATTTTTCCACAATCACCATTGCAATGCGTAAAAGTTTGCTCCACACATCTCCTTTCATTTCCTTCCTCAACTCAGACATATGCTCAAACATTTGACATTTCCAATCTGGGGGGAAAAGATCGTGATATTCTTCCGTATCTATGCTTTTCATAATACTGTATCCATTTCTTTGGTGACCTCTCATCGTCCGACGTTTCAGCGAAACAAGCCAAACTGTTTCAAACTCTTTATAACAAATACAAATGTAATCCAGGTTGCGTTCTGTTAAAACTCTTCTGCACCCTCTGCAAAGTTTTCACATTTTTCATGTAATGTGGCTAGCAAAAATGCACATAATACTCTAAATAGTCAACGACCAAGGTTTTTATGCTGCTACTTTGAGGGACCTATGGATTGAGACACCAAGGCCCATGTGTACATTAATGTTGTTAAATATACTGTCACTTACTGCACAATTCTCCGTTGCATTTGCTCTCTCGGTGTGCAACAGCTCACATACTTGGATTAAACTGCATGTTCAATTTCTCCTTTAGTACCTGTTTGTGACCGGAATACTACTGCATCCCTTAACAGCCTTCTTCGCTAATTGTTATGTCGTCTGCATACCTACAAACCAAACCGTCAATGTTTTCGTCCATGTCTCTTGTAAACACATCACAAACAACAGAAATCAGAACATTGATCGATGCAGTAAAATTGTATTTTACATTTTTCTCTTCAGAAATACTTGAATTAAAAAAACTAATTACAGAAGCAGGTGAGAGCAGAACCTTAAAATAGCATTTGCTCTTCAATTTCAGATGCGTTGTAGTATTCCAGCTCCTGCTACTGCAGAAGATGTTGTGTTATTTCGTCCTTATGAAAGTTATCTAATCAGAAAATAACAATATGGTGATGACGTCCTTTGCTTTCCCAGTGTATCGCAACAATCTACATAGAATTCAAATTTGGTGATCATCATGTGACCGGCCCAAAATATCCCAAGGGAAACTGACAAGAGGATCGCAACGTTAAACAATTCAATTGTAATAACGTGGAAAGTTACATTGGCCTATTAGAACTCATATAAGATTAAAATTATATCAAGATTAATAAACTTAACTTGGGTTCCCTTAAGGTCCCCCATGGAGAATGGGAATTTAATACAATGTCAAAGGAATTCAAGAAATACCATGTTTTTTTTTCTCATGGCAAGATAAATAAAACAGAGGCACTGGAGTCTTGTGGAGCCAATGCTTCTGTAGAAATGGAGCATTAAATTAAACATTACGTAAATAGAACGAAAAACTTCAATCAGCTTTAAAATGAATAACAAATTCCACGACGGTGCACTCCGTCGCTGTATTTCGACATAGGTAGCCACACAAAAGTGAAGGCTCTAGTAAACATATTTTACACGTGTGTAGATGTTGATATTATTCCAGTGAATTAGAAGATAACAATTATAAATGACGTATTGAAATATAACAAATCTAACCCCTTTCATTCGGAAAAAGAGTGAAATAGAAGCTCATGAAAGAAATAGAACATAAAAGGAAAATTATGGAATATCTGAAAGGATTTTCTAGTCAAGATTGTTAAAATATAATTACAATTTAGAAAAATTAAAATGGATATGCAAAAGGGAAAGGGGCTTGTCCTAATGTACGGGAACTCGTTGAGAAGACAGGTGATTCGACAACTATGGGGAAACAGTTGGATATTTTGATTTTCAATATTTCAACATAGCCCCACACAACCGGCCTTTGAATGGTTGCACGGTTTTATAGCGGTAATAGCCCAGCACGTATTTAGGCATGTCACCTATCACAAATGAACAGCAAAAAAAATCTGGTGATGCTGATATTAATTTGAATATTTACAATTATCCACAATTTTGTTTGTTCAACCGTTCCCAATGCCTTACTGTCACCGGAGTGCAAGGAGGAGGAGATTTAGCCCAGTAGGTACATAGCAACAGATGGTGGATGATGTGATCCAAAAGAGAAAGCAGAGACACTGGAGTCTTGGGGAGGCAACGGTTCTGTGAAAATTGAAATATGAAATAAATGTTTATTAAATCGAACGAGAAACTTTAATCGTCATGAAAATGAATAATGCATTCCAAGACGATGCACTCCTTCGCTGCGTTTCGACAGATGGCCACATCGAAAATTAAGGCTCCAGTAAACATATTTTAAACGTGTGTAGATTTTGATTATGTTCCAACGAATTGGAAGATTACAATAATGAATGGCGATTGGAAGATACCAAATATGAACAATTTCATTCGGAAAAAGAGCGATATAGAAAAGTTTATGAAACTATTAGAACATACAATAAAAATGGTGGAATGTATGAAAGGATTTTAAATACAAAATTGTTAAAATACAATTATAATTTTGAAAAGTTATAGTGAATTTGCAAAATGGAAAATAGGTGCTCCTGATGTACGGGAGCTCGTTGTGCTCTGCAACAACAGACTGTCTTTAGGCAGGCATGATATATCGGCGAAGATAGACATTAAAAGCTGGAGTAACAGCGGGTAAAACGGCATATCTGGAGATAAAATTATAGTTGACGTTTCGGATCCAGGTGCAGAAACGTCACCTATTCCTTTTCTCCAGAGATGCTGTCTGACCCGATGAGTTACTCCAGCATTTTGTCTCTTTTTTCGGTTTAAACCAGCATGTGCAGTTCCTACACAATATTTATAGGCGGTTGCCTATGCACAGATTATCATATTATGCCTGTATGTCGCCGAAGTCCTCATTGCTGGAGCAATTGCTGCACCGTAAATATGGAATCCATGGACCGAAGATTCTTGGACGGATGTCAATGGATCTAACACTGTGTTCGGTGTTGCACTGATCCCACTGTTGCTCACTGTGCTAAGTGACATAAAGCCGCGTCTCCCTTAAAATGGAGCAGCTGGGCCACAAGTGACAAGAACTAATGTTGAGCTCATGGTGTACCTCGACGATCAAATGTCCGTCAAAGGACGTCCACAATTTCGTAAAAGTCCACTTAGCCATCAGTTCAGGCTAAAATGATTGGGTTTACAGTCAACAATGACCTGAGGTGGAGACAGATGAAACCCATAGGCTTCCAGCTGCGTTCGGCGGTTCTTCACAGCAGGGTGCAGGGCTTAGAGACTGGATTGCTGACTAATTGCAAAATGATATTTGGACCACCTAACTTTAACATTAATCATTTCATAATCAAAATTGCAGAACGATTTACCATTATTTTCTTTGTCTACGCATTGAAATATAACAAGTCATTGATATTACGATTTCAGCAATTGTAGGAACATGAAATGAAAAGGTGTCCTACACAATGCAATTGAGAATCAGATGTGGGTAACTTGACGAATAATGCATTAAAATAAATTACTCTCATGGCTATTCTTCATTTCATACCAGAAGAATCAAAAACTGATAAAGATACAGGTACGCATATGCGCGAATCTGAATATAGAAACATAGAAACATGGAAAATAGGTGCAGGAGGCCATTCGGCCCTTCGAGCCAGCACCGCCATTCATTGTGATCATGGCTGATCGTCCCCAACCAAAAACCCGTCCCCGCCTTCTCCGCATATCCCTTCATTCCATTAGCCCCTAGAGCTCTATCTAACTCTCTCTTAAATCCATCCAGTAATTTGGCCTCCACTGCCCTCTGTATTTTCTGCAGTAACATCGTTCTTTCCAAGCATTCGCTGCAAAACAAAATAGTTCAGCTGAAATTAGTAAACATCAATATGATATAATGACGCATTTTTGAAACAGATAAATTGCTGAAGCAAAAAGACAATGGTAAGTGCATAACCTTATTTTACTTGCCACCAGCAGCAGTTCTTTTATTTAACCATAAGCTATCTCAACAATATTTAGTTTTTAGATATCCATTTCATGCTGATTTTATGGGGAATGGTAACAATTTGTTGTCCTCCATTGTTATGGATTTTGCATGCTAAAATAAGTTGTTACATTTCCTTCAAAACATGATGTGTTTACAACTTTGTGTTATGGCAACGCATAGCATATTCACGTTAGTAAGTGAATGAAATTGGTAGCTACTTGACAGTGCAAAATAATATTTTTATATTCGGAAGGAAAGCAATCCAATTCTGCTATTTATTGGCATGTCAAACTATCGTCATCATGAGCAAAGTAAGGAAAGGTGGCATGAACAAGGTTTTGGGGAAAAATATCAACTTTTCATTTGCAAAATATGTTGCGGTGTGAACAGTCAATTCCAATCCCTCTTCATAGCCTTTAATCAAAGAAAACTCACTGTGCCGCATTGCACTAAGGTGTTGAAAGTGAATGATATTCATTTATTATCAGCATTGTCCGGAGTGCGATAGCACGGATCTCCGGTTAAAGTGAAATCAAACGGCATCCAGTTGCAAGGACAGAAAGGGATCTTGCACAAATAATTACAGTACACGATTTCCCGTTGCTAGATGAATGCAAACAGTTGCATATTTTGTAACTTACAGAATTATTTGCTTTTAAACTCCACGTTACTCGGTCAGAAAATATTGTCCGAAGGTTTTACCGATTCAAATTCCCCGATTTGCACTGGTAAGTCGAGATAACAGTATTAACGTATCCTGAAAACAATACAATTTAGGACTATCAAAAATAGCCTTCATGGTACCTACCGAAACTTCTTCCACCAGCACCATTGGAACGTGTTCCAAGCAGTAACTATCATCTGTGTAAACGTTTCCTCCGCACATCTCATTTCCTTTCCTTCCGCTCCTCAAATATATGCTCAAACACTTGATATTTCCAATCTTGGGGGAAATTATGATGACATTCTTCCATGCCTATGCCATTCATCATACTGTATTCGTCTATATGGTCATCGCTCAACCTCCGACGATGCGGCGGAACAATCCAACATTTTCCAGCCTCTGTATACCCAATACAAATGCAATCCAGAGATCGCGGTCTGCTGAAACTCTTCTGCATCTTCACAAAGTTTCACTTTATTCATGTAATGTGGCGAACAAAACTGCACACAATACTCTAAATAGTCCCGACCAAAGGTACAATGCCGCTACTTTGAGGGAACTATGGACTTAGATTCCGAGACCCCTATGTGCATTAATGTAAACGATTTTGTCACTTATTGCACACTCCTGCGTTACATTTGCCCTCTCAAAGTGCAACAGCTCACACACTAGGACTAAACTACTTATTCAATGCCTCCTCTAATGCCTGTTTCTGACCTATATATTACTGCATCCCTTGACAGCCTTCTTCACTCTCCACACCTCCACCCAATTGGTGTGTCGTCTGCATACCTACAAACCAAACCTTCGATGTTTTCGTCCAAGTCTGTTGCATACACATTACAAACAACAGAAATCTGAACATTTCCCGATACAAAACTCCACTGTCCACAGCTAACAATACAAATTTATATTTTACATTTTCTGTACAGAAATACTTGAATTAAAAAAACTCATTAAAGAAGCAGGTGAGAGTTGAACCTTCAAATAGCATTTTCTCGTCAATTGCAGCTGCGTTGTAGCATTCTAGCTTCTGCTACTGGTGAAGACATTGTGTTATTTCGTCCTTATGAAAGATGTCTGATGAGGAAAGAAAAATATGTATATGATGATGACGTTAAGGAACATTTGACCGGCCCAAAATATCCCAAAGAAAACTGACAAGTGTATCGCATCTTTGATCAATTCCCTTATAATTAACGTGGAAAGTTACGTTTGGCGTTTTGGAGCTCCTATGAGAACAAAATTAGGCCAAGATTGGTCAACTTAACTTGGGTTCCCTATGGGGAATGGGTGGTTATAAAATGTCAACGGAATTCAAAATGTGGCATGCGTTTTTCTTCACGCACAAGATAAAACAGAGAGATTGGAGTCTTGGAGAGCCAAGGGTTTTGTGAAAATGGGGAAATAAAGTAAATATTACGTAAATAGAAGGAAAAACGTAAATCGACATGGAAATGAATTAATGATTCAAAGATTTGATGTTCCATCGCTGTATTTCGACACAGGTAGCCTGGCAGAAAATGAAGGCTCCAGTAAACATAGTCCCACGCAACAGGCCTTTGAATGAACAAAAGTATTTTGCATAGCGGTAAAAGCAAAAGGCCAAGCGTATTTAAGGCATGTCACGTATCACGAATAAGTAACAAAACCATTCTGGTGATGCTGAAATTTGTTTGCGTATTACAATTATGCATAATTTTGTTTGTCCAACCGTTCCGAATACCTTGCTCTTGCAGGATTGCCAGTAGGTGGAGATGTGGCCAGTGATACATGTAAACAGATGGTGGATCCTGTGAACTTGAACCCGTTTGCGACAGGTGGGGTTAGATATGCCACAGTTCTCAGAAGCTTTTAAGCGGTTCGTTTAGTGTAGTGTTAAAGAAGGAACTGCAGATGCTGGAAAATCGAAGGTACACAAAAATGCTGGAGAAACTCAGCGGGTGCAGCAGCATCTATGGAGCGAAGGAAATAGGTCACAAAAATGCTGGAGAAACTCAGCGGGTGCAGCAGCATCTATGGAGCGAAGGAAATAGGTCACAAAAATGCTGGAGAAACTCAGCGGGTGCAGCAGCATCTATGGAGCGAAGGAAATAGGTCACAAAAATGCTGGAGAAACTCAGCGGGTGCAGCAGCATCTATGGAGCGAAGGACATAGGTTTAGTGTAGTGTTTGTTGACTTACAATTTTTAAATATATAAAAAGATCGGAAAACATGTAGTCATGCACATTTGTGTTCAGAAATGACTAATAACAAACTGACAAGTAATGCAAACACCGGAGAGGCACGGTGGCACAGCGGTAGAGTTGCTGCCATGCAACGCCAGTAAAACTGGATCGATTCTGACTACTTGTGCAGTCTGTCCGGAGTTTGTACTTGTTCCGAGACCTGCGTGGGCTTCCTCCGGGTGCTGCTGTTTCTTCCCACTCTCGAAAGACGTAGGATAATTGGTGTGGTAAATTTGTAAATCGTCCATAGTGTGTTGGATAATGTTCGTGTGCTGGTCCACGAGGAGTTGGTGATCCGAAGGGCCTGCATCCGCGCTGCATCATAAATTCGCGTTCATTTATTTTCTCAATCAATCGAGCTCACGGAGAGAGCTCAAATTCTGCAACTAACACCAGACAGTCTTAAGGGAGACATGATATATCGGCGAAGTTAAAAAAAAAAGCTTCATTAACTCAGCGGTTCAGACAGTATCTCCCAAGAAAAGGAATAGTTGATGTTTCGGATACTGTTTGGCCGGCTGAAAGGCTCCAACCATTTGTGTCTATTTTCGGTTTAAACCAGCATCGGCAGTTCGTTCCTACACAAAAATATCGGCGGTTGCGCGCATGCTTTACTATCACTGCACTTCTGACTCCCGGTGAAATTGCTATCTGTGGAGACGAGAAAAGAATGACTGCTATACCGTAATCCCTGTGTGCAGAACTGTGATCTGCATATCAGTCTTGAAGGTGTAGGAAAGAACTGCAGATGCTGGTTTAAATCGAAGGTAGAAACAAAATGCTGAAATATCTCAGTGGGTCAGGCTGCATCTCTGGAGAGAAGGATTAGGTGACGTTTCGGGTCGATGCCCTTCTTAAACAAAGGAGCATTTTGTTTTTAATGTGTCAATCATAATGGCAAGGAATTATCATCCTCTGTGTTCAAGGGTACTGGGAATCTGCAGATAGCAGTCCCGATAATATCACATCCATCAGTTAAAACGTGCAGGAGAACTCAGACGTCAAATCCAGGTTTATTCCGATCAGAATCAATTGCGCTAATGCATTTATCGTAAACTTTATTTGTTTTAGAAGAGAGAGCAATCTGCAAAATAGATGGTAAGCTAAAGACTCGATGGAAATTATAAACCTAAATTTTACATTACCATCATGAGAATGACATGTTCAAGGTTGCATATTGAATTGCTTATTCCTCGTTGTAGGAAGTAAGATTGGGACATCTCTGAATTTCCGCCAAAGACTATAAACTCCTGAAAGATATTCGACATTGGAAACAACTGTCAAAATTATTAGAACAATATTGAAGAAGATGTATTCAATAAAATAGTTAGTATATTGATTCCTGCCACGGTAACGGTTTAATTTACGGTAAGATGCAAACATAATGAACATCATTTACAATTCAACTCCTGGATGTAGCTCCATTTTAACCAGTGAAACTGGCATTCCGAATTAAATCCATTCGGTCACCCTGAAACTCAGACGTTGATCGCTCAGGATGGATTTGGCGTGGTATCAAGCATTGCAAAAGAGTTATCGTGTTGACTTGCATGTGCAATCCGTAAAGCTGCAGGCTTAAGTAACGTTTACAGAATACCATGCCACGCCGATATAGCATAGGAGGCACTGAAATTGTTCATTTTTCTGAAATTAAAAAATATATATATTGTATTACATAATAAAGCGTTATTCATTTCCATTTATTTCCAATACAATAGACAATAGACAATAGGCGCAGGAGTAGGCCATTCGGCCCTTCATGCCAGCACCGCCATTCAATGTGATCATGGCTGATCATCCCCAATCAGTACCCCGTTCCTGCCTTCTCCCCATATCCCCTGACTCCGCTATTTTTAAGAGCCCTATCTAGCTCTCTCTTGAAAGCATCCAGAGAATCCGCCTCCACCGCCCTCTGAGGCAGTGAATTCCACAGACTCGCCACTATCTGTGAGAAAAAGTGTTTCCTCGTCTTTGTTCTAAATGGCTTACTCCTTATTCTTAAACTGTGGCCCCTGGTTCTGGACTCCTCCAACATCGGGAACATGTTTCCTGCCCCTAGCGTGTCAAAACCCTTAACAATCTTATATGTTTCAATGAGATCCCCTCTCAACCTTCTAAACTCCAGAGTGTACAAGCCCAGCTGCTCCATTCTCTCAGCATCTGACAGTCCCGCCATCCCGGGAATTAACCTTGTAACCCTACGCTGCACTCCCTCAATAGCATGATTGCCCTTTCTTCAAATTAGGGGAGGAAAACTGCACACAATACTCCAGGTGTGGTCTCAATAGTGCTCTGTACAACTGTAGAAGGACCTTTTTGCTCCTATATTCGATTCCTCGTGTTATAAAGGCCAACATGCCATTCGCTTTCTTCACTGCCTCCTGTACCTGCATGCTTACTTTCACAGTCTGATGTACAAGGACCCCCAGGTCCCGTTGTACTTCCCCTTTTCCCAACTTGACGCCATTTAGATAGTAATCTGCCTTCCTGTTTTTGCTACCAAAGTGAATAACCTCACATTTATCCGCATTTAACTTCATCTGCCATGCATCTGCCCACTCCCCCAACACGTCCATGTCACCCTGCATTCTCATAGCATCCTCCTCACAGTTCACACTGCCACCCAGCTTTGAGTCGTTTGCAAATTTGCTAATGTTACTGTGAATCCCTTCATCCAAACCATTGATGTATATTGTAAATAGCTGCGGTCCCAGCACCGAGCCTTGCGGTACCCCACTAGCCCCTGCCTGCCATTCTGAAAGGGACCCGTTAATCCCTACTCTTTGTTTCCTGTCTGACAACCACTTCTCTATCCATGTCAACACTCTACACCCAATACCATGTGCCCTAATTTTGCCCACTAATCTCCTATGTGGGACCTGAAATGCTTTCTGAAAGTCCAGGTACACTACATCCACTGGCTCTCCCTTGTCCATTTTCCTAGTTATATCTTCAATTAATTCCAGAAGATTAGTCAAGCATGATTTCCACTTCGTAAATCCATGCTGACTCGGACCGATCCTGTTACTGCTATCCAAATGTTCGGCTATCTCATCTTTTATAATTGACTCCAGCATCTTCCACACCGCCGATGTCAGGCTAACTGGTCTATAATTCCCTGTTTTCTCTCTCCCGCCTTTCTTAAAAAGTGGGATAACATTAGCTACCCTCCAATCCACAGGAACTGATCCTGAGGCTATAGAACATTGGAAAGGTATCACCAATGCATCCACGATTTCTAGAGCCACTTCCTTAAGTACCCTGGGATGCAGACCATCAGGCCCTGGGGATTTATCCGCCTTCAGTCCCATCAGTCTATCCAACACCATTTCCTGCCTAATGTCGATTTCCTTCAGTTCCTCCGTCACCCCAGATCCTCTGGCCACTACTATATCAGGAAGATTGTTTGTGTCATCCTTAGTGAAGACAGATCCAAAGTACCTGTTCAACTCATCTGCCATTTCCTTGTTCCCCATAATAAATTCACCTTTTTCGGTCTTCAAGGGTCCAACTTTGGTCTTATCTATTTTTTTTCCTCTTCACATACCTAAAGAAGTTTTTACTATCCTGCTTTATATTCTTGTCTAGCTTACCTTCGTACCTCATCTTTTCTCCCCGTATCGTCTTTTTGGTTATCTTCTGTGGTTCTTTAAACATCACCCAACACTCTTGCTTCCTGCTCATCTTTGCTACGTTGTACTTCTTCGCTTTAATGTTTATACTATCCCTGACGTCCCTTGTCAGCCATGGTCGTCCCTTTCTCCCCTTTGAATCTTTCTTCCTCCTAGGAGTGAACTGATCCTGCACCTTCTGTATTATTCCTAGAACACCTGCCATTTATTGTTCCACTGTCATCCCTGCTAATGTATATTTCCAGTCAACTTTGGCCAGATCCTCCCTTTTGACCCATAGTCCTCTTTATTGAATTGCAACACTGACACCTCCGATCTACTCTTCTCCATCTCCACTTGTAGATTAAACGTGACCATGTTATGGTCACTGCCTCCAAATGGATTATTAACCTCGAGGTCCTTTATCAAATCCGGTTCATTACATAACACTGAATCCAGAATAGCGTTCTCTCTGGTAGGCTCCAATGCAAGCTTCTCTAAGAATCCATCACGAAGGCACTCTACAAAGTCCCTTTCTTGGGGTCCAGTACAAACCTGATTTTCCCAGTCTACTTGCATGTTGAAATCTCCCATAACAACCACAGCATTACTTTTACTACATGCCAATTTTAACTCCTGATTCAACTTGCGCCCAATGTTCAGCCTACTGTTTGGGGGCCTGTAGATTAGTCCCATTAGGATCTTTTTACCCTTACAATTCCTTAGTTCTATCCATACTGACTCCACATCTCCTGTTTCAATGTCACCCCTTGCAAGGAGCTGAATTTCATTCCTCACCAACAGAGCTACCCCACCCCCTCTTTTCACCTGTCCGTCTTTTTGATGGGAGGTATACCTTTGAATATTCCGTTTCCAGCCTTGGCCCTATTGCAGCCATGTCTCAGTAATTCCCACAACATCATACTTGCCTGTTTCTAACTGAGCCTCAAGCTCGTACACTTTATTTCTTATACTGCGCGCATTCATATACAGCATTTTGAACTCCGTATTCACCCCCCCCCCCCCCGCGCATCGCTCGCAATTGGCCCTGACCTTACTCTGTTGTCCATTCTCGAGCTTTCCTTCCCAATAATTCGAGAATCTTTTGTATATTTCCTGTGGCCACTTCCCCTTCAACTCCATCTTTATACTCCCAGTTTGTCCAAAAAGAATGTCATTGTGCAATTGAGATAGGAGAACACGAAAATATTCGTGACACAACCATTTATATAATCCGAAGTTTAGGATTGACAGCCGAATTTATGCGTTTACTTTTTTGGTAGCTGTATCCTGGAATTGTGCGGCATTCCGTGAGAAGTACTTGTTTTTTTTATGTTATGTTAACTTCCTGTATTTTTGGCTACCTCAAATACTCGCAAGTCACTTAAATGACTGCATTATTACAGCCAATTATTTCAGCAGTTATTAAAAAAATGTCCAAATATTAACTTTCATAACATGGAGTTTCAAGAATATCCCTGCAGGATAGCGTGCAGTGCGCTATTTCAACAACTGTAGAATCTTTACTTATATTTAGGCATGCGTATACCAATTTCATTCTTTCGTTTAATGTTAGTGGGCGAAAAAACATTGCCTTTTCTGCAGTAACATTGTTTTTCCAAATCATTCGATGCTAAACAAAATAGATAAGCTGAAATAGGTGAACATACATATGAAACTATGAGGGTTTTTCCGAACAGAAAAATTGCTGAAGGAAAAAGAAAAAGGTGAGTGCATACTTGCCACCAGTAGCAATTCATTTTTTTAACCATAAGATATTTCAACAATGTTTACTTTTGAGAGACCCGTTTGTCGCTGATTGTATGGGGAATTGCGACAATTCTTTGCCCTTCATGGATAAGGATGGTTCCTGTTAGAATATAGTGTTATAGATCCCTAAAAATATTGTGTGTTTTTACCTTTTTGGAGTGGTAACGTACAGCATATTAACTTTAGTAAGTGCATAACATCGGCAGCTAATTGACTGTGCAAAGGATCATTTTTATATTCGGAAGGAAAGCTATCTCATTCTGCTATTTATTGACATATCAAACGGACACTATCATCTGCACAGTAAGGAAAGTTGTCAACGGAAGCAGGACGAGGATTATTAAACCTCATAGCTATCTGCATTGTAAACTTAATTAGACATTAGATTTCGCCTATGATTTATAAGAAATTTAGAATGTTTACAAGTATGTAGAGAATAATTCATTTCAATTTACTTAGCGTTCAACAAGTTGACCTTATTCTTAAACTCGTGAACAGGGCAGCCTGGAACACAAACTTAGTCACGGTCACATATTACGTGTGTTAAGACACACGTGCAAAATTCGGAAATGCTCTAATCAGCTGTAAACCACGGTTTGACACGACAACCATTGCAACATAATCGGATTGAATGTCAAATATGTAATGCAACAGTTATATTCTGTACTGTTGTCTGTGCAGTCATTTGTATTCAGTGGCAGATGTCTCTTGCGATTGTTGAACGCAGTCTATCAATTCAGTAGAAATAATGTCAGTTAATAGCAATGCTAATGTGGCTGTTTTACATTAAGTCGGGAAATAAACAGAAAAATAAAATGTATTAATTTTCAGAACTAAATGAAGTGTCACAAAAATTGAAGTTGAAAGGTAAGGGATAAAGCTGAGCATACATTAAAATTATGATATTTGCGCTCATGATTTAGTTTGTAAACAGCCAGAAATCTATACATACGAAGTTGCATAGTATATCATCGTCGAAGTGATTTATGTTTGAGGACCTCGATTTCAGGTACAGCAATCACCTCATGTTTTGACCAATTCGCGCATTCCGTTGGGAGAATCAGATAACCATCGGAATTCATTGGCAACAAGAAGAAGAAACAATTCCTCACCTCCGATTTCTTGTGGAATGAACATAAAACTGCAATTCATTAACAAAACTGATCACGTAAAACTGTGCTTTATATTCCATTTCATGCAATGACTTGGGTGTTTTATTTCGTTTAAGGGAATTTCTTGCACTAAAATTATGTTATTTATCTTCATCACATTGTAAAAAAGATCGAAGATTATAGCCAATGGAATTTATTAAATTATCCTCACAACACCGGCAGCTGGAAGTAGGTTGGGCCAGATGTTATCCATCTTTTGGCGGCGCCCCTGGAGGTTTATAATTTCGTCCATGTTTCCCCGGAGGTTTTGGTGCGGTCAAACCTCTGCTGTTCCTGCTTGCTCAACTTCAGTTCAGTAAAATAGGCCATCCGAAATCAGAACAGTTGGTGAAAGCTGTTGAGGAACAAAGGTGCTAGCACGTCTGGCTCGGTAGAGATCTATATCGAGAAGTTAAAAGCAAGTTATCTTGTACCTCGAGGTTGCGATAAGCAATCCCATTTTAGTTAAGCGCAAGTGAAGGAAAGTTTCTATTTTGTTGGCACTTTGAACTTGACAAAATACCCTTGCAAGGAAAAATTCTAGCCAGAAGAACTAAGGAATAAATTTGGAATTTCCATTTTACACGCTTTAATTTGATAACAGGTATTCAGCGTGATAATCAATTTCAAACAGTAATGGAGAATTTATGTTGGCAACATTACGTACATTCTTTAATTGCTCACATACCTGTTAATTGGCTTGATTACGTTCCTGCTTGCATGAACTGATGGGTGTGAGGAATGTTCTCAGCAAAGCTCGTTGCATTATTCAGCTAATGCACCTGGAATCGATGCTGGTATTATGAGGCGAATAGAATAATATCGTCCAAAATGCTATCTTGTGCCAGAAGGTACATAGCTGAGGAGACCGCAGATAGTTGAGGTTGACAGCGAATACCCTGGAGAATATGCTGAAATCGCCCGCCCCTCTCCTTCACACACGGCACAGTAGCGCAACAGTAGAATTGCTGCCCTACAGCCCCAGAGTAAGGTCCAGGTATGATCCTGATACGAGTGCTGCCTGTACGGTGCCCGTTTCCTTCCACACTACAAAGGTTAATTGGGTTCTGTAAGTTGCAAATTTTCCCTAGTGTGTAGGATAGTGCTAGTGTAGGGGATGATCGCTGGTCGGCGCGGACTCAATGGTTGGAAGAGCCTGTTTCCACGCTCTATTTCTAAAGTCTAGTCAAACAACTTAAATGTATAATTCATGTTAAATGTCCAAAGGGTGTTGGGGTGGGGGATATAAGGGATTAATATCGAGTGGTGGCTGAATGAATAAATGCGCAAATCCCCTTGGATGACTATCTACTTTGTTATTATATGGGGATAACATAAGAACACAATAAAATAGGAGCAAGAGTATGCCACTCCGTCCCTGCCATTCCATTGATCACAGCGGACTTCCTCACACCTCGACTCTCTTGCGTGCCAACTCCATAGAACCCTTACTTTCACGATCTCTGAAAAGTATCTGCTTTTTTAGTTTAGTTCAGTTTAGTTTAGAGATGCAGCGCAGAAACAGATCCTTCCGTCCACCGAGTCCGCGCCGACCAGTCATCCGCACATAAACACAAGCCTGCACACCAGGAACAATTTACACTTAAACCATGTGTACAAACCCGAGCCAATTAACCTATAAACCTGTACATCTTTGTAGTGTTGGAGGAAACCGAAGATATTGGAGAAAACTCACGCGGTCACGGGAGAAGGTACAAACTCCATATAGACAGCACCCGTAGTCACGATCAAACCCGGATATCTGGCGCTGCAAAGGATTCAAAATGTTTCAAAGGTGTTTTATTGTCACGTGCACCAATTAAGGTACAGAGATATTCGTATTACCATACAGCTATACTAAAAAAAACACCAAGGCTGACAACTACATAAAAGTTAACATGAACATCCACCACAGCGGATTCCCCACATTCCGCACTGTGATGGAAGGCAAAAAAGTATAATCTTCTTCCCTCATTTTTCTCTCGCGGTCGGGGCAGTGGAACCATCTGCAGTAGGGGGGCGATCGATGCTCCCGCGTCGGGCTGTCGAAGTCCCTGCGGTTGGAGCTTCCAAACTCGGTCTCCAACCAGATACCGCGAGATCCACGATGTTAAAGTCCGTAGACTCCCCCTGCTGGAGCTCCGAGGTCGATCCCTGGCAAAGGGATCGCAAGCTCCACGATGTTAAGTCCCGAGAGGCTCCCGCGGTTGGAGCTCACAATTCGATCTCCAACTAAGGCCGCAAACTCCTCGATGTTAGGCCGCAGTGCGGACGGAGATACGATACGGAAAAGAATCGTATCTCCGTTGGGGTAAGAGATTTTAAAAAAGTTTCCCTCAGCCCCTACCCCCACCCCCTTCCAACATATACAAGCAAAAGAATCAACAAAGAAGGAAGGGACAGACAGACTGTTGGCGAGGCAGCCATTGCTCGCGCCACCCATGTGTACTGAATCGCTGTGCCGCCCTGTATTCTCTTGGAATATAGTAATAATCTATTTTCACCACTGTTTCAGGTAGAGACGTCTACCGTCTCTTAACCCTCTGCGTGCACTTTCCGAATTGGTGCAAATAGCCTTTATTGAACTGTCCACGTTTTCATTTCACAGTTGATCAACTGGAACATATAGACAAAGGTAACTCGTTTAAACAAATTAATATTATCTTCTAAAATGTTGATGTGTTAGTTAGTGATTTGGTGTTTTTCATAGATTTAATTTTAAAACGATGTCATGTTGTAACATATTTCCGATGCAATATATAATTGGCGTGTTCAAATATCTTTCATAACAGATTTGAAGAAGCATTTACATCTCGATGGTGAGTCTCTGAGTGATGACCATAACAAAACGGTAGGATTTTTTTTCACTCTTTCTGACACCGAAAGGAGGTACGGGGTCCAAATGAGTGAAAATTGAGAGTTTTGATAAGGGAGAAATGAAAGGATAAGACAGCAGGGTGCTTCGCTGAGGAACTGGTGCAGGGAACGGGAATCGTTTTTTGGACATCAATTTCGGGTGTAGAGGCAACCTTTTAAAAGAGCGAGTGTTTGCTTTTGAATTGCCGGGAGACCGATGTCATTGAAGGAAGATATACCACTGCAAATCATGGGTTAGATGGGCGCAAAGGTCTAAAAGTGCAGAGAATAGGAAGATATAAAGTTGAGGGAAGAACTGTGGTCAATAGAAAACGCTCAGTGTACAGAACAGCCACAGGCACCGCGAAGATGGAAGGAGGACTAAGTGGTTTATAACTGAATTTATTCGGTGGAACACAGGATAAGACTATGACAGTGAATGGTAGTGCCCTGGGATGTGTTGCAGAGCAATGTAGATAAGTACATAGCTCCCTGGACATGGTGTCGTAGACAGACGAGTTGTGAAGAACGCGTCTGACACACTAAACTTAATCAGAGAGGGCAATAATATCGTGAGTTAGGCGGTTACTTTGCAACTGTAGAAGGTGTTGGTGGGCCACTTCCGAATAATGATTTAATTCGTGAACAGGCTGCTAAAACAAAGGAATTGCGTTTCGTTGGTGCTGTTAACCCCAACTTACTTTCGATATTTGACATTACAGAAGAAAAGTTACGTGAGTTGAAATCAGGTAAAATCACTCAACATTAATTTGACAATGTTCACTTGGAAATACATTTCAGGAACAGGAGAACAGACAACCTATTTTAATGATTTGCAATGTAAATGAACAACTAATATTAATTGCCATCGCGGTCAGTGGATATTTCCGGACCTTGCGTTGTTTCTGTGATTTATTTCAAGTTACTGACACAAAAGATCCAGGATAACGCGTTTCGTGACCTATCTCCTTGCAGTTCTCGCTATTGTTGCAGTCACTGTAGATTGCTCAGCAATATCATACACTTTATGCTTTTGGCGGACCAATTGAATAACTACTTTGGTTCCGTCTTCACTAAGGAAGACATAAATAATCTGCCGGAAATAGCAAGGGACCGCGGGTCAAAGGAGATGGAGGAACTGAGTGAAATCCAGGTTAGTCGGGAAGTGGTGTTGGGTAAATTGAATGGATTAAAGGCCGATAAATCACCAGGGGCTGCATCCCAGAGTACTTAAGGAAGTAGCTCCAGAAATAGTGGATGCATTAGTGATAATTTTTCAAAACTCTTTAGATTCTGGAGTAGTTCCTGAGGATTGGAGGGTAGCAAACGTAACCCCACTTTTTAAAGAAGGGAGGGTTAGTCTAACATCGGTAGTGGGGAAACTGCTAGAGTCACTTATTAAAGATGGGATAGCAGCACATTTGGAAAGCGGTGAAATCATTGGACAAGTCAGCATGGATTTACGAAAGGTAAATCATGTCTGACCAATCTTAAAGAATTTTTCGAGGATGTAACTAATAGAGTGGATAGGGGAGAACCAGTGGATGTGTTGTATCTGGACTTTCAGAAGGCTTTCGACAAGGTCCCACATAAGAGATTAATATACAAACTTAAAGCACACGGTATTGGGGGTTCAGTATTGATGTGGATAGAGAACTGGCTGGCAAACAGGAAGCAAAGAATAGGAGTAAACGGGTCCTTTTCACAATGGCAGGCAGTGACTAGTGGGGTACCACAAGGCTCAGTGCTGGGACCCCAGCTATTTACAATTTATATTAATGAACTGGATGAGGGAATTGAAGGCATCATCTCCAAGTTTGCGGATGACACTAAGCTGGGGGGCAGTGTTAGCTGTGAGGAGGATGCTAGGAGACTGCAAGGTGGCTTGGATAGGCTGGGTGAGTGGGCAAATGTTTGGCAGATGCAGTATAATGTGGATAAATGTGAGGTTATCCACTTTGGTGGCAAAAACAGGAAAGCAGACTATTATCTAAACGGTGGCCGATTAGGAAAAGGGGAGATGCAGCGAGACCTGCGTGTCTTGGTACACCAGTCATTGAAAGTAGGCATGCAGGTGCAGCAGGCAGTGAAAAAAGCGAATGGTATGTTAGCTTTCATAGCAAAAGGATTTGAGTATAGGATCAGGGAGGTTCTACTGCAGTTGTACAGGGTCTTGGTGAGACAACACCTGGAGTATTACGTACAGTTTTGGTCTCCAGATCTGAGGAAGGACATTATAGCCATAGTGGGAGTGCAGAGAAGGTTCACCAGACTGATTCCTGGGATGTCAGGACTTTCATATGAAGAAACACTGGATAGACTCGGCTTATACTCGCTAGAATTTAGGAGATTGAGAGGGGATCTTATAGAAACTTACAAAATTCTTATGGGGTTGGACAGGCTAGATGCAGGAAGATTGTTCCCGATGTTAGGGAAGTCTAGGACAAGGTGTGACAGCTTAAGGATAAGGGGTGATCCTTTAAGACCGAGATGAGAAAAAACTGTTTCACACAGAGAGTGGTGAATCTCTGGAACTCTCTGCCACAGAGGGTAGTTGAGGCCAGTTCATTGGCTATATTTAAGAGGGAGTTAGATGTGGCCCTTGTGGCTAAAGGGATCAGGGGGTATGGAGAGAAGGCAGGTACGGGATACTGAGTTGGATGATCAGCCATGATCATATATTGAATGGCGGTGCAGGCTCGAAGGGCCGAATGGCCTACTCCTGCACCTATTTTCTATGTATCTATGTATGCCTTTGCTGCTGTTGAACCTGTCATTTTAGATGGAGAGACTATTTGGAACATCACTCATTTCAAAGCATAGCAATATATTGTCGATATAATTTTCAAGCTGAAATTATGGCTATGGTCATGAAGGTCGCTCTATCTGTAATGTTGTAAGGACGAACAGCAAATGCTGATTTAAACCGAACAGAGACATAAAAAGCTGAAGTGACTCAGCGGGACAGTCAGCGTCTCTGGATAGAAGGAATGAGTGACGTTTCGGGTCGAAACCTGAAGAAGGGGCGACCGGAAACGTCACTCATTCCTTCTCTCCAGAGTTGCTACCTGTCCCGTTGAGTTACTCCAGATTTTTGTGTCTATCTTTAATGTTGTATATTTACTTGAAGCCTATCAATATGGATTTGAATTTTATATTTCGAGTTATTTAAATGCCATTAAACTAAAATATATGTGCTGATTTTGCAACACGACCAGCCTAAATGTAAATCATGCATTCAAAAATGATCATTTGACGCAAGTTTTGGGCATTTTATTAGTTTCGTTGATTTACGGGTTTTTTAACGGGCTCGGGCATAGTTAGTTCATCGGTCACAGAAGTCAAATGTCATCTTGACTGGCCACAATAATTAGTACATTTCAATGGGTCGACTGGGCTTGTATTCACTGGAATTTAGAAGGATGAGACTGGATCCTATAGAAACATAGCAAATTCTTAAGGGATTCGACAGGCGAGATGTAGGAAAAATGTTCCCGATGTTGGGAGTCCAGAACCAAGGGTCACAGATTAAGAATAATGTGCAGGCCATTTAGGATTGAGATGTGGATTTTTTTTTCACCCAGAGAGTTGTGAATCTGTGGATTCTCTGCCACAGAGGGCAGTGCAGACCAATCACTGGATGTTTTCAAGACTGAGTTGGATTTATCTCTTAGGCCTAACGGAATCAAGGGATATGGGGAAAAAGCTGGAACGGTTACTGATTTTGCCAAGCTCATCGTGAATCGCGGTGCTGGCTCGGGGCCGAATGGCCGAATGGCCTATTCCTGCACCTATTTTCTCTGTTTCTTTGCCTCTAATCTGTAACCACTTGGTTTTGCTTCGCACCATACAGAATATGATGTTTAACAGCCGCAGAGCATCCCTGCCAGCGGTGCTCTTTTCTCATCTGAAACCGAGTTATATTTTCCATTTTATTTTATTATGAATAGAAAATGTATACATTTCTATTTTCAAAAAGTAAAAGTAATGAATCATCTCTAAGTAAAGTGTATTCAGTGACATCAAATGCCAATGCCTCTATGTTTTCCATTATAGACGTGTCAAAAGGTGATATCTACATAATATGTGTCTTTATTATATCAAATCGGAATACATATTCTGGTTGACAGGTCGAGATTAATTAGAAGCCGCTGAGATAACAGACGAATAATCTAAAAATTAAATTTGATCAATTGTACAATTTCTGTTTAAAGGATTTTGAAATATTCAATGTGTAATATGTTCGTAGAGCATGCGACATTGCAAACTATTCGCCAGGACCTTGGTAAGAAATTTACGGTGGAATACGTGCGTATATTTTCACGTTAAATGTGATTTATTTTCATTTTGTTGGCATCTCCTTTCTATTTCTGATGCAGGTAAAATTCAATCAACCCTGTAAACCGAGCTTTAGTTTATATCTTTGATGTGTTGGAAAACCAATACTGAAATCAAGAGTCAAGATTATGTCCTAAAACGTAACAACGCAATTCTTACTTGCAGCAGCACAACAGATACGTAAACTCATCGTGTAGGAAAGAACTGCAGATTCTGGTTTAAATCGAAGATAAACAAAAAATGCTGGAGCAACAGCGGGACAGGCAGCATATCTGCGCTACTCTAGCAGTTTCTGTCTATCTTACGTAAACACAGTATTCTGTAAGCAACGTTTATCACGTAAACAACAAAAAGATGTTCAATAGATCTGTGTTCAATTTATATATATATGGCTTTCTGGAGCGCTAGCATGGGTGTTGTGGGACGAAGGGACTGGTTTCCAAAGGGCTAGTATGGACATTCTGTTCACACACACACACATAGAGACACACACACCGGTACACACACACACTCACACAGCACCAATACTAAAATGCCAAGTTACTTCAGAACGTGGTAAACATACTGAATCCTGTTACTAACCATATACTCTATGTAAGAAGTTTGAAAATAAGAATACAGGTGTGTCTAAACAGAATAATTCAAACGTTTGAAGCCATTTTTATTCTGAAACACTCCTCCACAGCTGCTGCTACAGCAAAAACGTGCTATAAATAACTATCAACAAACACACTCACCATATACATGGCATTAAGCTCTCTTGAATTTCTCAAACGGTTCAGGGTTGCGTCTCCACTTTGGGCCTTCTGCACTCAGCGCCACCTCTCCACTAAGCGGAAATGACGCACTCAGCGCCATCTCTCCATTAAGCGGAAATGACGCACTCAGCGCCACCTCTCCACTAAGTGGAAGTCACGGAATGAGAGGCAATTTTGCATTAAACGAAGTCCTGATCTAATAAAACGTTTATTCACGCTTTTTCCTTCCAAAAACTGGTCCACACTTTTCAATAGGCACAGTTGAAAGGTGCATTTTCACAACAAACCTGTTGCATTTGGCAAGGCAACTTTAATTTGGCAAGGCAACTTTAATTTGGCAAGGCAACTTTAATTTGGCAAGGCAACTTTAGCATTGTCAACCCAACTTTTCAATTAGGCAAGGCAACTTTTGCATTCTCAAAAACAAAAAAACACTTTTAGCAAGCATTTTCAAACCAAAAAAACACTTTTGCATTTTCAAACCACATTAAGGGCACTCACAGTTTAGTAGACATGTGTTCAGTGTTACTCACAGCTCAGACTGAGAGACGTGACCCTCTCGCTCTCCCATCTTGCTGAGGCACACAACACTTCCGGATTTTATAGTCCCTCCGGAAGGGGCGTGGCCTTCAGGAGAGAGAATCTCATCGATGGGAAAATCCTCTTGTCCTGCGCAGCGAAGGATGACTCTGAGTAAGATGGCTAAAAATCACAGCCGTAAGTGGCAGCGTTTTTTCTAAAATCAATATACAGAACAACAGGAAGAGGTCAAGATCAGACTTTTAGTTATATATATATATATATATATATATATATATATATATATATATATATATATATATATATATATATAACAGTGCACAGACAAGAACAATGCCCCCCAAGTCTATGTAGTTCGCAGCTAGTTTGAGATTGTAGTGTTTAGTCACCTGATGGGTATTGCACGCCTGAATCAACAGGCTCGTGCTTAAATTTATTGTAATAACGAAGGAAGTAAATGAAACGTCAGCTCTGTCCTACAAGATCGAGACTCTCCTTTAATGACATTTAAATTTAGACGAGACCTAGAGTAAATACAATATGCTTGTTTTAATGAACGAAGGTTCGTTGCCTGCTTTGCGTAAATCATCCGAGGTGCGGGAAAGATACAGGAACAATTCGAAGCGGTTCCACATTTGTATGTAAGATGACTCGATATTTCACTTGCGTACTGTAAAGTGATATTTAATGTCTTCCTGTTAGCGGAACCGTAAACTGTACTTAGTATAGGCTACATTGTTTCCCACTGCCAGAAATGTTTCTTCCTCTTTATTAACCGATTGAAACATAATATTTGGTTTTGTTCTGCCTGAGCTGATTTATCATTAAATATTTGAGATGAGTATTATTGTCAAAAACCTTCCAAAGATTTTTCTCAATTCTGCAAAAAAAGAGGTGTATCAGAACTGTTCGCAAGATGTATCTTCACATTTGAAATATTACTTTAGTAACAATAGCTTACGTCAGACAGAAAACCGAAGACGGGTTGCTTTCATCTCATCTGCACACATAACATGCATTGCTCAATTAGCTATGGCTTAACAAGGCGCAAGAATGTGTTGTAGACCACTCCATCATCCAATAGATATTACTAAGTCAGCACTAATAACTATCTCTCGAAAAGGAACACATGAGACTAGAGACTAAAGATCATCTCTGACCCCTCTCACGCTGGCCATAAATTCTTTGAATCGCTTCCCTCTGGAAGGCGACTCCGCCCAGTCAAAGCTGCCACAGCCAGACATAAAACTGTTATTTTTCAAGAGTAGTTGCTCTACTCAATAACCAAAAATCTGTAGCGTCCTTTTGCTCTGCTATTTTATTTAGTTCACATGTTTAATCGGTAATGTGTTATTATTAATTATTAATGTTTTATGTGTGATTACTAACTGTCACTGTATGTCATGTTGTCACTTGCGGTCGGAGCACCAAGGCAAATTCCTTGTATGTGAATACTTGGCCAATAAACGTATTAATTAATTAATTCATCCATTCATTCATTCTACTCCGGTCCGCTCCATATTCCGCCGTCTCAGTCCACTGATTAGATCTTGGATTTCTGGCAACTGACATCAGCCGGCGATGGGAATACCTCTTAGAATCGTTAGTTCCCCCAAATTACTTCCCAAATCAGGTTACCTTCTAATGTAAACGAAAAATCCAACGTGCAGCTCAGATTTCCTTACCAAAATGTAAGTGCCAGACTATTGGGCATTCTAATCGAATATATGCTTTAAGATTTCTAGCACGTGGTGTCAATGTAGATTCTATTCACTCGACTCTCCTTGCACATGTAAAGCAACTGACCCATGTGCATTGGTGCATCTGCCGGTAAAAGCTAATTGTGCCACGCTGCATTCTTAAATTAAGCGCCATTTTGTCTCAGACTAGTGTCCTGGGATATTTGACAGTTATCTGACATTCGCATGATATATTATCGTTTAACTAACAAATGTATTTTCTTCGTTTTTCCTACTGTAAGAACTACTATTGCGTACAGCAAATAAAGGTGATGTTAAAGCTTATTTGCGTTTTGTCACTTGTCTTCCGTACGTTCAAAATTATTTTAAATGAACGACAAAAATCGCGCTCTGTCACAAATTAGGTAAGTAAAGCAAAATACAGTTTGCAGTATTATATTTTACATTATAATGCGATGACTTAATATTTGAGTAATTCTGTAAACGCCAATCAGTTGCGGAAAAGGTTAGTGGCATTCTCACAGCCCTTGTGTTATCTTAATCTGACGGGAAGATAAGTGCGGATAAACAAGGACAGGTGACGCATATGACTACAATTAATGGAGACCCAGTTGAAATATCGGAATGTAGTGAGGAAATGTCAGAAAACGTTTTGAGCACAGGAATGAACCTATAGAAGTAACATGATGTAAAACATTCCGCTGAATTGCGAAGTGGGATGAGAAATTTCACTAGGCTTTTATACGCATTTAATTGCATTTAGTTGTATGCAATAATTTGCTGTCAAAGAACAATATCATCGCCACATATTTCAGGAGAATGACAGGACTCAATTACTGGTGCATCGTTGTTTTCTATATTTACAAATCCCCGGTATTCAACTTAACAATGACCAACTGTAGTTCCACAACGGACAAAGGACATTTATTGTCACATACAGCAATTGGTGCAGTGAAATTTGAGTTGCCATTGCAGCACATAAATAAGATAAACACAACACTATAGAATTTAACATTAAACATAAAAAAACATCTCCCCCAGCGGGATCAACGTTTCCCACTGTGAGGGGAGGCAATAAAAGTTCAGTCCGCTTCCTCTTGCTCACCCGTGGTCGGATGAATGGAGGACGATGAAACCAATTTATATTTTTAACGTGTTTCGCACGCTTCTCGTAGTTTACTTACACACATGACTTAGTTCTGGCTTTTGTTTTAGAATTACAGCAAGGAAACAAGCCGTTCGGTCCACCGAATCCGCACCAACCAACGATCACACGTACACCAGTTCTATCCTACTGATGAGAGACGCTTTGCACAAGCCAATTAATCTTCAAATCTATACGCCCTTTGAATGCCGGAGTAAATCCACGCGGTCACAGGGAGGACATGCACACTCCGTACCAACAGCACCCATACTCAGGATCGAACCCGGGTCTCTGGTGCTGGAAGGCCGCAATTATACCCCTGTACCACGGTTTCTATTTGCACTTTTAGCGTCGCTTAAAGAGTGATCGGAAATTTAGATTGATTATCACTGCTGCTGTTAAATAGATACATTTTTAATTAGGCTGATATAATATTCTGCTGAAATGAAAGATACGTGTTCTACTGATTAGGTTATGTTATTGAACTTGGAACCGGAATAAACAAAAACAAAGAGGAATAAAATCTAACAGCAAATAGCTAACTGCGAAACATAACTAATCATAATCTCTGTGCTATGTGATTTCTCACGTGAAATTTTACAAAGATTCGTTACATTTTTGAATATGATTTTTCATTTTTCCTGCATTGGACAGAGAACGAGAAACTTCGCAGAGATGTCGGTGAGCATTAATTTTAGAAGAGAATTTGTTATATAATCCTGTTCTGAGATTGGTGTAACACGAAGGTCATGAGCAACACTGAAGGCTGCAATTAAAATCATTTTTCCGTTGCTCCCTGTTGTAATAATAGCTTCATCATTCAAAGAAGTCTGATTATATTACTTAACAACTATCGATAAATGGGTTACACAAAAAAGAGCCACCAAACATCTTAGATTCCACTCATTGTTATTGGTCAACAGAATGATGTAATAATTCTCCGTAAAATATAATTTCCTAATATTGTTTAAAATCTGATATTTACTGGACGGTAATAATTAGCTCAAAGCTGTTCATGTTGTTGCACTCCAGAAATAGAGAAGACTGTGAACATTTAGCACTGCAAAAGCAACTTCTGAAGTTTCTAGGGGAAGCAACCTGGGTACTCGTTGACGGAGTCGATATCGTCCAAATTAAGCTCCTTTTGCGATAGCGGTTTGTGGAAATCCTTCAGTACAATGGTTTCTTGGCTTCTACCCCATTGCTTAGAATGCGGAAGTCAAATGCTGCATTTGAGGTCAGAAGCCTCCAGGTCAGGTTCATTTGCCTGCTGCTGGGTCTATGATTGACTGAGAGACCCGATAAGAGCATTCAGTAAAAAAAAAATGCTGGAGGTATTCAGCTGGTCTGCCATCATCTATGGAGGGGAATGGACAGCAAACATTTCGAATCTGGACGCTTTTCAAAATGGTGAGGGAAAATAGATAGACGGCGCTTCGGCTGATTCTCCTCGCAGCTTCTCTTGTTGGAGATTCAAGATCTGCAGTCTCTTCTGTCCGCCCTCGTTATTTAGCCATTATCTTCAAGTCACCTGTGGCCTGCGTTTGAGAGACTATTATTCGGGGTCAACAGCGCAGTATGAATCGATTAACACTGAGGGTGTGTGTTCTCCTGAAACTTTCAACACAATGGGTTATTTTAGGAATATCAATTTAGACATGGAAACATGGAAACATTGAAAACCAATGCAGGAATAGGCCATTCGGCCATTCGAGCCAGCACCGCCATGGTTGATCATCAAGAATCAGTACCCTGTTCCTGCTTTCCCCCCATATCCCTTGATTCCGTTAGCCATAAGAGTTATACAGTATCTAACTCTCTCTTGAACACATCCAATGAATTGGCCTCCACTGCCTTATGTGGCAGAGAATTCGACAGATGCGCAACTCTCTGGCTGAAAAGGTTTTTCCTCATCTCTGTCCGAAATGGCCTACCCCTTATTCCTAAAATGTGACCCCTAGATCTGGATTCCCCCAACATGGGAAACGTTTTTCCTGCATCTACCTTGTCCAATCCCTTAAGAATTTTATATGTTTCTGTAAGATCCCCTGCCGTCCTTCTAAATTCAAGTGAATATATGCCCAGTCGATCATCTGTCAGCCTCGCCATCCCGGGAATTAACCCAGTGAACCTGCGCTGCCCTCCCTCAAATGCAAGAAAGTCCTTTCTCAAATTAGGAGTCAAAAACTTCACACAATCCTCCAGGTGTGGCCTCACCAGATCCCTGTACAACTGCAGTAGGACCCCTTTTATCCTATACTCAAATCCTCTCGCTGTGAAGGCCAACATGACATAAGCCTTCGTCGCTGCCTGCTGGACCTGCATGCTTACTTTCAGTGACTAACGTACAAGGATACCTAGGTCTCGTTGCGCCTCCCCTTTTCCTAATCTGACACCATTCAGTTAATAATCTGCCTTCCTGTTCTTGCCACCAAAGTGGAGGACCTCACATTTATCGACATTCCACTGCACCTGTTATGCATCTACCCACTCACAAAACCTATCCAAGTCACCCGCAGTCTCGTAGCATCCTCCTCGGAGCTCACACTGCCACCCAGCGTTTTGTCATCCGCAACCTGGGAGATGTTACATTTAATTCCTTTGTCTACATCGTAAATATATATTGTAAATAACTGGGGTCACAGCACCCAGCCTTGCGGCACCCCACTAGTTACTGCCTGCTCTTCTGAAAAGGACCCGTTAATTCCTACTCTTTGCTTCCTGTCTGCCAACCACTTCTCTAGGTCCATACCCTCGGCCAATACCATGTGCTCTAATTTTGCACACTGATCTCTTGCGTGGGACCTTGTCAAATGCATTTTGAAAGCCCAGATACACCACACCCACTTGCTCTCCCTTATCCATTCTAGTTGTTACATCCTCGAAAAATTCGGCAACATTAGTCAAGCATGATTTCCCCTTCATAAATCCATGCTGATTTTCACCTATCCTGTTACACCTTTCCAAATGCGCTGCTATTACATCTTTAATAATCGACTCAAGCATCTTTCCCACTGCCGATGTCAGGCTAACTGGCTATACTTCCCTGTTTTCTCTCCCCCCCCCCCCCTCCCCTTTCTTATAAAGTGGAATTACATTAGCTACACATCAGTCCACAGGAACTGCTCCAGAGCCTCAAGAACATTGGGAAATGATTACCAATGCATCCACGATTTCTAGGGCAACCTCCTTGAGTACTCTGAGATGCAGACCATCAGGCCATGGGGATTTATCTGCCTTCAGTTGTAACCATTTACGCAGCACCATTTCATGAGTGATTTGAATTTCCTTCAGTTCCTCAGTCACGCTAGATCCTCGATCCCCTATTAGTTCTCTGAGATTTTTTTTGTGTCTTCCTGAGTGAAGACAGTACCATAGTACTTGTTCAACCGGTCTGCCATTTTCTTGTGTCCCATTATAAATTCACCTGTTTCTAATTATAAGAGACCTACTTCACTAATCTTCTCCTCTTCACATAGCTAAAGAAGCTTTTACAGTCAGTTTTTATATTCCCCGCAAACGTTCTTTCATGCTGTATTTTTCCCCTCTTAATTAAACCCCATGCCCTCTGTTGAATTCTAAACTTCACTCAGTCCTCCGGTTTGCTGCTTCCTCTGGCCAATTTATGTGCCTCTTCCTTGGATTTAACAGTATGCCTATTATCCCTACGGGTGGCCGCCTTCCCTGTTTTATTTTTACGCCAGACAGGGATGAACAATTGCAGTAATTTATCCATGCGATCTTTAAATCTATTGCCATTGCACATAATTTGCGTGTATGTTACATACATTTATTATCTGTAATACAATCTTTACTCTCGACTTTGGAGATTCAGCTTGGAACCAGGCTCTTCGGCCCACCGAGTCCGCGGACTGGGGAGAATCTACAATTTGCAGAAGCCAATTCACCGACAAAGCTGTACGTCTATGGAGCGTGCAACAAAATCGGAGCACCTGGACAAACCGCACGCGGTCACAGGGAGAACGTACACATTCCGTAGTCAGCACACACACTCAGGATCGAACCCGGGTCTTTGGCGCTGTAGGGCGCCAACTCCACCGCTGCGCCACCTCGCCAGGGTTCGTTTTCAAATCCAAATCGCTGAATTTTCCTTTGTTTCATTTGCAGACTATTTCGCTTTATGGAACTTGGATAGGATGGCGTTCATAAGTAAATGTTGAGTATTGCTGCGGTGGCTGTCCTTATGGGAGCTCGAAATGTGAGGAAAAGAATGATCCGGTCTTTCAATGCTACTTGATTTTCACAAACACGTTCAATGAAGGATTGAATTCCTGGTAACTTACTTTTTCTGAACTTTAGAAGGAACTATGGATTTGGAAAGATGTGCAATATTATCGCATATCATCAAAATACAGATGGTAGAACAAGCTTGCCAATACAGGTTTGAGCCAACCTTCAGTAGGTTTACCGATGATTATGTTCATTGAATATATGTTTCTAGTTGTGCCGGTATTTACCATTTGCTTCAAGTCCCATATTATAGTCAGTCGGAGAAATGTCTAAAATTATGTGTTTTCCCTTGCACGTAGGATCAGCGATACTAAAGAAACTATATGGCGATACTGGCGATACTGGCGATACTGGTGAGTAACAGAACCAATATTTACCATGGACAGTGGCCTTTTGGTTCATATCGCTGAAAATAATCAGTATCCATGTACTGTCCAAATGTATTTTAAACTTTACTGCATCTTCCAAAACTACTACTTGGCAGCTCCTTCAATATACCCACCACCCTAGGTGAGAAAATGTTACCGCTCAGATTCCAACTTAATCTTTTCCCATCTGACTTTAACCCCCTGCGTTGAAAATCGCGATTTCCCTTCTCTGCGAAAAGGCTGTGCACGTCATCCTATCTTTGCACTTCAAGCTGTTACACACCACTGTGAGATCATCGCCCAGTCACACGCTCTCTGAAGATTGAACTTCTAGTTAGTCAACCTTTCTCAACCTCAACCTAGCTCAGGGCGTTGAATCCTGGAACATACTCATAAATTTTCTAGCAGCCTACCGACAGATTTCCTACAGCACTGCGACCAAAACTAAACATAACACTCCAAGTGCAGCCTCACTAACGTCATGTAAAACTACATCTTAATGTCCTAACTTCTGTACTTATAATTCCTTGATGAAGGCCAACGTGCGAACGACTTCTTCATGCACTCCGGATACTCTCGATGACACTTTCACGGAGGTATGTGCTTGCACTCAGAGCTCGCGCTGCTCGAAATCGCTCGCCATTGCCCTACTGTTCACTGTGAAGATCTCACCCTGGTTTGAATTTCCAACAGCATCATGTCATTCTCATCTGAATTAAACTCAATTTTCGATTCCTCGGCCAACTTGCCAAGCTGATCAAGATCCCGCTGTATAATAGTGCTCCGGGTAGTATTATATACAGGACTGCAGGTAAATAGTTCCTTGCAAAGTAGCTTCGCAGGTGGATCGGGTGGCCAAGCAGGCTTTTAGCACATTGGCCATCATCGTTCAGAGAGTTGAGTAGAGACGTTGCGAGGTTATGTTGAAGTTACATAAGAAGGCACTTCCGGTGGCGCTATGGAGGCTTGAGCCCAGCGTCAATTAGCTCCGCGCTGAAAAATCCGAAAACGGGAGAAAAATCGGGACCTACCTGAGGCGATTGCGAATTGAACGGCTGCCTGCTGCGAGTGACGTCATCAGGCGCGCGACTTTGCCGGTATGTCGATACAACATACCACCCCCCCCCCCCCCCCCACACACCCAGGGTGACAAAAAAAGCCGGTAAAGCGAGACAACCGACGGAAGAGGTAGGCCCAACCGAGGTCTCGGCCTCAGGTACAACGATGCTCCAGGAAGACTAATCGAAGAAACCAAAACAAAAAAAATCTGAAATGGAAGAACTTAAAAACTTTATCTCCAATGAGTATAAAAAATATTCAAACACAGCTGAAAACCTTTGAAGGAAAGCTGAATTTTAAAGAGGAACTTAAAGAGGAACTTAACTCTTTTAAGGTAGATTTTAAAGCAGAAATGCTCTCTACCGTTCAGGATATATTGGAAATCTGGAAGAGGTCGAGGGACGACGAGGTCAAAGATCAGATGGAAGAGGTGGAAGGCAGGATCGCTTTGGTGGAATCGATCCTTAAGGGAGAGATTGACCCTATCCTTCAGACACCGAAGCAACATATTATAGCGATAACTGAACTAGAGAAATGTGTGGCGACAAGTGCGGAAACGGTAAATCGACTCCTTACCGAAAATCAACGCCTCTCCGAAATGGTGGCTAAATTAAGTGGAAAGTGTATCGACCTGGAGGGGCGTCAAAGACGCCAGAACCTAAGAATTGTAGGTGTGAAAGAAGGAAGTGAGAGGGATATGGGCACTCGGGATTTTGTGGCAGATCTACTACAAAAATCCTTAAAGTTGGATCAAAAACCTGTACTTGGTCGAGCACATAGAGCGCAGGGGCGTCGTACACGAGATGATGCCTACCCAAGACAAATTATAGTGAAGGTGCAACTTGATCATGAATTTGACGAGATAATGAAGAAAATTGCCCGTACCAGAGACCTCTCTTTTGAAGGAGTGAGGATCAGTATCTACAGAGACTACCCGGTGGAGGTCTTCAAGAAAAGAGCGCTGTTTACTGAAACAAAAAGAATACTGAAGAATATAGCGAATTTGAGATATGGCTTGCTTTATCCCGCAACATTAAGAGTCACCTACATGAGCAAGGAGCAATTTTTTACAGACCTTAAAAAAGCAGTGGAATTCGCCAAAGGTATCGGGAATGTGACCACAGACTGAACAATATACATCACTCCTCAGGAGTCAAGGAATAACGGGACCTCGCCAGGTCTAAAAGGATTTTTCAAGTACTTTTAAGAGCTTTAAAGACGTTTGAAAATTGAAATGGACATTGGAGAAAACCTGGGGTTTTTTGATTCTCGGTTTTTTTTTAAATTTTTAATATCTCTAATTTTTTTTTATTATTCATTCTTCGCGTTTAGTATAAATTCTAAGAACAATAATATCACAATTATCAATTGTTACTAATCACTATTATTATTTAGTATTTTCATATTTAACCATACATGTAACTACTAATACTTATTAAATATCATTATTACTATTAAAATTACTAAATCTATATTATTCATAAATATTTTTACCGTGTATGAATAATAACAATGATTAATAACTAACAGTTTCTGGTTAACGTAGAAATAGATTACATACATATATTCCATAGGAATATAAGTAAGAGGTAATTTAGCCCATGTATTAATAAGGGTTGATGGTTTTCCTCTTTATTTTTCAATTAAAAATTAAAAATACATACTTAAAGAAGATATTAATATGGTATTTAGAGAATAATAACGTTGTTAACTTTTACTGTTGTTTACCTTTTTTGGGTTTTTGAAAAGAAAACAAAAATTTTGCAACTCCCAAAGAAGTTATTTGATTGTTAGAAATATCATCTTTTTTTAAATTTTTTTTTAGCGCGGAGCTAGGATATTTTTTCTTTTACAAAGGCTACGGAAGTCTTTAGAATTCTAGCCATGCTAGTGTGGCTAACACTAACTACACTAATTGTAGTTGTAGTTTTTTTTCTTTCACCCTATACTATCTATATCACTTTTTTCACTTTAATTATTGTTATAATTTTAAGTTTGAATGGAATTACAAGGTTAATTCAAGGAGATGTGTTCGGAAGAGCGATGTATATTATTTAAAATTCATCTATTTGAGGTTCGGGAGCAGGGTCAGGTTTTATGTGTTGTACCTTCTGCTCGGCTATAGACCACCCTAGAAACAATATGCAAGATGGTAATATGACAAGAGGGGGTGAGGGAATAACATTTTGTAGTTGGAATGTTAAGGGAATCAATGAACCAATTAAGAGAGGTAAAGTTTTGGCACATTTAAATTCAATCAAAACAGATATAATATTCCTTCAAGAAACACACCTTAAAAAGGAATCTCAACATAGACTTAAAGCTAAGTGGATTGCTGAATCGTATCATGCCTCTTTTTCACACAAGTCCAGAGGAGTTGCAATATTAATTCGTAAAGGAATACCTTTTACACATTCATCAACAATAGCGGATATAGATGGTAGATATATTATATTAGTTGGAGAGTTAAATGGGATAAAAGTGATTCTTCTTAATGTATATGGACCTAATTTTGATAGTCCTATGTTTTTTAATAAAACATTTAATATAATTCCTGAATTTACACAATATAAATTAATAATTGGAGGAGATTTCAATTGTACATTAGTCTCTTATTTAGATAGATCATCAAGGCAAAAAAAAGTAAAATCTCAATCTAGTGTATTTTTAAATTCATTTATTAATACCACTAATATTAAGGATGTCTGGAGAATTGAAAACCCAACTGGACGGGAATACTCATTTTACTCACCGATACATAAACCATACTCAAGAATAGATTCTTTTTTAGTCGACTCCACGTTTATCCCATTTACTTATAACTCAAAATACCATAATATTATAATCTCAGACCATGCACCGGTAACATTTATGATTAAATTAAATGGAATGTCCGAGAAACAAACATATTGGAGATTTAACCCACAAATATTGAATGAAAGATCATGTCAGGAATATCTTATTAAACAGATGCAAACATTTTTCGAGGCAAATGACAACCCTGACACATCTGTCTCTCTTATTTGGGAAACATTCAAAGCGTTTGTCCGAGGCGCATTAATTTCTGCCCAAGTATTTTATAACAAAGAGAACCGGATTAAACAACAAACACTGGAAAGGGAAATAAAGCAACTAGATATAGAAAATGCGAGAATGCCATCTACGTTAAAACATAACAAAATTGCTGTACTGAAATATAAACTAAACAAAATGTATTCAGAACAAGTAATAAAACTTTATCAACATACTAAACAATTACATTTTGAGTTTGGAGACAAACCACAAAAACTATTAGCACGTCAGCTACGAAAAATGGAGGGGGAAAAAATAATTCATAAAATTAGAGCAGATACAGGAGAATTATTAAAATTGCCCAAGGATATAAACGAGAGATTTCTCCAATACTATCATAATCTTTACTCAACTAAAACTGTAGTACAACCAGAAGGAATAGCAGATTTTTTACAAAAATGTAATTTAAAAGGTTTAGATTCAAAAGATAGAGAATTACTAGAAGTGGAGATTACGATAAAAGATATTGAAGAGTCTATTGGATCTTTAAAAAATGGTAAAGCAGTAGGACCAGATGGTTTAGGCTCGGAATTCTGTTAAAAAAAATATGATTTGCTTTCTCCACGTTTACAAAAGCTGTATGAACATATTTATACTCAACAGAAACTTCCAGATACCTTAAATGAATCTATAATAACACTTATTCCTAAAGCTGATAAGGATCCGGAAGATCCAGGATCATATAGAGCAATTGCACTTTTAAATACAGATCAGAATTACTAACAAAAATTTTAGCGCACAGATTAAGTACAGTGATGAATAAACTAATACACCCCGGCCAAACAGGTTTTATTCAGAAGCGGTATTCATATTCCAATCTAAGAAGATTATTTAATATAATATATTCAAAGAGAAATATTAATGAAGATTTAGCAATAATCTCACTCGATGCTGAAAAAGCCTTTGATCAGGTGGAATGGCCCTATTTATTCTCGGTGATGGAAAAATTGCGGCTGGGCGAGAAATTTTGTGCATGGATAAAACTGTTATATACAAACCCTACGGCTAGAATATTAACAAACCAAAGGTTATCATCTAAATTTAACCTATCTAGAGGTTGTAGACAAGGATGCCCGTTGTCTCCATTATTATTTGCGCTTGTTATAGAGCCACTCGCAGAAAGAGTCAGGACCCATCCGGAAATATATGGGTATAACACAAAGGATACAGTGAATACAATTTCTTTATACGCAGATGATGTATTAATTTACATTACAAAACCAGAAATTAGTATTCCAAATTTATTAAAGCTAATAACCCAATTCGCTTCACTCTCAAGATACAGAATAAATTGGAATAAAAGTGAAATTATGCCAATAAGGGAACATAATAAACATATAATACAACAATTTCCATTTAAAATAGTAAATGAAAAACTTAAATACCTAGGCATTTATGTTACTAAGATATATACATCATTATTTAAAGCAAACTTTCCCCCATTACTGAATAAACTACGTACGAATATTCAGTATTGAAAAACACTTCCTATTTCAATGGTTGGCAAAATTAATGCCATAAAAATGATTTTCTTACCGCAAATATTATACCTTTTTCAAACAATTCCGATATATTTGTTAAAAAACGTTTTTAAAAAGTTAGATTCCATTGTCAGTGACTTTATCTGGGATTATAAGAATCATAGGATAAGCAAAAAACATCTGTGCAAATCAAAAATAAATGGAGGTTTGGTTTTACCAAACTTTTTGTTTTATTTTTGGGCAGTTAACATTAAAAATATGAATTTTTGGTTGAAAGAAATAGATCAACAACCAGATTGGTTAAAAATGGAAAAGGAAGATTGCTCACCTTTTGAAATCGGCTCGATACTATTTGCTACTTCTAAATTAAATTAAAAAAATTATAGGGAAAATCCTATAATATATAGTACTATGCGAATTTGGAAACAATTAAAAAAGACATTAAAACTAGATAATTTATCACTTTTTCTTCCAATTGCGAATAACCCTTTGTTTAAGCCCTCATGGTTGGACAAATGTTTCACACAATGGAAAAATTATGGAATTAAAAAGATGGGACAACTTTATAAGGAAGGCACTTTTCTTTCATTTCAGGAGTTGCAACAGATTTATGGACTTCAGGTAAATGATTTTTTCAGATATCTCCAACTTAGAGATTACGTAAAAGCAAATACTCGAAATTTTAGAATTAGAAATTCAGAAATATTTGACGACTGTTGGAATAAACATCCTAATACCGAAAAACTAATATATTATATATATAATATTTTATTAGACAGTGATATTCCATTGACGGACTTACACAGACAAACTTGGGAAAAAGAACTAAATCAAATAATAACGAAAGATACTTGGGAAGAAAGTTTACAACACATACATCAATGTTCATTAAATGCCAGACATTCTCTAATACAATTCAAAGTAATACATAGGTTACATTATTCTAAAACAAAATTAAATAAAATCTTCCCACATATCTCACCAATATGTGATAAATGTCAACATTTAGAAGCTAACTGATCTCATATGTTTGCAAATTGCATAAAAATTAAAAATTTCTGGGTAAATATTTTCACAATAATATCTAAAGTGACTAGCATTCAATTGGACCCGGATCCAAAATTGATAATACTTGGAACATTAGAACTAAATCAAACATTTACAACAACTCAAAGAAACTTTGTTGATTATAGTATAATAACTGGGAAAAAATTAATTCTAAAATTTTGGAAAGGCCCTATAACCCCCACAATTCAAATGTGGATTATAGAAATGACGGAGACCTTACACTTGGAAAGAATTAGACTTGTCCTGCTGGACAAACAGGAACTATTCGTCGGAACATGGTCTCCCTTTATTGACTATTTAAAGGGTCAGAATGGTGCAGCACAGGAACCTGACTAACACCCGTGCCAAGGAATATATGAAAGGTTATACTCTGAAATGTACGAATATATCTCGAATGAAGTTTTTTATCGTAGTAAATTATTCCATTCTTCTTTATTATCTTTTTTTTTTGTTTGTTTTGTTTTTGTTTTTGTTTTTGTTTTGGTGGTTTTTTGGTTTTTTTCTTGTTTCTTCTCTTTTTTCTCTTTCTTTCTTTATTTCATCTATATCTTTTTAGTTCTATTCAGTTTTTAAAAAAAAGTTTAAAAAAGTATTGGAGACATTGTAATAATAATGGACGATATTAGTAATTTAAAAATGTAAGACTGGTATCGATTTTAATATGATATGTATCTACCTCCAATAAAAAATATCTTTAAAAAAATGAAGTTACATAAGAAGTTGGAGAAGTCATATTTAGTTTACTGTGTTCAGGTTTTGGCACCGTATAATAAGAAACATGCTGCCAAGCTGGAAAGGGTGTACAGACAATTTACGAGGATGTTGCCAGGACTCAATGGTCTAAGCTACAAGAAGAGCAAGTTAGGACTTTATTCCTTGGAGCGCATGGGGTATGATGGTGGTTTTGTAGAGGTGTAAAAAATCATGCGAAGAATAGATCGAGTAGACATATAATTTCCCCAGAGCAGAAGTATCTCAAACCAGAGGATATAAGTTTAAGATGGCCGGGGAGATGGAGGGGGTGGCGGTGAATATTATAGGAACCTGAGGGGTGACTATTTCGCACAAAGTATGGTGGGTCTATTGAACGAGCTGCCGGAGGAGGTACTTGAGTCAGGTGCCGCCGCAACATTTAAGAAACACGTAGACAGTTACATGGATAGGATAGGTTTAGAGGGATGTGGGCCAAAAGCAAACAGGTGGGATGAGTGTAGCTAGGACACGTTCGGTGAGGGCAGTTTAGGACGAACGGCCTGTTTCCACGCTGTACGAATCTATGACTCTCAGACATTCATATTCACATGCCACGCATGTTGGGCGGCTAATCATTTAAGCAGTTTTGGGAACGTATTATGTTTGAAATGGTCTTTGTATATTAAAATCTTAAGTGACAGCCACAGATCCGTCACTTAAGTTTGTTAGTTTGTTTATGAATATCTTTTACTTTATTTGTAGACATGTATACGACTGGTGAGTACAACAGCTTTCTTTAATAATTTTCCTGGGAACCAAATTTATCCCGTCAGCTGTGAACTTGCGTTTCCCCAACACGTGGTACAATTTCAGTAATCGACTAATAGTCGGAATAAAATTGTCATCGGTATCGAGAGCCAGAAATGTTATTATGTTTCATAATAGACAATAGACAATAGAGAATAGATGCAGGAGTAGGCCATTCTAATTCTCTCTTGAAAGCATCCATAGAATCGACCTCCACTGCCTTCTGAGGCAGAGAATTCCACAGATTCACAACTCTCTAGGTGAAAAAGGATTTCCTCAACTCCGTTCTAAATGGCGTACCCCTTATTCTTAAACGGTGTCCCTTGGTTCTGGATCCACCAAACATCGGGAACATGTTTCCTACCTCTAGCGTGAACAATCCCTGAATTATTTAATTATTTAATCAATTATCTATCTATCTATCTATCTCTCGATCTATTGATCTATGTATATATGTATGTATGTATGTATGTATCTATCTATCTATCTATCTATCTATCTATCTATCTATCTATCTATCTACCGATCTATCTATCTATCTTCTATCTATCTATCTATCTATCTTCTATCTATCTATACAGAAATAAAACTCTGATCTTGTGCTCTTCCGGTTTGCGGTTTTTTTCCTTTGCGCAAAAATGATACACAATAGCGCTACATTTTTCTCCTCCTGCTCACCATTTTCCTGTGCTCAAATGCACCAAGTTTAGTTCCAATCGATGGTATAGTTTCAAAGTTGTTAAGGTTTGAAAATCTTAAACATTTTGGTCTCCTCCTGTCAGTGACCGGCACGCAGATTGTTCTCCTGTCCTGTCATTCACCGGCGCCGCCGGAGCCGCCGCGGGCCACCGCTAGAGCCGCCGCGGGTCGCAGCCGGGGGAAAGGAGCGGCAACATCGAGATCCTGGGGAGGTGAGGAGGGAGAGAGGGGTTTTGGAGGGAGAGCGGGGGAAATGGGAGAGGTGAGCATGGAGCGTGGGGGAGAAGGGGGAATAGAGAGTAAGGAGGGGGAGGTAGGGAGTAGGGAATAGAGGGAGAGGAGGGCAGTGGGGGGGGTGAGGAGGGATAGTGGGGGGATAGGGGAAGGTGAGGAGTGGGATAGGAGGGGATATGGAGGGGAAAGGAGCTATGGAGGGAGGGAGGGAGTGACGGAGGGTAGGGTAAAGGAGAGGGAGGGCGAGGTGAGGGAGGGTTTGGAGAGAGGAGGAGGAGAGGGGAAAGAAGAGGGAGGACGATGTGGACGGGGATGGAGTGCTGGGGGATGAGGGGAAATGAGCCGCGCCTCCGCAGTTGGGGGGCGATGAGTGAGTGGTGGAACATTGCCTTGGGGGAACGGTTTGCGTTGGTGGAATAGGTGAGTGGTGGAATATTGCGTTGGGCAACGGGTTGCGTTGGGGACCAGGCCTCCAGTGTGACAGGGACCCAACGGGTCCCACTTAGTCTAGTGTTTCAATAAGATCCACTCTTATTCTTCTAAACTCCAGCGTATACATGACCACTCGCTCCATTCTTTTAACATATGTCAGTCCCGCCATCTCGGAATTAACCTCGTGAACCTACGCTGCCCTCCTCCAATAGCAAGGATATCCTTCCTCAAATTTGGAGACAAAAGCTGCACACACTACTCCAGGTGTGGTCTCACCGGGGCCCTGCACAACTGGAAAAGGACCTCCTTGCTCCTATATTCACCTCCTCTTCTTATGAAGGCCAAATTGCCATTAGCTTTATTCACTGCCTGCTGTACCTGCATGCTTATTTTCAATGACTGATGTAAAAGGACACCCAGATCTTGTTGTACTTCCCTTTTCCTAACTTGACACCATTCAGATAATAATCTGCCGATGAGAGTCTGGTTAGATCTTCCGTGTGCATCTTAATTTTGGGTAACTGAAAAGTATAACCTGAAATTAGACTATCAGCCGAAGTGAATGAATCAGAATATTCAACAACATCAGATTAGACACCCAGGGTATGGGTGACATCAACTTCAGTCTGTTGGAATAAATAAACTTTGCCGCAATTCGCTGGCTGGAACTATCTGAAAATTACCCATATCAGAATTTAAAACCTTGCATTTAATTATTACAGACAATAGACAATAGGTGCAGGAGTAGGCCATTTGGCCCTTCGAGCCAGCACCGCCGTTCAATGTGATCATGGCTGATCATCTGTAAAGAAGCGTTAACCTTTATTCATACTGCAGCATTATAGAAGGCACTAGCTGTACGTGGTCTATCACAGGAACTAGAGAGCGATATGTGGGTGGGGAGATTGTAATTATACTTGTGATATGGGGAGTGGTTAGTAGTGATGAGGTAACTATATTAAAGGCACATGCATATCTCATCTACATCCTTCCCCTTGGAAACGAAAGGCAAATACAATAGTGACAGGGCGACCACGTCTCATGCGCTAGAACGGTTAAACAAAATCACCATAGCGGACAGGCGGTTTGACAACACGTCCCGACCGGGTTCGCATCTCGTCATCCTCCCTTCCAGCAGGAAGAAGTGGCACAGGTGAGGACAGACGAACTGGAAAGGGGGAAACTGGAGGGGACGGAGAAGATAATGGCAGAAAAGCAGGAGGAGATGCGGGTTCAGCAGCGGGCAGCGCGCGGGCAGGCAAGTGAGGACTAGCCGGAGGAGGATGGGATGGAAGGAGTTGAGAGGGTAGAGATCGTGGCATACGAGGAGTGGCGGGCAGAGCATCGCCCGGGTGCTGAAACTGCAGTGGGAGAGCAAAAGGATCCGCGGCACGCGGCCGCGGCTCATTGACGAGCCGCAGGTGTTGGCGGGACCGTCGGTAAACGGTTCCCGCATGGTCGACCAGATAGGATCTGGGCGACCCAGCAGAGCCGACGATGGTAGCGAGCTTCGAGTGACCGGAGGGGGTCTGCATGCGGACCACCTGGCCGGGGAAGAGGCGCGGCAGTGGGTGGCAGGACCTGTCATGGGAACGCTTCTGAACATCGTGCCTAAAGGCAATGCGTTCCTGAACAGCAGCAGGCTTGAGGACGGAGGGGATGAGGGAGCGCTGGGCCACCGGGATCGGGGGTCTGGTAGCGCGAGACATGAGCCGCTGAGCAGGGGAGCCCATGGCAGGGTCGCGGGAGATGTTGCGGAGGTTGAGGAGGGCCAGATAGAAGTCAGAGTTGGACAAGCGACATTGTTCCAGCAAGTTCTTCGCACTGCGGACGGCGCGCTCGGCCAGACCGTTGCTTTGCGGGTACTCAGGGCTACTCGTGAAATGGCGGAAGTTCCATCTGGATGCGAAAGCTTTAAACTCGGAGCTCGTGAATTGGCTGCCATTGTCCGACTACAGGCTGGCCGGGGTGCCAAAAGTGCAAAAATGATGGCCTAACTTATCGACAACGGCCGAAGAGGTGAGGGAGTGCAGCTGGTCGACCTCAAACCAGCTGGAGTAGGAGTCAACGACGACCAGGAAGTGTTTGCCCCGCCACTCGAAAATGTCAACGGCAACCGCCATCCAGGGCAGTTCGGGGGCAGGCTGCTGCAGAAGCGGCTGTCGCTGCTGGTGGGGGGCGAGACTGTTGCAGGTGGAACACGAGGAGACCCTCTCCCGGATGTATTGAGCTATGCCAGGCCAGTAGAACTGGCTCTGGGCGTGAGACAAGGTGGGTTCGAATCCCACTTCTGACACCATCGTTACTTTACTACCTTTATTCATACTGCAGCATTATATAAGGCACTAGCTGTACGTGGTCTATCACAGGAACTAGAGAGCGATATGTGGGTGGGAAGGTTGTAATTATACTTATGATATGGGGAGTGGTTAGTAGTGATGAGGTAACTATATTAAAGGCACATGCATATCTCATCTACATCATCCCCAATCAGTACCCCGTTCCTGCCTTCTCCCCATATTCCCTGACTCCGCTATTTTAAGAGCCCTATCTAGCTCTCTCTTGAAAGCATCCAGAGAACCTGCCTCCACCGCCTTCTGAGGCAGAGAAATCCACAGACTCGCCACTCTCTTTGAGAAAAAGTGTTTCCTCGTCTCCGTTCTAAATGGCTTAATCCTTATTCTTAAACTGTGGCCAACATGCCATTCGCTTTCTTCACTGCCTGCTGGACCTGCATGCTTACTTTCATAGACTGATGTACAAGGACCCCCAGATCCTGTTGTACTTCCCCTTTTCCCAACTTGACGCCATTTACATAGTAATCAGCCTTCTTGTTTTTGCTACCAAAGTGGATAACCTCACATTTATCCGCATTAAACTTCATCTGCCATGCATCTGCCCACTTCCCCAACCTGCCCAAGTCACCCTGCATTCTCATAGCATCCTCCTCACAGTTCACACTGCCACCCAGCTTTGTGTCATCTGCAAATTTGCTAATGTTACTTTGAATGTTATCTGTTCTTGTCTGGTCAAAAGCAAATACTACAGCGTATTTCACGTGGTGAGGGTGAAACATGGGACCTTAAAGGCATCGTATTGCGTGCTCGAGCATTGTGAATACATTTGAAATTTCGAAATGTTTTCTTGATTCATATTTTTTTGAAAACCACAGAAATAATGTTAAAAGTGTCCTCATAGCAAGAATGTCATTGGCTTCCTAGTTTGAGGAAGGGCATATTTGCTATTGAGTGAGTCTAGCGTGTGTTCAACAGGTTAATTCCGTGGATGGCGGGAGTGACAAGATTATTAAGGGATTGGACAGGCTAGATCCAGGAAAAAAATGGTCCCGATGTTGGAGGAGTCCAGAACCACAGGTCACAGTTTAAGAATAAAGGGAAGGTAATTTTGGGCTGAGATGAGGAAAAACATTTTCAACGAGAGAGTTGTGAATATGTGGAATCCTCTACCATTGATGTCAGTTGAGGCCAATTCACTGGATGTATTCAAGAGCGAGTTGGATATAGGTTTTAGGGCTAACGGAATCAAGGGAAATCGGGCGAAAGCAGGAACGGGGTACTGATTCTGCATCATCAGCCATGATCATATTGAATGGCTGTGCTAGCTCGAAGAAAGCCCTGTCATTTCCTTTCTCTCTATCCTTCCCCACCCAAGTCGCACCAGCTTCTCGTTATCACCCAACAAATAGCTAGCAATGGCCTGTTCCTTCAGGAGCGTTACATTATTTTGCATATCTTTAATTTGTTGTTATTTATCTCACCACGTCATCGTCTATCCCCCATTGCACATAAACGGAGAAAGAGTGGACAGAGTCTCCAGTTGCAGGTTTCTGGGTACCCACATCTCAGCAGATCTCAGGTGGTCAACTAACAGGAACTACCTGGTAAAGAAGGCACAACTTCTTTAATCCATAAGATCACTCAGGAAAGTCAACCTGCCACAACAGCTGCTGGTGCCATTCTACCGTTGCTCCATGCAGCGTGTCCTAACACAAGGCATCAGTTCTGCGGCTGACAAGAAGGCTCTGCAGAGAGTCATCAACACAGCGCAGAATATTTTCAACACACATCCGCCTGCCCTGGAAGAGATCTATAGCTCTCGTTGCCTGCGAAAGGCATCACGCATCCTAATGGGCTCATCTCATCCAACACATCACTTGTTTGCTCTTCTGCCCTCAGGAAAGCGTTACAGGTCCATCAAATCACACACCACAAGATTAACCAACTGTTTGTACTCCAAGGCCATCACAACTGAACTCTGCACTGAATACAAACCAACGCATAGCCAATATTTGTGTACGGCTATAACACTATACTGTGGAATATTGCACATTATGACTTGACGAAGATTTCATGCCATATTTGCTGTTTTCATTGTCGTTATTTATTCATCTGATACGTTGGAGCTCCGCTCGAGTAGTGCGCCGGATATTTCGTTGTATGTATTTACAATGACAATAAAATGTATTGTTATTATTATTACAGTATCTACAATGAATTGGCTCGCATTCAGTAATCCTTAACAGGCAAATGAACGTTATAATCCCAAGTCACTTCTACAATTGGGGAATAGCAGGTCGTGTTTCTTGTTCACTAAATGATCATTTATTTGCCTAATCGCCTGAATTTAATGCAGGTGGATTTATCAATTGACCATGAATTTTGGTCAAATGGTCACGGCTGTGCAGCGCTTGGCATTGTGTGTGATAATACCCCACACTTTTCCGTATTTCCTGTACACAAAATTCAATTGGTGTTTGTGACTGTTTCTGGGCTCAAGTGTCCTGTGTATTTTAATTGTATTAATGTGCTTCCTTTAAAAAAAAGAAAGAAACAAACTCAAGGCAGAACTGGAGGAAACAGGTACGCATGATTTCACGGATTTTACCATGAAAGGCGACACGGTGGCACAGCGGTAGAGTTGCTGCCTTACAGCGCCAGAGATCCTGACAACGGGTTCTGTCTGTGCGGAGTTTGCAAGTTCTCCGCGTGGGATTTCTCTGTCCTACAGTTCCCCTCCGCACTCAAAACACGTGCAGGATTTTAGGTTAATTGGCTTTGGTAAAAAATGTAAATTGTCACTTGTGTGCAGGATAGTGTTGGTGTGCAGGGATCATAGGTCGGCGCGGATTCGGTGGGTCGATAGGCCTGTTTCCACGTTGCACCTCTAAACTAAACTCAATAATGCCGCTTGCATATGCTTTATCCCAATGCAGGAATTAATGCCACACTCATAGGTGGAGAATGGCTTGCAGATGGAATGGATCTTACACTAATTGAGCACTGGTGGCATACGAGCAAAGAGCCCTGTTTCTTTCCGAGCACGTGTTGCTGTATTTCTATTTTGTTTATGGCATACCGTTCTTGGGAGGGAAAATAATAGATAAGGAAGATTGGTGTTGGCACTGGCAGTATTTATTTTATTATTGTACCAACGGGACCACTGCGAAAACCTGTACTGAAAGAAAACAACGCTGAATGGTTAGAAATTCTGTCCTAAGAAGTTTGTTGTACTTTCCGTGACCGCATGACCAAAATGATTCTGTCTGGTCGATTTTGTAGATTGGTTGGTCTTTGTGCCCTTAACGCCAGGGGGCGTTCCAAATCCTTAAATTACAATGAACATTGAATTCTCCCAATTCTGCTAGCCCTGGCTGTCCCCTCCCCTTCATCAGCCATCTGGTTGTCTCCTCCCCTCCCCCAGCCCTCGGGCTCCTCCTCCGCCTTTTCCTTTTTTCCTTTCTTCTCCCCACCCCCTATCAGTCTGAAGAAGGGTTTCGGCCCGAAACGTTACCTATTTCCTTCGCTCCATAGATGCTGCTGCACCCGCTGAGTTTCTCCAGCATTTTTGTGTACCTTAAATTACGATTGTCCAGTGCTCCTACTCTCGCTTATTTCGATGTAAAACTACTGGTGGCACTGACGTGTGATGCCTCCCAATATGGACTAGGAGCTGCTTGCCTCCAGAATTCCGTCCAGGGTGACAGCAGACCTGTTGCTTACCCCTCCCATCCCTTGCCTGGGACGGAACATCGATACGCCCAGATAGAAAAGGAGTTACTAGTCGTGGTTTTTGCCTGCACGTAATTCAAGGACTTTATTTTTGGGACCATGACCGTTGAAACAGACCACCAACCTTTGGTCACTATTCTGAACGAACCCATTCATGCTGCTCTGCCTCGCCTTCAAAGCGTGATGATGCAGCTACAGAGTTTCGATTTCACACTAATCTACAAAAGGGGCAAGGACATGCATCTGGCTGACACGCTTTCAAGAGCCCCACGAAAACCTGCGAACAACAACCGTCTGCAAATGACTAGTTCACTGTAATGATGGTGCCCTGCATCCCAACAGAATGCGTAAGCGACTTGACAGAGCAAATGGGTGCAGATAACTTTACAGCTACTGTCTTTAGTCATCCGGCATGGCTCGCCGGATAAACAATATACACTTTCACCCATACTAGTCCAGTCCGAGAAGAACTGGTGCTGCAGGACGGTGTCGTAATCAAAGGGCCGAATGGCCTACTCCTGCGCCTATTTTCTATGTTTCTATGTTTCTATGTTTCAACGGTCACGAGGCAGTGATCCCAACTGCCCTAATGGACAAATATTTTGATGCCGTCCGACAGGTGTCACCCCGGCGTGCAAGCAACCATACGCCGAACAAAGAGCATGTTTTTCTGGCGTGGAATGACCGAATTTATGCGTGGGAAAATTAAAGCCTGTGCTATCTGCAACAGCCTGATGCCACGCCAACAGAAGCAGCCCCTGCTCTTACATTCTGTTCCTCCTCTGCCTTTGTCCGCGTTTGCCACTGACATAGTCGAGTGGCGTGGCAAACATTATCTGGTTCTCGTCGAAATTGACCTGCTCCAATGCTCAACATCTGCTGCAGTAATCCAAAAGCTGGCGCGCCATTTCTCCGTACACGGTGCACCCGCACGCCACCTGTCAGATAATGGCAGTCGGTTCACTAGCCAGTGTTTTAAAAACCTTGCTCAGCAATGGGATTTTCTCCACGTCACCAGCAGTCCAGAATTCCCACAATCAAACGGACCTGCAGAACGGGCTGCCATGAGCGCCAAGCAATTGATGGAGCGCTCACACCTTGCAAAATCCGATGTCTACCTGGACCTGCTCAACCTGAGAAATATCGCAGTGACCCAATACTAGGGTCTTCTGCCCAACGCCTGATGTCCCGATAGAGCCGTGCTGCAGTGCCTGTGCCCAAACAATTACTGCAGCCACAGGTTCGTTCACCATTTGCTGTACAGAAACAACTCCAGCTGAAATGCAATACCCAAACGCGATCATTTGACAATTCCAGCAAACCACTGTAAACCTCTCTCCAGTGGCCAAGTCGTTCGCCTTCAAACCAACAAGGGCTATGGCCGTTTGAGTTTCATCCACTGTCCCGTCCCGCAATTGAGCCGCACTCATACCTGGTGAGTGTAGACGGAGGGATCTGCAGACGACACCGTCAACATCACCTTCCTGTGAAGGAACCACGTCCTGCTGTCTCGTATCCTGATGTTCCGCGTCCGATCTACCCATCCACTGACGGACATTCTCTTCCCTCACGACCTGCAGCTGCAGACCCACCCCTGGATCTTTCTCCAACTCCCTCGACACGACGCTCGATGCCCCGCTCGCCGAGTGTGTCCCCCAGGTCCCTAGTGCTCCCGCCGCCCGGGACCCCGACATTTTCGCCGATGAAAGGAGGAGATGCGGATCTGTACCTTACGCGCGCGGGGCGGGTTTGTAGGCCGCCCCTTAGATACAAGGACTTTGTTTGAACCACCTGAACTCCCTTGTATGCGCTATTAGCGTTCTCGGTCGCATTATTAATCAGTCAGCAACCAGAAACATACTCATACATATATATCATTTCATTGTAGATGTGTTGCACTTTTCTTACAAGGAAAGATGTCGATTTGTTACATTACGTACGAACCAATGTAGTGCTTTATTATTATAAGCACCGCCTACTACTACACCATTCATATTATCGCAACCCGACATGTGCTGTTAGTTGGTGATGCAGCACGGTAGAATTGATATGCTGCTGAGTGTTGTATATGTTACTCAATAAATACGGTTGTACCAGATCCGTGAGTATGATTAATTCACTCAACAATTAAACCGCCAAGACGCCTAACGCGTTCTTGTTGATATACTGTTTAGGAAAGAACTGCAGATGCTAGTTTAAATCGAAGGTGGACACAAAATGCTGTAGTAATTCAGCGGTACAGGCAGCATCTCTGGAGAGAAGGACTGGGTGACGGTTCGTCTGACCCGAAACATCGCCCATTCCTTCTCACCAGAGATGCTGCCTGTCCCACTGAGTTACTCCAGCATTTTGTGTCCACCTTGTTTTTATACTCGCTTCTCTATATCTACCAGGATTCTCTACGTAAATCAACCGTTCCTTTTTGTTTTGGCTGTGTTGGCATTAAAAGGGAAAAACAAGTTTAATGGCAGCAAATTATGACGTTGTGTTTACTAATTGCTTAAATCTATTCTATGAGGTGGACAATGGGGATAGGAGGGAAAGATTGATCAGCCATGATTGAATGACGGAGTAGACAGGATGGGCCGAGTGGCCTAATCGTTCCTGTCACAAGACCTTATGACCCTATTTCCGTGTTACCAGCTGAGAAGTTGCAGAAGAAAGAAGCAGGTAAGCTATAATTAGATCGCGTCAAAGCCATTGTTTATCACTAGACTTTGGTAGAATTTTCTGCATGTTAAGTGCTTTCAATATTCATTTTCCAACAATAATTATAACTTAATGATCATTAGAAATGCTGAAACATCTGGAAAAAGATAGTAAGTAAAACTAACCAGTTGGTTATATTGAGAAATATACTTAAAAGTGCCTGTCAACCTAATCTAGGTAAAGAGGTAAAGAGGAGTAATCGGGTTATGGAACTTTGCAGAGTTAATTGAAAAAAAGTACAAGATCTACTAAAAGGGCGCCTCGCCAAGGTTAATGTTTACGACCCATGGTTATTGCTCACCAGGTTTGTTTTTGACACTGAAGAATCAAAATTGCTTGAAAATCGCGATTTGAAAAGCAGCCCATGCAGTCGGAAGGGTGACCAGAACCCTCATTCCGCATCAATTCCAACTTTATAATTCAAGCGGCCGGCAAGTAGTGGGGGAGATGCAGGGATGCATTTGTAGTCGGGCAGGCTACACCTGAAGAAGGATCCCCGAAATGTGTCCCCAATTGTGCATGCTCTCCATGGATGCCGCCTGACTCATTGAGTTCCTCTGGCATTTTGTGTCCTTCTATGAAGTGTCTTCATGTTCTCCGCTCTGTGCACATGAAGGAAATATTGCTTAATATGACAGTCAATTTGACATACGGCAGTCAGGACAAGACAAATTGTGAATCCGTTGGCTTCCCTAGGACTATTTGATGTATTTACATGCGAATGTCAGAAGTCATGGAATATCATAATCAGCATAAGAGACTGTTCCTAACATTATACTCTATTAATTTTCAACATCTTGCTTCATTTTATTATTAAAAACTGCTGTTTCTTGACCATTGTGATTTGTCTAAACCGTGCTATTTTCTGTTTATCGTTTCAATTTTATATTTTGTCACATAATATTCAGAAACACGTTTCAAAGAATCAAATTCTGGTTAGTGCATTCGTCTATTTTATTTACGATCTTATAATTAAGTTTCTCCCCCAACAACTCCAGTAACAAAATTCCGGATCTTGCAGTGAAGGACTCCAGATTCAATATATTGTTCGCTACTGTCTATGGCAATTCTTTCGCAATTTAGCAAATCAAATATTGCGTAAATGTGCGCGCACTTTTGCATTTGCACTCGCACGTAAGGAGTGGAAACGTTTTTTTCTTAATTATGCATAGCAAGAGGGATTTTTAAAGAAATCATCCTCTCGTAATGCTCTGGGACACAAAGCTGAAGAAATTATTAACGGTCATGGTGATGGTATATCATGCTTTGTTACTTTTGGGGTGTGGTATTTCTCGTGTAACAAAGTGAGAACTGAGATATAATTGCAAAATACTTTTGATCTTGGCTGCTATTGGCGTCTTTTTGAGTGTCTGTGTTCAGACGACAGGGAGATCTGAGACGAAATTACTTTTTAATTTCAGAATGTGAAAAATTGGTAGTAATTCGCACGGACGTCGGTAAGGAGTGAAACATGTTTACTCGGGGAAAATACACGTGGAATTTTATTAATTGTGCAAAACTCAAAACGAAATAAAGGATTTCATGCTGTTCTCCAACGATGTGCTTCATTTAGGAATACAAAAAAAACACTAAATGCTTCTGTGTACTGTCTATGTAACCTCTGCAAATAGCTACGCGTGAGAGTAACAGAGAAGCGACTAATATATATAATGAAGGTAGACATAAATGGTGAGTCAACATCTATGGACGAAGGAATAGGCAACGTTTTGGGTCGAGACCCTTCTGTCGCCTATTCCTTCGCTCCATAGATGCTGCCTCACCCGCTGAGTTTCTTCAGCATTTTTATCTACCTTCGATTTTTCCAGCATCTGCAGTACTTTCTTAAATATAAATAATGATGCACTTTAGAATGTAACACTGTCGCGATATCTAGGCGGAGACATCTATACAAGGCTACAAAACGTCAGCCAGTCCTTCTGTCCAGAGTTGCTGCTTGTCCCGCTGAGTTACTCCAGCATTTTGTGCCTATTCCCTCATGGTAGCTTAGCTGAAATGATACAAAGACTCAGCGCGTAGTATGTGAAACCAGTATTATCCAGGATCAGAGTTAACTCTTTCAAATTTCAATATCAAAGGAAGCCGAGGGGTGACTATTTTGCACGAAGTATGGTGGGTCTATTCAACGAGCTGCCGGAGGAGGTACTTGGGTCAGGTACCGCCGCAACATTTAAGAAACACATAGACAGTAACATGGATAGGATAGGTTTAATGGGATGAGGGCCAAAAGCAAACAGGTGGGCTGAGTGTAGATAGGACACGTTCGGTGAGGGCAGTTTAGGACGAAGGCCCTGTTTCCACGCTGCACGAATCTATGGCTCTCAAACATTCATCTTCAACTTCTAAGCATTTTGGGCGGCTGGTCATTTAAACTGTCTTGGGAACAGCTTATGTTTGAAATGTTACAGCCACTGGATATGGCCAGTTTGTTTATGAATATATTTTAATTTGTTTGTAGACCTATGTACGACTGGTGAGTACAAAGGCTTTCTTTAATAATTTGCCTGGGAACCAAATTTATTCCGTCAGCTGTGAACTTGCATTTCCCACAACACGTAGTCGGAATAAAATTGTCATCAGTATCGAATGCATATCGAGAGTCAGAAATGTTACTATGTTTAGAGTAGACAATAGACAAGAGAGAATAGGTGCAGGAGTAGGCCATTTAGCCCTTCGAGCCAGCACCGCCATTCACTGTGATCATGGCTGATCACTCACATTCAGAACCCCGTTCCTGCCTTCTATCAATTGACTTATCCAGCGAGTCCGCTATCTTTAAGAGCTCTATCCAACTCTCTCTTGAAAGCATTCAGAGAATAGACCTCTACTGCCTTCTGAGGCGGAGAATTCCACAGATTCACAACTCTTTGGGTGACAGCGGTTTTGCTGATCTCCGTTCTAAGTGGCCTACCACTTATTCTTAAACTGTGTCCCCTGGTTCTGGATTCCCCCAACATCGGGAGCATGTCTGCTGCCCCTAGCGTGTCCAATCGCTTAATAATCTTACATGTTTCCAATAAGATCCACTCTCATCCTCCTAAATTCCAATGTATACAAGCCGAATCGCTCTATTCTCTCAGCATATGACAGTCCCACTATCCCGGGAATTAACCCCGTGAAACTACGCTGCACTCCCTCAAAAGCAAGAATATCTTTCATCAAATTTGGAGACCAAAACTGCACACAATACTCCGGGTGTGGTCTCACCAGGGCCCTGTACAACTGCAGAAGGACCTCTTTGCTCCGATAATGAACTCCTCTTCTTATGAAGGCCAATATGCCATTAGCTTTCTTCACTGCCTGCTGAACCTGCATGCTTACTTTCAATGACTGGTGTACAAGGACACCCAGATCTTGTTATAACTTCCCCTTATCCTAACTTGACATCATTCAGAACTTCTTCTTCTTCTTGCATATGGCGTGCAGAGCCTAATGTTTAGGACAACTTGTTCTATTTGATCCTATTTGATTGTGCACATCAGGTTGATTGCATTCGTTGAAACAAGGCGGACCACGTGAAGGTTCAATCTCCCACCCCATATTTCAGATAATAATCTACCTATGACAGTCTGATTAGATCACCGTGTGCATCTTATGTTTGGATACGTAAAAAGTATAACCTGAAATTAGACTATCAGCCTCATTGATTGAATCAGAATATTCAACAAGATCAGATTAGACACCCAGGGAATGGATGACATCAACGTCAGTCTGTTAGAATAAATAACCTCAGAATTTAAAACTAGTTGCATTTAATTATTATCTGTTCTTGTCTGAATTCAAAAACAAATACAACCGTGTATTTCACGTGGCGAGAGTGAAATATGGGACCTTAAAGGCAGCTTAATGAGTGCTCCGCATATGGATTACATTTGAAATTTGGAAACGTTGTCTTGATTCATACTTTTGTGAAACGACAGAAATAATGTTAAAAGTATCCTTAATAACAAGAATGTCATTGCCCTCATAATTTGAGGAAGGACATAGATACATAGAAATTAGGTGCAGGAGTAGGCCATTCGGCCCTTCGAGCCTGCACCGCCATTCAATACGATCATGGCTGAGGGAGTGCAGCGTGGGTTCACCAGGTTAATTCCAGGGATGGCGGGACTGTCATAGGATGAAAGAATGGATCCACTGGGCTTGTATTCAGCAGAATTTGGAAGGATGAGAGGGGATCTTATAGAATCTTATAGATAAAATTATTAAGGGGCTGGATCCAGGAAAAAATGGTCCCGATGTTGGTGGAGTCCAGAAACACGGGTCACAGTTTAAGAATAAAGGGTAGGTCATTTAGGACTGAGATGAGGGAAAACCTTTTCACCCAGAGAGTTGTAAATCTGTGGAAATGTCTGCCATAGAACGCAATGGAGGCAAATTCACTGGATGTATTCAAGAGCGAGTTAGATATAGCTTTTAGGGCTAGCGGAATCAAGGGTTATGGGGCGAAAGCAGGAACGGGATACTGATTCTGGTTGATCGGCCATGATCATATTGAATGGCGGTGCTAGCTCTAAGGCAGCCCCGGCATATCCTCTCTCTCTCTCCTTCCCCTACCCGTCGCAGCAGCTTCTCGTTCTCACCCAACAAACAGCTAACAATGGCCTGTTTCCTTTATCAGCGTTACATTATTTTGCATATCGTTAATTCGTTGTTCTTTATCTCTCCACTTCATTGTCTATAGCTCTCGTTTCCCTTATCATTAACCAGTCAGAAAAAGGGTCTCGACCCGAAACGTCACCCATTCCTTCTCTCCAGAAATGCTGCCTGTTCCGCTGAGTTACTCCAGGTTTTTTTTAAAATCTAACTTCGGTTTAAACCAGCATCTGCAGTTCCCTCCTACAAATTACTTCCAATGCCTTCCGTTATTTCATGACACGATTTAGTGATTTTGTTTCCGTTGCATGGAAAATGAAGGAAAAGGCCAGAGTATCTACAATAATTTGCCTTGCACTCAGTAATCCTTAACAGATAAAGGATTACCGTTATAAACGTGTATCTTGTTCACTAAATGATCTTTAATTCCCTAATAGTCTGAATTTAATGCAGGTGGATTTATCAAATTGACGATGCATTTTGGTCAAATGGACTCGACTGTGTAACGTTTGGCATGGTGTCTGATTATACCCTAACTTTTGCTGATTTGCAATATACAAAATTCAACTGGTGTTTGTGACTGTTTGTTTCTGGGCTCAGGCGTCCTATGTATTTTAATTGTATTAATGTGCTTCCTTTAAAAAAAAAGAAACAAACAAACTCAAGGCAGAACTGGGGGAAGCAGGTACGCATGCTTTCACGGATTTGACCATAATGGGCGACACGGTGGCACAGCCGTAGAGTTGCTGCCTGACAGCGCCAGAGATCCTGACGACGGGTTCTGTCTGTGCGGAGTTTGCACGTTCTGCGCGTGGGATTTCTGCGGGTTCTCCAGTTTCCCACCGCACTCAAAACACGTGCAAAATTTAGGTTACTTGGATTTGGTTTAAAAAAATTTAATTGTCCCTTGTGTACAGGCCTGTTTCCACGTTGCGCTTCTAAACTAAACAAATCAATGCCGCTTGCATATGCTTTATCCCAATACAAAATTAATGCCACACTCATAGGTGGAGAATGGCTTGCAGATGGAATGGCGCTTACATTTATTTAGCATTTACGATCAAAGGGCGCTGTTTCTTTTCGAGCTGCATTTCTATTTTATTTATGGCATAACATTCTTGGGAGGGAAAATAACAGATAAGAAGGATTGGTGTTGACACTGAAAGTACTTATTTTATTACTGTACCAACGGGACTCACTGCGGCAATATGTACTGAAAGAAAACAACACTGTATATTCGTACATTCTCTCCTAAGAAGTAGTGGTACTTTCCGTGAGTTTCTCCAGCACTTTTGTCCACCAAAATTATTCTGCCTGGTCGATTAAACCTCCAAGACGCCTAACACGTTCTTGTTTTTATACTGTTTAGGAAAGAACTGCAGACGCTGGTTTAAATCGAATGTAGACACAAAATGCTGGAGTAACTCAGTGAGACAGGAAGCAACTCTGGAGAGAAGGAATGGGTGACGTTTCGTCTGATCAGTCTGAAGCAGGCTCTCGACCCGAAACGTCATCCATTCCTTCTCTCCAGAGATGCTCCCTGACCTACTGAGTTACTCCAGCATTTTGTGTCTACCTTGTTTTTATACTCCTCGCTGCCCTATATCTCCCAGGATTCTCTGCGTAAAGCAACAACTCCTCTTTGCTTTGGCTATGTTGGCATTAAAACGGAAAACAAGTTAGTGTCAGCAGATTATGACGATGTTTTTGTTTAAATCTATCCTATTCTATGGGGTGGAGAATGGGGTTAGGAGGCAGAGTTAGATCAGCCATGAATGAATGACGGAGTAGACTTGACGGGCCGAATGGTCTAATCCTGCTTCTGTAACATGACCTTATGACCTTCTTTCCGTTATTCTAGCTGAGAAGTTGCAGAAGAAAGAAGCTGGTAAGCTAGAATTAGATCGAGTCAAACTATTCTTCATCATTAGATTTTGGTAAACTTTTCTGCATGTTAAGCATTTTCAATATCCTTTTTCCAACAATAATTATAACTTAATGATCAATAGAAATGCTGAAACATCTGGAAAACGATGGTGAGTAAATGTAACCAGTTCGTCATACTGAGAAAGAAAACAAATGTTAAAGTTCCTGTCAACATAATCTAGGTAAAGAGGAGGAATCGGGTTATGAAACTTTGCAGTTATTTTTAAAATGTACAAGATCTATTCAAAGGGCGCCTCACCAAGATTAATATTTACGGTCCATGGTTATTTCCCACCAGGTTTGTTTTTGACACTGAAGAATCAAGGTTACTCGAAAACCGTGATTTGAAAAGCAGCCCATGCAGTCGGACATGGTGTCCAGCACGCTCATTCAGCAGCAATCCCAACATTATAATTCAAGCCGCCGGCAAGGGAGGGGGGTGCCTTTGTTGACTGGCAGGCTACAACTGAGTCTGAAGAAGAATCCCCTGAAACGTGTCCCCAACTATGCATGCTTCCCATGGATGCCGCCTGACCATTGAGTTCCTCTGGTAGTGTGTATCTTTCTATAAAGTGTCTTCATGTGTTCCGCTCTGTGCACAAGAAGGAAATACTGCTTAGCATGAAAGTCAATTTGACATATGACAGTCACGACAAAGGCACGTCAAATTGTAAACCCGTTGGTTTCCCTGGGACTACTTGATTTATTTACAAGCGAACGTCAGAAGTCCTGGAATATCATAATTAACATAAGAGACAGTTCCTAACATTATAGTATGTTACTTTTTAACATTTCGCTTCATTTGATTACTAAAAACCGCAGGTTCATGATTATTGTGATTTGGCTAAACTTCGTGTAATTTTCTGTTGATCGTTTCAATTTTTATATCTTGTCACATAATATTCAGAAGCACGTTTTAAAGAATCAAAGTCTGGTTAGTACATTCCTCTTTTTTTACGCTCCCCCCACCAAATCCAGTAACACAATTTCGGATCTTGCAGTGAAGGACTCCTGATTCAAAATATTTATTTCGCTACTGTCTACTCCAGGGCAATTGTTTCGCAATTTAGCAAAGTAAATATTGCGTACATGCGCGCACACATACATATGTACTCGCACATTGAAGTAATTAAGGAGTGAAAACGTGCATTTAAATTATGAATAGCAAGAGGGAAGTTTTTTTTAAGAAATCATTGCCATTGTCCCTCTTAGTTTTACTATATGTTGTCACTTGCACAGGGACATTTATTAAACTTCGTCTTGTAATGTTCTGGGAAACATTGCTGACGAATTTATTAACGGTCACTGGTAATGGTCTATCATGCTTTGTTACTTAAGGGGTGTGGGATTTCTCGTGTAACAAAGTGAAAACTGAGAGATAATTGCAAAATACCTTTGATCTGCGCTGCTGATGGCGTCTATTTGATGCAACTGTGTTCAGACGACAGGGAGATCTGAGACGAAATTACTTTTTAATTTCAGAATTAGAGAAATTTGTAGTAATTCGCACGGACGTCGGTAAGGAGTGAAACATGTTTACTTGGGATAATGCAAATGGAATTTTAGTAATTGTGCAAAACGCAAAACGAAATAAAGGATTTCATGCTGCTCTCTAACGATGTGCTTTATTTAGGAATGCAAAAAATAGCTGAATACGTTTGTGTACTGGCTACGTAACCTCTGCAAATAACTACGCGTGAGAGTAACAGAGAAGCACTAATATAAATAATGTAGGTAGACAAAAATGCTGGAGAAACTCAGCGGGTGAGGCAGCATCTATGGAGCGAAGGAAATAGGCAACGTTGCGGGTCGAGACCCTTCTTCAGACTGATGTGAGGGTGGGGGCGGGAAGAAGAAAGGAAGGGGTTGAGACAGTGGGCCTGAGAGCTGAGAAGGGGAGGAGAAAGTGAGGGCTACCTGAAATTAGAGAAGTCAATGATCATACCGCTGGGTTGCAAACTGCCCAAGCGAAATATGAGGTGCTGCTCCTCCAATTTACGGTGGTCCTCACACTGGCCATGGAGGAGGCCCAGGACAGAAAGGTCGGATTCGGAATGGGAGGGGGGACTTGAAGAGCTGAGCCACCGGGAGATCAGGGTGGTTATTGCGATCCGAGCGGAGGTGCTAGGCGAAGCGATCGCCAAGCCTACGATTGGTCTCACCGATGTACTGCTCTACATTGGTGAGACCAAGCGTCGGCTTGGCGATCGCTCCGCCCAGCACCTCCGCTCGGTTCGCAATAACTAACCTGATCTCCCGGTGGCTCAGCACTTCAACTCCCCCTTCCATTCCGAATCCGAGCTTTCTGTCCTGGGCCTCCTCCATGGCCAGAGTGAGGACCACCGTAAATTGGAGGAGCAGCACCTCATATTTCGCTTGGGCAGTTTACACCCCAGCGGTCTGAACATTGACTTCTCTAATTTCAGGGAGTCCTCACTTTCTCCTCCCCTTCTCAGCTCTCCCTCAGCCCACTGTCTCCACCCCTTCCTTTCTCCTTCCCGCCCTCCACCCTCACATCAGTCTGAAGAAGGGACTCGACCCGAAACGTTGCCTATTTCCTTCGCTCCATAGATGCTGCCTCACCCGCTGAGTTTCTCCAGCATTTTTGTCTACCTTCGATTTTACAGCATCTGCAGTTCCTTCTTAAACATCTTAAACATAAATAATGATGCACTTCAGAATGTTACGCTGTCGCGATAGAATCAAAAGCTTGTGATTTTTATTTTCAACTGTCTATGTGGAGACATGTATACAATCCTACGAAGCTTCAGCCATTATTTCTGACCAGAGATGCTGCTTGTCCCGCTGAGTTACTCCAGCATTTTGTGCTTTTATCTCATGGTAGCTTGGCTGAAAATTAAAAAAGTCTCAGTGCGTTGTCTGGGAAACGATTCTTGTCCACGACCAGAGTAACTCTTTTATGTTTCTTTTCCTGCTCTTTCTCTCTACAATACAGGTGACACTAACAGAATGTAACTTTTATAACTGATCAATTCTGCTCTCCTCTCTGATGTTCTTGCTGTCTAAGCCGAAAGGTGTGACGCTTGAGCTAGTTTCTCTGCTGCAACGCTGCTTTAACTCTTCCTCTACGATGGGCACAGATAATTCACTGGTGATTCGGACGGATCTGCAGATGCTGGTTTACACGGGAAATATACACACAATGCTGGATTAACTCAGCGGGGCAGGCAGCATCTCTGTAGAAAAGGAATGGGTGGCGTTTCAGATCGAGATCCTTCTTCAGAGTGAAGAAGGGTCTCGACCCTGAAACGTCACAATAGACAATAGACAATAAACAATAGACAATAGGTGCAGGAGTAGGCCATTCGGCCCTTGAGCCAGCACCGTCATTCAATCTGATCATGGCTGATCATCCCCAATCAGTACCCTATTCCTTCATTCCAGAGATGCTGTCCGGTATGCTGAGTCATCCCAGCATTTAGTGTCCATCACAGATAGTTCAATTCTGCCCTTATGAAGTTTGTCTGAACGAAGACCCGACTTTGGGCAGTTCTGTACCCTTTAGCAGACGTGCTTTCTTCGAGGTGTGGAATGTGAGGGCTAATGTTGCGATTGGGGATGATCAACAAATCCTTTGGAGGGAAGAGTCAGGAGTTTCAAAAAACATGGTGTAAATGTCAATTCACTAGAGTTGGTACGCATGTTGCCCTGTGCTGACTCGGGTGCAGAGAGTAATCCCACTGTTTTCCATTGAATAACATAACTCTGCCATGCTTAGCTTATTTCTGAGGATAGGAGGTGCAAAGCCCTGAGAACCATTACCTCCAGGTTCAAGGACAGCTGCTTCTCATCAACCATCAGGTTTTGAACCACCTTGCATGACCCTACCTCAGCACTCAACTTTGCACGACTATGGTTCTTCTACATTGGTTTTAACTAAAGATAGACACAAAAAGCTGGAGTAACTCAGCGGGTCAGACGGCATCTCTGGAGAAAAGGGATAGGTGTCATTTCGGATCGAGACCATTTTTCAGACATTTTTCCGACAGGTATTTACTAATTTGCTCAAATATACAATAAATTATCAGTTGTTTTATTTGTGGTGTTGTTGCATCTAATGTGCTTGTAAAGCTGCAGCAAGTAAGAATGTTGTTGTTCTGGTTCATATGACAAATAAACACTCTTGAGAAATAATGATTATCCGTCTGTTCAATACCCAATGTGCAAATTTGATCGTAATGACAGATAACTGGATATTTTTCCCCTGGTGGTCTACGGATGGACCTGGATGACAATACCAATGGGTGGGGCTGTGAAGGTGAATGCTTGAGGATATGGTGAACCATGGCAGGGATGCCCATTGTAGGCTTTTCACAACTTCACAAGTTATAGAAGTACAATTAGGCTATTCAGCCCATCGCGTACACTCCGACATTCAATCATGGCTGACCTCTGCCTTATAATCCCATTTCCCTGCTTTGTCCCCACAGCCCTTGACACACGTTCTAATCAAGAATGTGTCCATCTCTGCCTTAAAAACATCTACTGACTTGGCCTCCACAGCCCTCTGTGGCAATGAGTTCCACAGATTAACTACCCTCTGACTAAAGAAGTTCCTCCTCATGTCCTTTCTAAAAAAGCGCCCTTTAATTCTGAGGCTATGGCCTCTGGTCGTAGATTCTCCCACCAGTGGAAACATCCTTTCCACGTCCGCTCTATCTATGCATTTTTGAAAAGAAGGCGTGCCTGGTGGAAGAATTGAGCACATGTGTGAATGGAGAAAATATTTAGTAAAAAGCAAAATGAGCATTGTTCCAATAGTAATTCCAGATAGCCTACACTTCTTCCTACCCTGCTTCCTGTAAGGACTCTATCCCCCACTCGCAATTCCTCCATCTGCGCCGCATCTACACACAGGATGAGGTGTTCCAAACCAGGGCATCGGAGATGTCCACATTCTTTAGGCAACGGGGGTTCCCCTCTTCGACTATAGATGAGGCTCTCACCAGGGTCTCTTCTATATCCCGTAGCTCCACTCTCATTCCCCATCCCCACACTCGTATCAAGAGCAGAGTCCCCCATGTCCTCATCTTCCACCGTACCAGCCTTCATATACAACAGATAATCCTCCGACATTTTCGCCACCTCCAACGGGATCCCACCACTTGCCACATCTTCCCATCTCCTTCCCTTTCGGCTTTCCGCAGAGACCGCTCCCTCCGTAACTCCCTGGTCAATTCGTCCCTCCCCAGGTACTTTCGCTTGCAACCGCAGGAAATGCTACACTTGTCGCTTTACCTCTCCCCTTGACTCCACCCAAGGACCTAAGCAGTCTTTCCAGGTGATGCAGAGGTTCACCTGCACCTCCTCCAACCTCTCTATTGCATCCGCTGCTCTATGTGTTAACTGCCCTACATCGATGAGACCATGCGCATGCTTGGCGATCGCTTCGCCCAACACCTCCACACAGGAGGTGTTGGGCGATGCGATCGTCAAGCCTGCGCATTTAACAAACTTACCGAAGACAGATTGCCAGGGTAATCTGTATATTCACACTGTGGGCGGCTTGACAGTAATCGTGTATAGTCCTTCCGCTGATTGATAGCAGGCAACAAAAAACGTTTCGCTCTATAGGTACACGTGACAATAAACTAGATTAATGGACTAACTAGAAACCAAAGGCTCATCTATTGCATCCGCTGCTCTAGGTGGTAACTGCCCTACATCGGTGAGACCATGCGCAGGCTTGGCGGTAGCTTCGCCCAACACCTCTGCAGAGTTCGCATTAATCAAGATATCAACCTGATGTCCCAGTGGCTCAGTACTTTAACTTCCCCTCCAATTCCGAATCCGACCTTTCTGTCCTCGGTCAGAGTGAGTCCCACCGCAAATTGGAGGGGCAGCACCTCATATTTCGCTTGGGTAGTTTACACCCCAGCGGTATGAACATTAACTTCTCCAATTTCAGGAAGTCCTTGCTTTCTGCCGCCTTCCCCTCCCCTTCCCAGCTCTCCCACAGCCCGCTGTCTCCGCCTCTTCCTTACTTCTTCCCCCCTCCAGACCCACATCAGTCTGAAGAAGGGTCTCGACCCGAAACGTCACCTATTTCCTTCACTCCATAGATGCTGCCACACCCGCTGCGTTTCTCCAGCATTCTTGTCAACCTTCGATTTTACTAGCATCTGCAGTTCTTTCTTAAACGAGTAATTTAATGTCACTTCAAATGGTCTAAATTTGGCTCAATGGATGTGCAATTAGTTTCCAAAGTGAAATTGCAATTGGTTTCTCAACGCACTTGTTCGCGGAGTTACGGAGATCCCTGCCCGTGTTTCTCGAAGTATTCAGGGAAGGAATATGTATCTGAATGAAAATGCGATAAAAAGCAATTTGTGAAATATATCTTCGATGGTTCCATTCTTTATAGATTTTCCAAAAGTAAATATGCAACATAAATGTTATAGTTGGCTGTGATAGGTCCTCCACGGTCGGATATACTGTGATTCGTATGGAGCTTTTGCGATTGGTAAGTTCTGAACACATTCAACGGATGAACGCAAATATTTGTGTTTTAAGTTTTGCTCTGCTGTGCAAACACCATAGTTCATTGAAATCAGAATTGTTTTAGGTCATTGTACCGGTCATCCTAAGGTAAAAAAAAATATTTTACCATCATTTCTATTCAATTAATATCAAGGATCATTTCACTAATGAAATGGAAAAATAATCTTTGGGCAATTGAGATATATTCTGAGGTCATTATGTGTTAACCTTCTAGTAACGATCAAACTCCAGAATTGTGCGGGAGCTTCGATCGCCCCGACTGTAGACGGTTCGACTGCCCCGACCGCGGGAGAATAAAGAGGGAAGAAGATTAGACTTTATTGCTTTCCATCACAGTGAGAAATGTGGGAATGCGCTGTGGTGGATGTTTATTTTAACTGTTATGTTGTTGCATGTCTTGTTGCTTTTTTGAGAATGGCTGCATGTTAATTTGAGTTTCACTGTACCTTTACTGGTACATGTGACAATAAACTAATCTTTGAATCCCAGATTTGTGTGTGACTCCAATATCTCGCATAGCTGTGAAGAGATCAAAACATCCTTAACAAAACAAGCTTAATAATTGCCCAATACGCGTCACCGTAGCCAAGACCTGACAAGCTCAACTTATTTTGCAGGAAGTAATGCTTTCATTGGTGTCAAATATCCAGCAAAAGACGTGCAAATGTTGAATGCATGAAACATTGTTAGTAATCAAATTGAGCCCTTACCAAATGTTATGCGAAGAACCTCCAACTCCGTAGTAGAACAGAACAAGCATTATTGCTTATTTTATTTGCGAAAGGATAAATATAATATTAAAAATTGTAGGTGACCTCTTAATGCAGTAGGTTAAATAAAAGTGAAAATATCACCCAGATCTGGTTTCCAATTATATATTTATAGAGATAAGAGGGTAGATATAGAATTTAACTTGTGTTAATAAAATCTGATAATTAAATATAGGCAGAGATTTTGTTCTACAATGTAAAAAGAATCGGGAAATATAAGTATGATTCATGCACTTTTGTGATTACAATTTGCAGCTGTTCAATTCACTTATCTGAATGGACGTGCATCACTGGAATAGTCTTTACCTGCTGGATGTGAAGCAGATCAGCAACAATGGATGGAAGAAAAACTAAGAAAGAAGTTAAGGGGGAGGCAAGATGAAGCAAAAAGCAAAAAAGTGGAAATATGGATTGGGCAAAAGAAAGAGGAAAATGAATGAGAAAATGATGAATGTCAAAACAGGGTCGTGAAAATGGTAACAGATTGAAACATCTGATGCATCTCCTGAATGACAGATTGCCAGGGTATTACCCTTTACCCTGTATATTTACACTGTGGGCTGCTTGACAGTAAACGTGTATTGTCGTTCCGCTGATTGATAGCACGCAACAAAAAACGTTTCACGCTACATCGGTACACGTGACAATAAAGTAAATTAACGGACTAACTAGAAACCAACGGCTCATCCATTGCATCCGCTGCTTTATATCGGGTGAGACCATGAGCAGGCTTGGTGAACGCTTCGCCCAACACCTCCGCACTTCACATTAACCAACATACCAACCTGATGTCCCGGTGGCTCAGTGCATCAACTCCCCTCCAATTCCGAATCCGACCTTTCTGTCCAGGGCCTCCTCCATGGCCAGAGTGAGTCCCACCGCTAATTGAAGGAGCAGCACCTCATATTTCGCTAGGGTAGTTTACACCCCAGCGGTATGAACATTCAAATGGTCTACATTTGACTCAATTGATGTGCAATTAGGTGCTAAAGTGAAATTGCAATTAGTTTCTCAACGCACTTGCTCACGGAGTTACGGAGATCCCTGCCTGTGTTTCTCGAAGTATTCAGGGAAGGAATATAAATATACAAGCCGATGGCTTGGTCAAAACACGGGTAAGCCAACAATCCGGCTGTATCGATGTATGGGAATATGTATGTGAATGAATAGGCGATAAAATGCAATTTATGAAATATATCTTCGATGGTTCACTTCTTTGCAGATTTTCCAAAAGTAAATATGCAACATAAATGTTATAGTTCGCTGTAATAGGTCCTCCACGATCCGATATACAGTGATTCGTATGGAGGTTTTGCGATTGGTAAGGTCTGAACACATCAGCATTCAATGGATTAACGCAAATCTTTGTTCTGCTGTGCAAACACCATAGCTCCATGAAATCAGAATTGTTTTAGGTCATTGTACCGGTCATCCTAAGGTAAAATGCTTTATTTTACCATCATTTCTATTCAATTAATATCAAGGATCATTTCACTAATGAAATGGAAACATAATCTTTGGGCAATTGAGATATATTCTGAGATTAACGATCAAACCCCAGATTTGTGCGGGAGCTTCGATCGCGGGTGGTCCGACTGCACCGAACGCGGGAGAATAAAGAGAGAAGAAGATTAGACTTTATTGCCTTCCATCACTGTGAGAAATGTCGGGAATCCGCTGTGGTGGATGTTTATATTAACTTTTATGTAGTTGTGTGTCCTGTTGTTTTTTATTAGTATGGTTGCATGGTAATTTGAGTTTCACTGTACCTTAATTGGTACATGTGACAATAAACTAACCTTTGAAACATTGAACCCCAGATTTGCGTGTGACTCCAATATCTCGCATAGCACTGAAGAGATCAAAACATTCTTAACACAAAGCTTAATAATTGCCCAATACGCATCACCGTAGCCAAGACCTGACAAGCTCAACGTATTCTGCAGGAAGTAATGCTTTTATTGGTGTCAAATATCCAGCAAAAGACGTGCAAATGTTGAATGCATTAAACATTGTTAGTAAACAAATTGAGACCTTACCAGATATTATGCGAAGAACCCCCAACTCCGTAGTAGAACAGAGCAGGCAATATTGCTTATTTTATTTGCGAAAAGATTAATAAAATATTGTTAATTGTTTGTGACCTCCTAATGCAGTAGGTAACATAAAAGTGAAAATATCACCCAGATCTGGTTTCCAATTAAATATTTATAGAGAGAAGATGGTAGAAATAGAATTTAACTTGTGTAAATAAAATCTGATAATTAAATATAGGCAGAGATTTTGTTCTACAATATAAAAAGAATTGGGAAATATAAGTATGATTCATACACTTTTGTGATTACAATTTGCAGCTATTCAAGTCACTTATCTGACTGGACGTGCATCACTGCAATAGTCTTTAGTGATGCAGATCAGCAACAACAGATGGAAGAACAACCAAGAAAGAAGTTAAGGGGGGAGGCAAGATGAAGCAAGAAGCAAAAAAGTGGAAACATAGATTGGGCAAAAGAAAGAGGAAAATGGATGGGAAAATTATGAATGTCAAAAGAGGGTCGTAAAAATGGTAACAGATGGAAACATCTGATGCACCTCCTGAATGACAGAGCCAGCATATTACCCTTTACCCTGTATATTTGCACTGTGGGCTGCTTGACAGTAATCGTGTATACTCGTTCCTCTGATTGATAGCACGCAACAAAAAACTTTTCATTCTACATCGGTACACGTGACAATAAACTAAACTATCGGACTAACTAGAAACCAACCCTCCAAATAACGTCTTAAGGTGAGTAATGTAAATTATAGTATTTTGCTGTAATGAGAAATACATGAAAATTCCGGAACTCGACATCCACGTCCTGATAGATAAATAAGTATCTCTTCCTGGTGAATTCGGGCCGCGGGAGTTGAGTTAAATTAAGTTTGGTTTATTGCCACGTGTACCGAGGTACAGTGAAAAGCGTTTGTTGTGTGCTAACCAGTCATCGGAAAGACAATATATGATTACAATCGAGCCATTTACAGTGTGCAGATACATGATCACGGGAATGACGTGAATAACGGTTGGCACAAGATAAAGTCCAGTAAATTCCGATCAAAGATAGACACAAAATGCTGGTGTAACTCCAGAGATGCTGGCTGTCCCGCTGAGTTATTCCAGCATTTGTGTCTATCTCCGATCAAAGATAGCCAGAGAGTCTCCAATGAGGTAGACAGTAGCTCAGGGCTGCTCTCTACTTATTGGTCGGATGATTCAGTTGCCTGATAAGGACAGGGAAGAAACTGTCCCAGAATCTGGAGGTGTGCATTTTCACACTTCTATTGCTTTTGCCCGATGGGAGAGCGAGTGCCACGGGTGAGAATCGTCCTTGATTATGCTGGTGGCCTTACCGAGGCAGCTTGAGGTGTAAATGTAGTCAATGGAAGGGAGGTTGTTGCGTGTGATGGTCTGGGCTGCGTCTATAATTCTCTGCAATTTCTTGCGGTCTTAGGTGGAGCTGTTCCAAAACCATTTTATGATACTTTTAACTGGTTTCTACGGCGCATCTGTAGAAGTTGGTGAGAGTCGTTGGGAACACGCCAAACTTCCTGAACCTTCTAAGGGAGTAGAGGCATTAGTTATACATCATGTGGGTTACATCATTATCAGACTGTGAAATTGCATCAAAGATCATCATGAACCTTCCTTCATAATACTTGTTTTGTTCTTTTAATTTTATTTCTCAAAGCCATAAAACAAAATCATATTAGGACCAACATCATAATACATGATCATTGTATATAATTTGGAAATTAATCAGGTGAAATCATCTGCAGTTTCGTGTTTCTACATCGTGAAATAATCCTTTGGCATGTCTAAGTAGCTATATTGGGTCAGTTTCAGTAACTGTACAACTCTCTCGTAACTGAAAGCTGTTTTAAAGTGCATTCATAATTTAGATATCCTTAATTACAATGGTTAGCAGAATTGTCTTGATACCTCAGATCAAAACAATTTAATCGTGATTTATGATTTAAATTCATGTTTCCTTCCATGGTAATTGAATCTGAAGAGTAATTAGTATATTGCAACATTCTGTGGGGGTGGTAGAAAGCAATCTTCCAATACAATGTAATTTTATAATATGTCATCTGCGATGTTGCATTGCATTCCAATCAGGCGGCGGATTGGGTTACAATTGAGCAGGACATCTCAACAGACCTTAACAATCCACTATTACTGTTTCTTTGCTCACCGTTTTCTCATTGAGCTCTGAACCCGGAACTCAGTGCTGACAATAGAAATTGTCCCGAGATTAACACATCGGTGCGATGGTAGTGTAGAGTTTCAGGGTCCCAATTCTTCGTGACACGCGACGTCAGCCCACGACAACACACACGACAGCATACAACGATATAAACGACACCCTACGACAACAGACATCAACCTTCGTCAGCCCGCGATATGCTATGACAAGCTACGACCCTGAAGGCGTCAACTGAAGGCAGGTGGAGCAGTGCACTTTTTTTTCAAATGACGCAAGGAGACTTCTTGTGTCATTTGCGTAGCATGACATAGGCTGCCGCCACTTGAATTCACCGAAGTCAGCAACCGGCGACAGCCAAAGTCAGATGGTGTCAACCTGGCGACGAACAGGTTACGACAAACTACGACAGCACCTACGCCAGGAGAAGTCACGCAACGTCAAGCTAACTGTAGCCGAGAGGTTTTGAACATTTCTACAAGAAAAAGGCCACGGCACTTGAGGCAATAGGTCAGGACAATGCAGGCGTCACCCCGCGACCATGTGGAAACAGCCTATTTTCCGGCTGTCTCCGAAAAAGTCGCCTAAGTGGGAGAGGCCCTTTACTTTCAATTACCCTGAATAACGGCAATCAAATCGTGTACATTGTAATAACAATTCTTTGAACATTGCGAAGGCACACAAACATGAACCAGGGCCAGCTATTTTCCAGTACTAATTCCGCCATATTTATATCAATTTCTTCCGTTTCAGCTCGAACGATTATGTCGATAGGATAGCGCAGCTTTCATCGCCTGTTGAAGACTGGCGCCGTGTCACAACATTGTTCCAGTGCACTTATCCCGAAATATCAGAAACATAGAAAATAGGTGCAGGAGTAGGCCATTTGGCCCTTCGAGCCAGAACTGCCTGTTTATTTTGGACTTTCCTCTCCTCCTGACTGTTCGGGCTCTGTCCTGTAAACCTACCCCTCTCCTAGAAAATTTAAACATTGAGAATCACCTTTTTAATTGTTCCCATTTCTGCTCCAAGTTCATAAGTAGATTAATATGTCGGCAGATCCATACCCATATCAATACTCATCGCCTTTTTATACAGAGATAACTATACTCACTGGACTATCTACAAACGGTGCAGGGCAATTATTACTTTCTCTGGGCATCAACAATATATATATATATATATATATATATCATTAACCCTACGACAGTGGTGGCAATTGTGCGCGTTAGCTGGAGAATGAATTGATTATGTGTTTTGACCTTACACTTTTCCTTGGCTTTTAACTGTGCTCCTGAGATTGAAATCCAGAGCTATTTCTGCGCGCATTGCCCGGTTCACATAGTCATTCTGTGCAGAGATTGTATACCTTTAATGTGACTATGTGGATACCCCCTGACGCTCTGGTTTCCTCCACATCCTGCAGGCAAGCGCGTTGACTACTGAAAGCAAACCCTGCCGGGGTGGGGGGGGGGGGTGCGAGGGGCATGCTGGCACAGCAGTAGAATTGCTGCCTTGCAGCGCCAGTGACCCGGTTTCGATACTGACCACGGGTTCTGTTTGTAGATAATCTGTACCTTCACCTTATGACCACGAGGCTTTCTACCCACAGATCCTATGACAGCATGAAAGCATTCACTTGGCATCTATCTTGCCCAAGCCCATCTGATTACCTTGCATTTCAGTTAGATTACATATCATTTTTCTGAACTACAATACTAAACATGGAAACATTGAAAATAGGTGCAGGAGTAGGCCATTCGGCCCTCGAGCAAGCACCGCCATTCAATATGATCAAGGCTGATCATCCAAAATCAGTACCCGTTCCTGCTTTCTCCCCATACCCCTTAATTCAGTTTCGCCCTAAGAGCTATATCTAACTCTTGCTTGAATACATCCAGTGAATTAGCATCCACTGCCTTCTGTGGCTGAGAATTCCGCAGATTCACAACTCTCTGGATGAAAACGTTTTTCCTCATCTCAGTCCTAAATGGACTTCCCCTTATCCTAAAACTGTGACCTCTGGTTCTGGACTCCACCAACATCGGGAACATTGTTCCTGCATCTCGCCTGTCCAATCCCTTAAGAATTGTATATGTTTCTATAAGATCCCCTCTCATCCTAAATTTCAATGATTATAAACCCAGTCGATCCATTCTTTCATCACATGTCCGTCCCGCCATTCTGGGAATTAACTTGGTGAACCTACGTTGCACTCCCTCAATAGCAAGAATGTCCTTCTTCAAATTAGGGGACCAAAACTGCACAAAACTCGCCAGGTATGGTCTCGTCAGGGCCCTGTACAACTGCAGTAGGACCTCCTTGATCCGAAACTCAAATCTTCTCGCTATGAAGGGTAACCTGTCATTGCTTTCTACACTGTCTGTTTTACCTGCATGCTTACTTTCAGTGGATGATGTATAAGCACAAACAGTTCTCATTGCCCCTCCCCCTTTCCTAATCTGACACCATTCAGATAGTCTCAAGGCTGAAGAAGGGTCTCGACACGAAACGTCACCCATTCCTTCTCTCCAGAAATGCTGCATGTCCCGCTGAGTTACTCCAGCATTTTGTATATACCAATCCTAAAGGACTGCTGGCATCATTACCAGAACACTGTTAAGGAGGCCAAAAGAGAATGCTTGTCAAACATTATTGTGTCTAATCGTCATAACCTACGTGTGTTATTTAAAACCATTGACTCTGTTCTTAATGCCCCACAGCCTGTCTGTTTGGAAGCATCCTCCGAAATGTGCAATGACTTCCTGCACTTTTTCATTGATAAGGTTGTTACCATAAGGGCTCTCATTTCAGCTCCTGCCTCTGACCCCTCTCATTCTGACCCATGCTTGGTGGTATTTGATAAGTTTGTGCCTGTGACATTGTCCCTTTTAGAGGATGTGGTTAGCCATATTAAGCCATCAGGTTCCCTTGTGATGCTGTCCCTCCTCCTCAGCAGTATAGGGCAGTCGGTTCTTGCCATTATTAACATCAGTTTGTGTTCTGGAGTTGTCCCCGTAAGTTTTAAACATGCAGTAGTGCAACCCCTGCTTAAGAAACCTGGCCTAGATCAAACTGTATTGGCCAATTTTAGGCCCATCTCCAAGTTGCCTTTTATTTCTAAAATCTTGGAGAAAGTTGTTTACGCTCAGTTAAAACTTTTGTTGGACGAGCATAATATTCGGGAGGTTTTCCAGTCTGGGTTTAAAACTGTGCATAGCACAGAGTCAGCATTGCTAAGGGTCTTTAATGACATCCTCCTAGCTAATGATTCTGGTGATTATGTGATTCTTGTCCTGCTGGACCTATCTGCTGCCTTTGATACAGTGGATCATGCTATTTTACTAACTCGGTTAAGGCACCTAGTGGGCATTTGTGGTAGTGCCCTGGAATGGTTCAGATCTTATCTGGCAGACAGAACTATGTGTGTAAGCCTTGCTGGTTTTGAATCCTCCTCCGCTCCTCTGTCATATGGGGTTCCACAGGGCTCAATTTTAGGGCCCCTGCTTTTCTCATTGTACTTACATCCTCTGGGTTCCATTCTTAGAAAGCATGGCATGTCTTTTCATTGTTATGCTGATGATAGTCAGATCTATGTTCCGCTGAAGAATAAAGATGCTTTCTCAGTCAAACCACTCCTGTTATGTCTTGATGACATTAAATCCTGGATGGCCCTAAACTTTCTAAATTTTAATGAAAAGAAAACAGAAGTGATAGTGTTTGGTCACAATGGCCCCGGTGAACTTCCCCCTGTTGACCTCGGTCCCTTGGCACTGTATGTGAAGCCAACAGTTTTGAATTTGGGTTTTAAGATGGACAGTGATTTTAAATTAGATCGTCAAATAGGCGCGGTAGTTAGGTCCAGTTTCTTTCATTTAAGGCAGCTGGCAAAGGTGAAGCCCTTTCTTGAACGACAGCATTTTGAAACAGTAATCCATGCCTTTATCACGTCTCGGCTGGATTACTGTAACGCACTTTATTTTGGAGTTAGCCAATCATCCCTTGCACGTCTCCAGTTTGTTCAGAATGCTGTTGCTCGCCTTTTAACTGGAACACGTAAGAGGGAGCACATAACGCCTCTTCTGGCCTCCCTCCACTAGCTGCCTGTGTACTTTAGAGTTCGTTTTAAGTTTCTTTTATTTGTTTTTAAATCATTAAATGGTCTCCCCCCGCCTTACCTCTCTGGGCTGCTTCATCCCTACGCTCCTGCTCGGTGCCTCAGGTCAGCTGATCAGCTGCTCCTGGAGGTACCGAGGTCTAAGCGGAAGCTCAGAGGGGATAGAGTCTTCTCTGTTGTTGCTCCGACATTATGGAACGCTCTACCTTTGAACATTAGACAGGCCACTTCAGTGTCCATTTTCAAAACGAGCCTTAAAACCCTTTTCTATTCCTTGGCTTTTGACCCTGCATGAGACTTTGCTCCTGTTTTAGTGTTTTTTATTGTTTTTACTGTCTTTTAATGTTTTGTTGTTTTGTTTTATGTATGTGATTGGTCATGTACAGCACTTTGTTGCAACGGTGGTTGTTTTTAAAGTGCTCTATAAATAAAGTTATTATTATTATTATTCAGATAATAATCTGCCTTGTTCTCAATGATGTAGGGAAATAAAGAACAATGAATGAAAGATGCGAAATAGTCATGATTATAAATGAAACAGCCCATTGTTGGGTGATATGAATTTTGATTTCTCTAACGGAGTAACCCCGCCATTCCCTCTCTCTTTATCCCTCCTCCACCTAAGTCGCACCAGCTTCTCATTTTCACCCAACAAACAGCAAACAATGGTTTGTTTCCTTTATCATCGAGACATTATTGCATAACTTTCATTCATTGTTCTTTATCTCACCACATCATCGTCCATAGCTCTTGTTTCTCTTTTCCCTAACTAGTCTGAAGGACTGTCGCGACCTGAAACATCACCCATTCCTTCTCTCCAGAGATGCTTGCTGTTCCGCTGAGTTAACCCAGCTTTTTGTGACTATCTTGCCTCTACAACCATGGCTTGTAAGAAGCGAGGATTTCAAGGGATCTTGTTGAAATGTTCAGCTTGCCTCCTCTTCAGTGATCATGTTGATTTTAGGCTCCACTGTCACTTTAGCCCAGATAAAGCAATGTCTTCGTCACAGTCTTATTTCTCATTCCACATAGCAGCTCCAAATATAGGTTTTGCAAACCCTGTCTCCAACAGTGATGCAATAATCCTATGATTGCAGTTTGCCAACGTGGTCCACCAAAGTGAAACACCAGATCCATAGTTTTGTGTTTATAATTTCGTCTCCAAAAGTGTTGCATCCTGCAGATTGATGTTTGCAAACTGTGTCCAGAGTGATGTACCAGCGCACAGAGTTATATGGGTCCCTGTCTCCGCATCAATTTGAGAAAATAAAATGACAACACAAAGTAAAATTGCTTTTGGATTAAACTATACAAAAGATAGTTTAACTTGTTGCTGTTGCAAGAATTGTTATAACCCATACTGATCTCTCCCTTTAGATAAACACAAAATGCTGCAGTAACTCAGCACGACAGGCAGCATCACTGGATATAATGAATGGGTGACGTTTCAGTACAAGGCCGTTATTCAGACTGAGAGTCGGAGAGAGGGAAACACAGCGATAAGGATGTGTAAGGTGTGAAAATGAGACAGCAAAGATATCAGATAAAGGAAAATGTAGAATAGATCATTGTTAGCTAGAAAGTGACAACGAAGCATTCGGAGGTAAAATGTAATCAGGGGGACTAGTCGGAGAACTAGGAAGGGGAGGAATGGAGAGAGAGGGAAAGCAAGGGCTATTTGAAGTTAGTGGTCAATATTTAAACCGCTGGGGTGTAAGTTGCCCAGCGGAAATATGAGGTGCTCCAATTTGCACTGGGCCTCACTCTGACAGTGGAGGAGGCCCAGGACAGAAAGGTCAGTGTGGTAATGGGAGGGGGAGTTAAAGTGTTTATCAATCGGAGGGTCAGGTAGGTTTAAGCGGACTGAGCGGAGGGGTTTGGTGAAATGAGCGCCGAGCCTGCGCTTGGTCTCGCCAATATATAAGAGTCCACACCAGGAACAGCGGGTACAGTAGATCAGGTTGGAGCAGGTGCAAGTGATCCTTTGCCTCACCTGAAAAGTCTGTCGGGGTCCTTGGACAGAGTTGAGGAAGAAGGCATAAGGACTCTCCCCTGCGGTTTCAGGCAGAAGTATATGGGCAGGGAGTGGTTTGGGTGGGAAAGGACGTTAACCAGGTAGTTGCAGAGGGAATGAACTCTGCGGAAAGGGGAAAGATTCTATTTAGAGATGCTGCCCGTCCCGCTGAGCTACACCAGCATGTTGTGTCTATTTTTGGTGTAAAGCAGCATCTGCAGTTCCTTCCTAAACATACTGATCTTCCCCCAATAATAGACAGAAAAATATGGGCAGGTTACACACCAGCGGTATGAATATTGACCTCTAACTTTAAGTAACCCATGGTTTCCCTCTCTCCATCCTTCCTAATCCTAGTTCTCCGACCAGTCTGACTGTCCCTCTAATTAAATTTTATCTATGTTTGCTTTGTTGCAACCTTCTGCTATCTAACAATGATCTATTCTACATTTTCCTTGACCCAGCAGCTCTTTTGATGTCTCGTTTTCACACCTTACTCTTCCTCGCCTCTGCGTCTCCAGGTCCCCTGACTCTCAGTCTAAACTGAAACGTCGCACATTCCTTCTCTCCGGAGATGCTGCCTGTCCCGCTGAACTACTCCAGCATTTTGTGTCTATCTTCAGGGGTACACTTGCATATCGACGGGAAAATTGAACTCTGCATGCAATGTCATCCTCTATGTCTACAACATTCATCAGTCAGAGGCACGGTGGAGCAGCGGTAGAGCTGCTGTCTTTCAGCGAATGCAGCACCGGAGACCCGGGTTCGATCCTGACTACGGGTGTTGTCTGTACAGAGTTTGTACTTTCTCCCCGTGACCTGCATGGATTTTCTCCGAGAACTTCAGTTTCCTCACCTGTGCGGACCAACTGGCTGGAGTTTTTGCGGACATTTTCAACTTCTCACTTCTGAGGTCTGAGGTTCCCACCTGCTTTAAAAGGGCATCAATTATACCGGTGCCCAAGAAGAGCAAGGTGACGAGCATCGCCGACTATCGATCAGTGGCACTAACGTTGGTGTTGATGAAGTGCTTTGAGAGGCTGATCATGGCGCAAATCAACTCCTACCTCGACAAAAACCTGGACCCTCTGCAGTTTGCCTACCGCCACAACAGATCAATGGTGGGTGCGATCTCGCTGGCTCTCCACTCTGCTCTGGACCACTTGGACAACAAAAACTCATATGTCAGGCTGTTATTCATTGATTACAGCTCGGCAATTAATACAATCGTCCCCCCCGAGCTGGTTACCAAGCTCTCAGATCTGGGTCTCTGCGCATCCCTCTGCAATTGGATCCTCGACTTCCTCATAGAAAGACCACAGACTGTTCGTATTGGTGGAAATGTGTCAGCCTCGATAACAATCTGCACGGGAGCACTTCAAGGCTGCGTGCTCAGCCCCCTGCTGTACTCACTTTATACTCATGACTGCGTAGCCGGTTATAGTGCGAACTCCATCATCAAGTTCGCTGACGACACCACTGTTGTGGGACGTATCACTGATGGGGACGAGTCAGAGTATAGAAGTGAGATCGACCGACTGACCAAATGGTGCCAGCACAATAACCTGGCCCTCAACACCAGCAAAACCAAGGAACTGATTGTGGACTTTGGAAGGGGTAGGATGGGGACCCACAGTCCCATTTATATCAACAGGTCGATGGTGGAGAGGGACAAGAGCTTCAAATTCCTGGGCGTGCATATTTCTGAAGATCTTTCCTGGTCCGAGAACACTGATGCAATTATTAAGAAAGCACATCAGCGACTCTACTTCCTGAGAAGATTACGGAGAGTCAGTATGTCAAGGAGAACTCTCTCTAACTTCTACCCGTGCACAGTAGAGAGCATGCTGACTGATTGCAACGTGGCTTGGTTCGCCAACTTGAGCGCCCAGGAGCGGAAAAGACTACAAAAAGTAGTAAACACTGCCCAGTCCATCATCGGCTCTGACCTCCCTACCATCGAGGAGATCTATCGCAGTCGCTGCCTCAAAAAGGCTGGCATCATCATCAAGGACCCACACAATCCTGGCCACACACTCATCTACCCACTACCTTCAGGTAGAAGGTACAGGGGCTTGAAGACTGCAACTTCCGGATTCAGAAATAGCTACTTCCCCACAGCCATCAGGCTATTAAACTCAACTGAAACAAATCTCTGAACACTAATAGACCATTATCTGTTTATTTGCACTTTCTCTGCTTATGTATTGATGTGTGTATATATTTATATAATGGTGTAGGTACACACTGATATGATAAGTTCTGTATTCTTGCCTTCTATATTCCGTTGTTCTGATGCAAAGCAAGAATTTCATTGTCCTATCTGGGACATATGACAATAAACTCTCTTGACTTGACTTGACTCCAAAGACATACAGGTTTCTAGGTTAATTTGGTAAATGTAAACATTGTCCCTAGTGGATGTAGGATAGCGTTTAAGTACGGGGATTGCTGGTCGGCGCGGACGTGGTGGGCCGAGGGGCCAGTTTCTGAGCAGTATCTCTAAACTAAGTATGGAGTATAGAAGTTGGGAGGTTATGTTACAGTTATGTTAAAATGTTGGTAAGGCCACATTCAAAGTCTGTCCCGCTGAGGCATTCTGTGTCTATCTTTGGTGTAAACTAGCATCTCAACCAATTCCTTCTACCAAAGATGCTGCCTATCTGCTGAGGTTACGCCAGCATTTTCACAAGTTATAGCAGTAGAATTAGGCCATTCAGTGCATCGATCCCACTCTGCCATTCAATCATGGCTGATCCCTGCCTCCTAATCCCATTTTCTTCCCTTCTCCCCATAACCATTGACACCCGTACTAACCATGAATTTGTCTATCTCTGCCTTAAAATTATCCACTGACTTGACTGCCACAGCCCTCTCATTTTGTGGGTAGACACAAAATGCTGGAGCTGTTGGGCAGATGACGTTTCCAATCCGAGTGGCGGACAGGTCGGTGGTTCAAATCCTAGCGATGAGACTCGACTCGTGAGACCGACATCAGGCTGAGCCATAGTGGTGTGTGACTCCATTGTCCAAGCTTTGGACAGGAGATTCTGTGGTGGCAGGCGAGACTCAAGGATGGTCTGTTGCCCCCGGTGCCAAGTTTCAAGATGTCACGAACCGACGTCAGAACATCCTCGAGAGGGAAGGTGAACAGCTGGAAGTAGTTGTGCACGTGGGCACAAACAACGTCGGGAAGAAGAGTTGAGGATGAAGATTGAGAAGCAGGACTTCAGGGGTGGTTAAGTCTGGATTGCTGCCTGTACCTCATGCTGCTGAGGACAGGAACAGGGTGATAGTGGATCTGAACGTGTGGCTGGGGAGCTGGTACAGGGAGCAGGGATTTAGATATATAGACTACTGGGATCTCTTCTGGAGTAGTGGTGACCTGTACAAAAGGGATGGTTACACCTTAACTAGAGTATTCACTTAGTATGGCAACTCAAATTTAATTGTAGCTTACTTGACTAAGTGACAATAAATGCAAACTTGAACTTGAACTTGAACCAACGTTCGGGCAGGCAGATTTGCTAGTGTTACACGTGTGGGTTTAAACTAAATAGCGGGGGGGAGGGGTTGACAAATTGGGAGTATAAATATGGAGTTAAACGGGAAGTGAGTACAGGAAAAGTTACAAAAGACTCCCGAATTAATGGGAAGAAAAGTTCGAGAAGGGATAAGAGAGTAAGGTCAGGGCAATAGTGACTGGTGTGAGAGGGGAGGTGACTACCAAAGTTAAAGTGTTGTATATGAATGCGAAAAGTATAAGAAATAAAGTGGATGAACTTGCGGCTCAGTTAGAAATTGGCAAGTATGATGTTGTGGGAATTACAGAGACATGGCACCAAGAGGACCAGGGCTGGGAACTGAATATTCAGGGGTATACATCCTATCTGGAAAACAGACAGGTAGGCAGAGGGGGTGGGGTATTGCGAGAGGTGACAGGAGATGTAGTCAGTCTGGACAAAACTGAGGAATTGTAAGGGTAAAAATACCCTAATGGGAGTTACCTGCAGGCCCCCAAACAGCAGCCTGGCTCTGTGGTGCAAGGTGATACAAGAGTTAAAATTGGCATGTCGCAAAGGTAATGCTACGGTCATTATGGGAGATTTCAACATGCAGGTAGATTGGCAAAATCAGGTTTGTAATGGACCCCAAGAAAGGGAGTTTGTAGAGTGCTTCCGAGATGGACTCTTAGAGCAGCTTGTACTAGAATCTACCAGGGAGAAGGCAAATCTGGATTTAGTGTTGTGTAATGAACCAGATTTGATAAAGGGAACTCAAGGTAATGCAGCCATGACGAGGTAGTAACCATAATATGATAAGTTTTAATCTACAATTTGAGCGGGAGAGGGGAAAATCTGAGGTGTTAGTATTACAGTTGAGCAAAGGGGACTAGGGAGGCATGAGGGAGGAACTGGACAAAGTTGACTGGAAAGATACCTTAGCAGGGATGACAGTGTAACAACAATGGCAGGTATTTCTGGAAATAATACAGAAGGTGCAGGATCAGTTCATTCCTAAGAGGAAGACAGATGTAAAGAGAACAACATACACGCGAATGGGGGAAGAAGGACCCAGAACTGAATACATATAAACCTCATGACAACCCCTTCCTGCCATTTCCCAGTCACAGGACCCTACCCCCGACTGCCGAGGGTTTGCATAGTAAGTGGCCTAACCACCGGGTGGTGCCACAGAACCCCCCCCAAAACCGGAGGCACGAAAACCGAAAGGGTAGACGAACGAGGCGTTGCCTCTACACATCCACCAACAGGGATTGGACTCAGAGGAAATCTGTGCCCTGCAACGGCTGGGAAACCTAAAGGTCCAGGCAAAATGGCAGGGGCCAAAGATGAGCAGGATCGTTCAAACTCCATACATCCGTATGGAGCTGCCATTGACTGCAGTCAGAGAAGTCCCCTGCTTGCCAGGATGAGTGTTAACCCCAACGGGGGTAAAACGCTCACCTCTGCACCCGTATCAACCAGGAACCGTCGTCCTGAGTGTCGATCCCACGCGTAGAGGCAATGTTTCAGACCGACCACCGCAGCCGAAATTTCCTTGATACGAGCAGGGCAGGCAGCACTGATGGGCTGCGGGATCCCAGCGCTGATGATAGTAACACCACTTCCCCTTACCTGGGTCGTTAGGATCAGGAGGCGCAGCTGAACTCCCGGTGGATGCAGGGCCTGGTTTCTGGGCCCTCCAAGACACTGCCAATACTCGAGTGATTGAGCTTCCGCCCTGCTGCTTGGCCTGCCACAGCTCGTCCGTACGCTCTGCTACCAGCTAGGGGTCTGCAAAATCCTCACCTGCGTGCAGCAGGCGGACATCGCCCGGCATCTGCTGCAAGAAGGCGTGTTCGACAAGTAGGCAGGGCCGATGCCCATCCATGAGGGTGAGCATCCCGCTCATGAGCTCCAATGGCTTGCGATCGCCAAGGCTGCCCAAGTGCACTGCGCGGTCCCGACGGCTGAGGCAAAAGGAATATTACAAAATGTAGAGATTTTTAAAATCAAGCCTGTAATTTATCCCATCAGATAAAGCATAAAAACAACTTTAATTTGATACCTTTCATATCTTCAGTATTAAAAAAAGTTATGGTCATTTTCATACTCGGAAATTAGCATCCTTTTCCATTGACTTAATACAAAAGCTGTGATCGAGGACAGTCAAAAGCCCACAACTATCTTAAAAATTAAGAGAACTGAATGAAATTGTCAGTTATTTTAGATTGAAGCATTCTTAAACAAATATGAAACATCTTACTTGGATGACCTGAAATTAAAGCATATAATTAGTTAGTTACCTAATTGTAGCTAATTACAAAATTGACCATTGTGACGGAAATAGTAATAAACACGCAGATTGCATAGAAAATTCAAAAATGTGATATTCTCAAAATCAGAACTTTAATATTATTGTATTATATGCTGTAGGTCCGCAACAGATAGGTAATGAAATTACAATTTCGAGCAAAAGAACAAGTCTTTATGGAGAAGATCAGTTGCTTAGTCCCATGTTCCCCTCCCCTTTGCATCTCTGTCTTACTGCTCTATTTTGTTTTGTTTATTCTTGACTCTCAATGTAAAGCGACTTTGAGTCCTGAAAAACGCTATATAAATAAAATCTATTATTATTAGTATTAGTTGCTAGCTGGTACATTGGCATATTATAATCAGTAGCATCATCAAACTCCTCAGATTGTAACCAATAAGCAACTCTGTACACCATGTTTTTTTCTCAACCTTTCAATTTTGGCATTGTAAACTACAAGTTTTTGCTCTTCAAACCACGCATGGCATGTCTTTCTGCCCACTACTTTTCCATTAAGAATGTCCTGTAGATCATCACATTTGGAGTAGACAATTTTGGATAATCTCTGTCTAAATCAGCCTCTTTTGCTGGGCATTTGCTGGGCATTTGGATTGACAATTTTGCATTTCTTCTTCGGAGATATCTGTTTAAAATGTAAAGAAAAATAACACTGAACAGCATTAACAGAAACAAGTTATTAATTGTAGTTTTAGAAAAAAAAAGTAGAAATGATGAAGTTAAACGCTAAAACAAATAGTAAATACCCAACAAAAAATTCATATTCATCAGTTTCATCAAATCAATTAAATTCATCTAATCAATTAAATTCATCTAAATTCAATTACTAGATATAAACGTCTATCCATTTCTTAAGAAAAGGCTAACATTTTTAAATAGCCTAAGTATCAAAAAAACAAATAACAAACTGATCCCATTCACACAAGAATTCACAATATAACATGATTTTTAAATCTCACTTTGTCATGAATTTATAAGCCAAATGGAAGGAATTTAATGTTTAATTCCCATAAATTAATCCAGCAACATCCACTCTCCAGATAATCAAAATCATTATTTTTTGCACAATACATCTGACTAAAACTGTACTGTGGATATTTAATGAAAATATTGATCACGGATAGACAATAACACAAATATAGATGATTTAGAAGTTCTTATGACATGATTGTGCAAAAAAAAAAGATTTTGATTATCTTGAGAGTGGAGGCGTTTGGAATGTGATCGATTGGAATGTTGCCGTCACCATAAATTTAAGCCCATATCGGCAGGCAAGACATGGCCGATTCGTGTGTGGGCCTAAATAACATTTTTGAATCATAAGATTAAAATGAACCCACACCAAATAGCAAATTAATATGTTAAATAAACAACATACCTTTTGTTTTGTCCTGATATTGCGATCCATGTTGTTGAAGGTGTTGAAGGCATTATTAGTTGCATTTAATTTTAATCCAGCATCGCAATCATCCAGCAAAATGTTTCTTAAAAAACCCGCGAACCCACCATGACAAACACTGACGCCATCCCCTCCCACGGCCCAGCCAGGCCCGGCGGCGGCAGTGGGCAGGTAGGTGGGTGGGCAGGGCGGGTATGGGCCGAGCAGCAGCGGGCGGACAGGGACGGGCCGTGCGGCAGCAGTGGGCGGTCGGGCAGGACGGGGACAGGCCGAGAGGTGGCTGAACAGGAGTGGGCAGTGGGAAAGTTGGGTGGCAGGGTGGCCGAGCAGTTTGCCCAGAGTTTGAGTAGCTCACACACACACAATGCAATCTGGTCCAATCGTCAATAGAGACAATAGATACTAGGTGCAGGAGTAGGCCAATTGGCCCTTTGAGCCAGCACTGCCATTCAATGTGATCATGGCTGATCATCCACAATCAGTACCCCGTTCCTGTCTTCTCCCCATAACCCCTGACTCCGCTCTCTTTAAGAGTCCTATCTAGCTCTCTCTTGAAAGTATCCAGAGAACCGGCCTCCACCGCCCTCTGAGGCAGAGAATTCCACAGACTCACAAATCTCTGTGAGAAAAAGTGTTTTCTCATCTCTGTTCTAAATGGCTTACCCCTTATTCTTAAACTGTGGCCCCTGGTTCTGGACTCCCCCAACATCGGGAACATGTTTCCTGCCTCTAGTGTGTCCAAACCCTTAACAATCATATATGTTTCAATAAGTAAGTAAGTAAGTAAGTAAGTAAGTAAGTAAGTAAGTAAGTAAGTAAGTGAGTGAGTGAGTGAGTGAGTGAGTGAGTGAGTGAGTGAGTGAGTGAGTGAGTGAGTGAGTGAGTGAGTGAGTGAGTGAGTGAGTGAGTGAGTGAGTGAGTGAGTGAGTGAGTGAGTGAGTGAGTGAGTGAGTGAGTGAGTGAGTGGGTGGGTGGGTGGGTGGGTGGGTGGGTGGGTGGGTGGGTGGGTAGGTAGGTAGGTAGGTAGGTAGGTAGGTAGGTAGGTAGGTAGGTAGGTAGGTAGGTAGGTAGGTAGGTAGGTAGGTAGGTAGGTAGGTAAGTAAGTAAGTAGGTAAGTAAGTAGGTAAGTAAGTAGGTAAGTAAGTAAGTAAGTAAGTAAGTAAGTAAGTAAGTAAGTAGGTTTATTGGCCAAGTATTCACATACAAGGAATTTGCCTTGGTGCTCCGCCCACAAGTAACAACATGGCATACAGTGACAGTTACGAATGACTCAGAAAACACTAAACATTAATAATAATGAAACATTAATGACAAAACACCATTGATCAACCATGTGAACCAACAAAATACCAGATCAAAGGGAGGCTACAGATTTGTGGCTGTTGAGTAGAGCAACTACCCATGGATAAAAACTGTTTTTATGTCTGGCTGTGGCAGCTTTGATCCCTCTCATTACCTCTCATCCTTCTAAAGATGCCCTCTCATCCTTCTAAACTCCAGAGTGTACAAGCCCAGCCGCTCCATTCTCTCAGCATATGACAGTCACGCCATCCGGGAATTAACCTTGTAAACCTACGCTGCACTCCCTCAATAGCAAGAATGTCCTTCCTCAAATTAGGGGACCAAAACTGCACACAATACTCCAGGTGTGGTCTCACTGGGGCCCTATACAACTGCAGGACCTCTTTGCTCCTATACTCGACTCCTCTTGTTATAAAGGCGAACATGCCATTCGCTTTCTACACTGCCTGCTGTACCTGCATGCTTACTTCCATAGACTGATGAACAAGGACCCTCAGATCCCATTGTACTTCCCCTTTTCCCAACTTGACGCCAGTTAGATAGTAATCTGCCTTCCTGTTTTTGATACCAAAGTGGATAACCTCACATTTCTCCAGATCAGAATCAGAATCAGATTTTATTCGCCAAGTATGTTTTGCAACATACGAGGAATTTCACTAGCCAGGTCAGTCATACAATTGAAAGCATCAGACTCAAAAACACATTTTAACATGAACATCCACCACAGTAACTCCTACACATTCCTCACTGTAAAGGAAAGCAAAAATAAAGTTCAAATCTCTTCCTTTGTTCTTCCTCGGTCGGGGGCCTCGAGCCCTCCATTGACGGGACGGTCTTGACTCCCGTAGCCAGCGGCGTTCGGGCCCTCTGCGTCGAGACGTTCAGCTCCTGCATCGGGGGATGTCAGCTCCCCCGCGCCGGGCGATCGAAGCTCGCGTCGGGGCTGGTCGAACCTTCTGCGGCGTTGGAGCTCCCAAATAGCCTTGCCAGAGACTTCGAGCCCTTGATGGTAAGTCCGCAGGCTGCGGTGGGAGCGATCCCAGGCAAGGGATCCGCTCGGATGTTAAGTCCGCGCCCCACGGTGGGGCTCACGACAGTCCGAGGCGGCCTACCAGCTCCAGCAATGGTCGCAGAGCCCGGAGAATGTTATCCGAAAAATAATCACATCTCTGGGAAGGTAACAACTTGAAAAAAAACTTTCCCCCGATCTCCCCCCTCCCCCCACATAAAACAAACCGAAGAACATAAAAACAAACTTTAAACAGATGCTAAAAATAACAAAAAGGTGAAAAAACGACTGCCGGCAGGGCTGGCCATCTCCCTGGTGGTCTCCACATTAAACTCCATCTGCCATACATTTGCCCACTCCCCCAACCTGTCCAATTCACCCTGCATTCTCATAGCATCCTTCTCACAGTTCACACTGCCACCCAGCTTTGTGTCATCTGCAAATTTGCTAATGTTACTTTGAATCCCTTCATCCAAATCATTGATGTATATTGTAAATAGCTGCGGTCCCAGCACCGAGCCTTGCTGTACCCCACTAGTCACTGCCTGCCGTTCTGAAATGGACATGTTAATCCCTACTCTTTGTTCCCTGTCTGCCAACCAATTTTCTATCCATGTCAGCACTCTACCCCCAATACCATGTGCCCTAATTTTGCCCACTAATCTCCTACGTGGGACCTTATCAAATGCTTTCTGAAAGTCCAGGTGCACTAAATCCACTGGCTCTCCCTTGTC
>CM075994.1:6104488-6149372 GCA_038087875.1 Malacoraja senta
AATCAAAACGTTGGAGTTGCAGCATCATACGTTGTAGTCTGGCAGGGGCAACATGTATGGGTTTGTTAAGAATGGTCACCAGTGGCTGGTGGTCGGTCTCGACTGTGAATCTACAGCCAAAGAGAAAGTCTTTGAATTTGGAACAAGCGAACACCACAGCCAGGAGCTCCTTCTCGATCTGAGCATATCGTTGCTCCGTGTCGGTCATGGTCCGAGAGGCATACGAGACCGGTAGCAGGGAGCCGTCGCCATAGAGCTGCAGGCAAGCAGCACCCAGTCCGAAACGAGAGGCATCACAGGTCACAACAATGGGACGGCGCAGGTCGAAGAATGTAAGTGTTGGGGTGCTGATCAGCTTAGACTTCAGACATTCGAAAGCCTGCTGGTGTTGTGGAAACCAGGACCAGGCGATGCCTTTCTTAGTTAGTTGTCTCAGGGATGAGCTCAGCTCACTGAGATTCGGTATAAACTTCCCGAGGTAGTTGACCATGCCCAGAAATCGTTGTAGACCAAGCACGTCAGTTGGGGCTGGCATCTCGGATATTGCAATAGTCTTTTGCGGGTCGGGTTTCAGTCCATTGGAAGTGAAGATGTGCCCGACGTACGGCACCTCTGAGACACGGAACCGGCATTTATTCTTGTTGAGTTTTAAGTTGATCTGCCGGGCACGGTCCAGGACTCTGCGGAGGTTCTTATCATGTTCGGCGGCATTCTCCCCGTAAACTAGGATGTCGTCAACGATGATGGCGCATGGCATGCCAGCGAACAGCTGTTCCATGGATCGCTGAAACACTTCACTGACAGACTTGATACCGAATGGCATCCTTAGAAACTTAAATCTGCCATAAGGAGTGGAAAAAGTTGTCAGGTCGGAGGAGCGCTTATCGAGTGGTATTTGCCAGAAAGAACTTTTTGCATCAAGGACAGAAAACACCGTAGCCTGGCCGACCTGGGCTGCGACGTCCTCTACGGTTCTCATGGGGTAGTGTGGCCGCCTGATCGCGAGGTTCAGGTCAATTCAATTCCAATTCAATTCAATTCAATTCAATTTATTTGTCTTTTGAGGGACAAATTTGTCATTTGGACCCCTTGAGGTCCAAACGAAATGTCGTTTCTGCAGCCATACAATACAAAACAAAGAAGACCCGAGACACAACACAATTTACACATACATCCATCACAACGCTGTGATGGAAGGCAAAAATAACGTATCTCTCCACTGCACTCCCCCCCCCCCCCCCCGATGTCAGAGTCAAAGTCAAAGCCCCCGGCGGGCGATGGTGATTGTCCCGCAGCCATTAAAGCCACGCCGGGTGATGCAAGGTCGCGCACCGGGTCTTGGTGTTAGAGCCCCGGCGCTCGCCCGCAAAGTCCGGCAGCCATTCCAAGCCGCGCGGGGGGATAAAGCCCCGCTCCAGGTGCTCCTCAACCCCGCAACTCGGGCGGGAGAAGTCGCCGCTGCGGAAGCCCCGAAAAGCAGTCTCCCACCAGGGGACCCGCGGGCTTCCAGTGTTGCCGTCCGCCAGACCCGCGGTTGTAGCCTCCGAATCTCCGGCGGTCGGGTAGCTGCAGCGCTCCACCACAGCTCCACCCGCTCCGGACTCGGCCAGCCCCGTGACGGTGAGTAGTCCGCAGCTCCACGGGAGCCCCAGGTCGTTCCTGCTGGAGGCCGCTCCACGTTGCCCAGCCCCAACGACAACCGAGACCCGACAAAGAAAAGGTCGGGTCTCCCGTGCAGCGGAAAGATTTTAAAGTTTCCCCCCCCCCACCCCCACCCCCCCACACACATACCCCGACAAAAAAAAATAATAAAAACTACATAAAAACGAGACAAAAATAATAAAAAGACAGACGGACTGCAGACGGACCGCTGCAACGAAAAGTCGCGCCGCCCAGTCTTTGGGGTTAATAATAATAATAATGAAGATGGGATTTATATAGCGCCTTTCTAATACTCAAGGCGCTTTACATCGCATTATTCATTCACTCCTCAGTTACACTCGGTGGTGGTGAGCTACTTCTGTAGCCACAGCTGCCCTGGGGCAGACTGACGGAAGCGTGGCTGCTAATCTGCGCCTACGGCCCCTCCGACCACCACCAATCACTCACACACATTCACACACATTCACACGCAGGCAAAGGTGTGTGAAGTGTCTTGCCCAAGGACACAACGACAGTATGCACTCCAAGCGGGATTCGAACCGGCTACCTTCCGGTTGCCAGCCGAACACTTAGCCCATTGCGCCATCTGTCGTCCCTAATACACACCCGTATCTCGTTTTTGTCCTTTTTCAGGGTAGCAACCATGGTGGAGGCCCACTCAGTGGGCTCGCTCACTGCTTCCAGCACCCCCATTGTAACCATGCTCTTCAGCATCGCTTCCACTTTATCCTTTAAAGCAATGGATACTCTGTGTGGTGCACGGACCACTGGCACCACTTTGGGGTCGGTGACAATCTTGTAGACAAGAGGCAGTTTGCCCAGCTCATTATCAAACAGGTCCGGGTACTCGGATAACGGATCCATCGGCAACTGTATTTCGTGGACAGTACGGTCGAAGGACACTAGTTCCAGGTCTTGGCACGCCTGGTTGCCCAGCAGAGTCACACAATCAGAATCCAGAACATAAAACATGAGGGGCCGCAATAACTTTTGCAGCACACAATTAAAAGTTGCCTTTCCCACAGGTTTCAGCACGTAAAGTCGAACGGTCTGAAGTCAGTGGCTCATTATGTCTAATCTTCCTGAACAGGTTTGTTGACATAACATTGACTTTTGCCCCCGTGTCGAGCTTGGCTGTGAACGGACAGTTGTTGACGGTAATGAGGACCGATGGATCGGGGAGGCGAGCAGGTGCGTGTAGGAGTGTAAACACACTAGCATCTCCTTGAGAACTAATTGCCTCAGAGTCGTGGGCAGTGTCGAGAGAGGACTGGGAACCAAAATCGCTAACAACTTGTGCGAGGTTGTTTAATACTTGGCTAGGAACTGGTGGTAAGTTCCCACAGGAACGGCAAACCGCCGAGAAGTGATTCAATCTCTCACAGAAATTGCATGATTTACCATAAGCCGGACACTGCGATTGCATTGAATGTAGATAATTGCAATTAGGGCACTTTCTAACCACCCGTCCTCCGGGGATATAACCTGCCCGCGGCGCGGGTCTAGCGTTGTCTATTTTGGGACGTGGTCTGTTGAGACCAGTTAAATTGACCGATCGACCAACAGTGCCCCTTTGTCCGAACAACGGGTCAACGACTGCAGCCAACCTGCATGCATGCATTGCGTCGGTCAGAGTAAGATCCGGCCTCCTTAGTAGCTCGGAACGCAGTTTCTGATCCAGCATACCTGTCACTAAAATGTCCCTTGTAAGCTAGTCAGTCATGTTTTCAAATCGGCACCTCTGTGCGAGATAGCGCAGATCCGCAATAAAGTATTCAACAGGTTCGTCGGGCTGTTGCTTTCTCGTGAAAAACTTAGCTCGCTCTAAAATACGGTTCGAGGGCAAGTCGCAAATTTCGGCAAATTTTCGCAATAGACATACTGGGTCGTTTGCAGACTCCACTGGTACCTGAATTAGGTCATTTGCATCCCGGACCTCGGGATCATAGGCAAAGGCTCGTGCTCTCCTCATGGCATCTGGACCCACAAGGTTCAGTAGGAGAGAAGCTTTAACAATATCAGGATCGTTGCGATGAACGATATTGATGTAATGATTGAAGTCAATTTCAAAAGTCGCCCAGCGTTCAGCTATGTCAGCATCAAAGACCAGGGGCGAGGGTTTGCGGCACGAGGATGCCATGGCCAAAAGTCACAAAACTCCGATAAAGCAACACTTTCAAAGAAAAAAAAACACGATAAACAGGAGGCGCGCGTTTAAACTTGCTAACACCATGTAAAGAAGCTGAGTCTGACTCACTTGTGGCTTTACTTAACGTTTAATGATAAGACAGGTTAAACACTTTCCAGCACTGACTGCACCCAGTCTGTCATCATGCTGGAACCAAGGGCGGAGAACACGGGAGATAGAGTTCTTATACTTGATAACTAAGGCGTGGTTAGTGGTACTATGGTAGCTATATTATTGGTTGCATGCATAAACCATCTACACTGACCAGCGGCTGGTGGTTAGTTTCAACAGTGACAGGGTCGCCGAAAATAATGTCATTGAATTTCCTGTGGGAAAAGACCACAGCTAGCAGTTCCTTCTCAATCTGTGCGTAGCGCTGTTCTGTGTCAGTCGTGGTGCGGGAGCCATATGCAATGGGTTCTTTGGCCGCTAACATCGTTCTGGAGACTGGCTGCTCCCAGTCTGTATTGGGAGGCGTCGCAAATTAAAGTGACAGATAGCTTGGCATCGAAGCAAACGAGTGTTGGAGCGCAGGACATCTGTTGCTTAAGAGTGTCAAACGCTCTCTGCTGGTGGTCGTGCCAGGACCGGTCTGTGTCTTTGTGAGTCAGTTGCCTTAGTGGGGCTGAGAGTTCGTTGAAGTTCGGGATGAGCTTTCCCAAGTAGTTTACCATGCCAAAAAAACGTTGTAATGCAGTCACGTCCATGGGCACTGGCAGCTTGGTGCTCAAGTCATTCTGCTTCTGCAGGTGCGGGATCATCCTCTAGGGCCTCGTGGGAGAGTGTGGGTTGAATGACATGGAGAAATTGTTTTGTATCGACTTTGGTCCCACGAGAGCGGCTGCCTGTCCCTCTGAGGTGATCCAGTACTTTTTGTCTATCTTGGGTGTAAACCAGCAAAAAATAAGTGTGTTTAATTTTACAATAATGGCAAATTTTCCCAAAAGCAGGGGACATTTCACGGGCCCCTGTATGTGAGCCATCACAATTGGTGCAGTTATTAACATTTTGGTGGTGGCTTTACTTGGCGCAGCCGGTGGCTGGCATGGAAACCTGCAGAACGCATTGACACTATGCGGAGTGGGGTCCAGGTCCTAGAGTCTTGGTGTGGGTGTCGGTTAGCTCAGCAACCCGACAGGTACGCTCGGCTTTAACTAGAGTGAGCTCCTCGACCCGGAGTAACTCGTTTCTCACCTTGTCATTCAGGATGCCGAACACAAGTCTGCCACGGATGAAGTTGTCGCATAGATCACCGAAATGACATCTTCCAGCAATGTTCTTCAGGGCACTGATGTAGGATTCGACTGATTCGCCTTCCTTCTGGTTGCGTGAAAATAATCTGTGGTGCTCCATGACCAAGTTTGTTCGCAGCTGTCGGAACTCTCTAAGGTAGCACATTGGGTCTTGAGTAGAATCCGCAGGGTTCACAAGAACCTGTGACGGTCTCAAACCAGACTCCTCGAAAACCACTTCTGACACCATGTTTAAGAAGGAACTACAGATGCTGGAAAATCGAAGGTAGACAAAAATGCTGGAGAAACTCAGCAGGTGAGGCAGCATCAATGGAGCGAAGGAAAAAACCATCGTTTCGGGTCGAGACCCTTCTTCAGACCAAAGATCCTATAGCAAGCAAGATAGATCACTCGACGAAAAAGACGTAGTACGGTCATGGGCAGATTAATGGGTAATTTTCGGCCCTATTTCCGTAACCGGCTTCCGTCTCCGCACCAAAGATCCCATAGCGGAGCAAAGATACCAGTGCGGAGATAGGAGCCGGTTACGGAAATAAAAGTTCTTTGGTAAAAAAAAAGGCCCACGTTCCTCTCCATTGCGTACTACACGTCAGCCCATTGCATTTAGGAGTGGTCTATCTTGCTCCGCTATAGCATCATTGCTTCAGACTGATGTGAGGATGGGGGGCGGGAAGAAGAAAGGAAGAGCCGGAGACAGTGGGCTGGGGGAGAGCTGTGAAGGGGAGGAGAAAGCAGGGACTACCTGAAATTGGAGAAGTCAATGTTCATACCGCTGGGATGTAAACAGCCTATTGCACTTTATCTGTTTATTTATGTATATATATATATATATATATATATATATATATATATATATTCTATGGTATATGGACACACTGATCTCTTCTGTATTTATGCGTACAATATTCTGTTGTGCTGCAGCAAGCAAGAATTTCATTGTCCTATCAGGGACACATGACAATAGACATCCCAGCGGTATGAACATTGACCTCCAATTTCAGGTAGTCACTGCTTTCTCCACCCCTTCACAGCTTAAGGAACATTAACGAACATTCCAAGATTCCAAGATCAGAGTAATCACTCCATTTCCAAGTATTGGGTGAACCACAAGGCTTTTATTAAAAGCTATGCAGAGAGAATAATACCATGGCCGTCCGAAGGGGCGGTGCATTGGGTGCGACCGCACCCCCCTTTTTTTCCACACAGTAAGAAAAAATCCAGAGAATTTTTTTTTGTTTAATCGGAGTGCAATCAACGTTTCCACTTTGTCGGAAATCGCCCAAAATTCTGGTTCCAACCGCTGGGTGATTTGGGAGAAAAAAATGCGACCATCCGCGCCTGCGTAGTTGTGGAAGCGACGCAAAATGACGCCGTCTCTCCGCGCGTGTGCAATGGGCCCGGGCGGGATCAGACTGCCATTTGTACCCCACACATTGAGCTGGATGCCTCGTGTCTACTCCAGGTAAGAATATTGCCTTACAGGCATCGACGTCGGAGCCTCGCCAACGGCCAAGCAGCCGACCAGGAGACCGTTCTCCGGGCGGGAGTGGCTGAATCTGAACCACAACACCAGACGCCGCTGCGGCGGGGCCCGCTCCCCTCGCCTCCCCCCGCTGCCGGGGCCCAAGCCATCTTCCGCCCACGCTACCCCCGCTGACCCCCGCTGGGTTCACGCCACCCCCGCTGACCCCCGCTGGGTCCACGCCACCCCCGCTGGGCCCACACCACCCCCGCTGGACCTCCGCTAGGCTAACACCATCCCCGCTGGGCCCACGCCACCTCCGCTGGGCCAAAGCCACCCTCGCTGAACCCCGCTGGGCCCACGCCACCCCGCTGACCCCTGCTGGGTCCACGCCACCCCAGCTGAGCCCACGGCACACCTCGCTGACCCCCGTTGCATCCACGCCACCCCCACTGGGCCCACGCCACCCCCACTAACCCCCGCTGGGCCCACGCCACCCCCGCTGACCCCTGCTGGGCCCACGCCACCCCTGCTGGGCCCACGCCATCCCCGTTGGGCCCACGCCACCGCCGCTGACCCCCGCTGCATCCACGCCACCCCTGCTGGGCCCACGCCACCCCCGCTGGGCCCACGCCACCTTCATCTTCGCCCCCCCCCCCCCCCGCCGTCTTTTTTCTGCCATTAGAATCCCCTGTCTGGGCTCTTTCTGTAGGATGGTTTCTGTTAGGAATTGGAGGAAATTCAGCCTTTGTCCCTCATGGTCTTGTGAGTTCGACAACTAAGTGCCCCTTTAATGGCTCGATATCTCACCATCACTTCCATCTAAGGTCACACGCATGGGGTCAGGGCTTGTACGTGTCCCCAGGCCTCAAAGCGAGCACTGAACAAAAACCTGATTCAAATAAGCAACAAGGAATCAAGGAGGTCAGAAATATATTAAGTCTAGCTTTATTTTAAAATCTTTACACCTTAAAGTGTAAAATCCTCCCCTTGTTTTGCTTTATCTTCCATACATTTGCACCTTTTGAGCCATAAGGTTGTGGGAACAATGTCTTTCTGGGACCCAACACACAAAATCCATCTGACAGTTTACAGGAATAGTGGGAAGTGCTGCTCTATTGGAAGTGGCATATTTTGGATGCTAAACAGTTGTGTAGAATAATTCAATGATGCTGTCCAAAACAGAATGGGAAGAGTTCTGAATGATATGCTTCTTATAAAGAGACAAAGACAATGCGCAGAACTCCATGGGTATGCTCGCCAATGAAGTACAGACTTATTGTAAGCCTTCCCTACTTTTATACTCCATCTCTTGCATTAAAGGTGGTATCAGAAAATGTGGATTGTAACCAAGAACTTTAACAGATCGAATGTCCTTATTTGATACTCCCTTTGTAGAATGAATTAATCTTCCATGTTGCATTGAGATACTTACAATGTGGTTGCTATGACTCATAGGTTACACATTTGAATGTGTGTTGCATTGTCTAGGTGTTAGTGTTATTTGTGGGTGCTTGCTGTGTGCACTGTGGCTGTTGTGCTTCCGGTGATTACCATAATTCCAATAAATAATTAATGGCTTGGTGAGAGCTTTGGACCATCCCAGACATTATATGGATGCAACGAAGAAGTGAAATTGTGACTTAATTTTATTTGACTTCAAGCACGTTGGGATCTGATTTCGAATTCCATATTTACACAAAGGGCTTTATTTAGTTTGGAAAGGCTCAGATTTTTTCTACACAATCCTGACAAGAATTTCACAGATGATAATTGCCCTGTGTCTCATGAAGTCTGGGACAGTGGGAGCATCAGCTCCTTAAGTCAAATTTAGTTTTATATCCCTACCAGCTCATGGCTGATCGGGTAGACGCACAGAGTCTCTTAACAAGACTTGGGAAATCGAGAACCAGATGACCTAGGTTTAAGGTGAGGGGGGGGAAAGATGTAATCGGAACCTGAGTGGTAACGTTTTCACAGAAAGGGTGGTGGTGTATGGAACGAGCTGCCGAAGGAGGTAGTTGAGGTAGGTACTATCGCAAACCCAGGGCCGGATTTACGTATAAGCTTCACAAACTTAAGCTTAGAGCCTTGAGATCTAGGTGGGCCTCGCCAGGGCCAGATTTACCTATAGGCGTCATAGGTTGAAGCCTAGGGCCTCAAAATCAAGGGGGCCTCCGGCCAAGGTGTTTTTTTCCCAGAGTAAAAAAAATCCAGAGAAAAATAAAATTGGAGCGCTATCAGCGTTTCCACTTTGACGGTAATTATCCGAAATTCTGGTTCTGGCTGCTGGAAGTTTTGGGGGACAAAATTGCGACCATCCGCACCTGCGCATTTGGGGGAAGCCGGTGACACAGTAGCGACGCAGAATGACGCTGTCTCTCCGCGCGGGCTCAGTGGGCCCAGGCGGGTTCAGATCTCCATTTGCACTCCACAAATCACCTTGATGCCTCGTGTCTACTCCAGGTCAGTAATGGAATATTACGTTGCGGGAGTGCCCATTTCTCCGGGCCGAGGGGGGGGGGCTGCGGTGTCTGTGGCGCGGAGTCGGAGGCTCGCTGCGTGAGAGGGAGAGGGGGAGGGAGGGAGAGAGAGGGGGGATGTGAGAGGGGGAAAGGGGGGATTGAGACAGAGGGGGGAGGGAGAGAGAGAGACAGAGAGAGGGGGAGGGAGGGGGAGAGATGGGGAGGAAGGGAGAGGTGGAGGGAGAGGGAGGGGGAAGGAGGAAGGGGGAGAGGGAAAGGGGGATTATCTTTAGTGAGATTGCAAAATTAAGGTAGGTTTTAGAGCAATTATATTTTCTCCTCCATATGAATAATATCAAACAATTGGAACTGCTTTCTTTTCCTTGATAACAATACTGAAAAATATGAATTCCATAGTTTGCGACTTTCATTTTGCATCATATTTTTAATGTGCACACACTGACACAGTCGAAAAGTAACAGGCAATCAAATCAACACACAAAACATTTTCTAAAAAAAGTTTTATTTACTGCAAAAAATTACAGTATTTTATTTGCAGTGTTTGAATGCTCCTTTAAAACATTTTACATAACATTTTACAGGACAATTTGATTATTAAAAGAAGGACAGCTTCAATTCTTGATTATTAAAAATGTATACAACAATGACCCCAATCATCGCATTCCAACCTCTCATTGCTCTTGACTCAACCAAAATTGTTTCTGAAATATTGGTCATAAATTTGGTGCAAAAATGCTCCAACATAAGGCTCAGAATGCACCAGAGAGCATCTAAAACCCCAGAGCTTCCAGCGCCCTTAAGTGGGCCCTGGACCCCGGCCGCAAGGGTCTTTCAACTTCGCGCTTGTGATATGCGCTGCGTGCACTTATTTCGCATAAATTTTTTGTAATCCTGCCTTGCCACCCCCCTTTTTGAAAAGCTTCGTACGGGCCTGAATACATAGTACTGCATTGGTATCAATTTACAGGCTGACGAGCTAGGGACAAGCAGGGCTGATATCGGTAACTGCATTCCTTACTCAAGTCCCGAACTGGATTACATAGCATGGTGGAATGTGTATCATGCATAGTATATGGGTGATGAAGATTATATTGGCAGAGATTAATAAGGTTAATCTGCAGTAACTCAGCGGGACGGGCAGCATCTCTGGAGAGAAGGAATGCCCTGTCATTTTGTGTCTATCTTAGGTGTAAACTAGCATCTGAAAGGGTCTCGACACGTCGCCCATTATTGCTCCAGAGAGGCTGCCTGTCCCTCTGAGCTGACCCAGCACGTTTTGTCCATGTTGGGTGTGAACCAGCAACTGCGGTTCCTTGCGACACAGTCTGATCTCCCATCCCCTTTCGCTGGTTCCTGCTGATTGGCTCCTGCGCGAAACGGGGCGGGATCAATACGGTGATAGACAGAGCGCGGTCCAATCCACGCGTGGATCCCCTAAGCGGCACCCAATCAGCGCACATGGGCGCTATGAATGACACGGTCCTCGTCCAATGGGAGGCGCGGGTGCGAGGAGAGGGCGGAACCTAAGTAGGGAGCGGGGGAGACGATCGCCGCCATTTTCTTCGTCCCCTCCGTTGTCGAAGTCGAGCGGGAGTTGGTCGCAGGGCGCCGGCATTTGTTGTTTCATACTCGCGTTGTCTCTCAATAGTTCGTATTTTCACATTCCTGCTTTATCCATTATCCATCCCCAAGCAACAAAAACAAGAACAAGGAAGATGGTGAAGATTTTCGTGGGCAACTTGTCGCGGCCTACTTCCGTCGAGGAGATCCGCTCCCTGTTCGAGAAGTACGGACCGGTCAGCGAGTGCGACCTGATCAAGGTGGGGACGGGGACGGGGGAAGGGGACGGGGATTCGGGCCGGTGTCGCCCCGGGGGCAGTGGGACCCCGAGTTCATAAGGGCATAAGTGATATGTGCAAAATTAGGCCATTCGGCCCATCGAAAGACTACTCCGCCATTTAATCACGGCTGATCTGTCTCCCTCCTAACCCGATTCTCCTGCTTCTCCCCATCACCCCTGATACCCGCACTAAACAAGAATGTGGAGGCCAAGTCGGGCTATCTCTGCCTTAAATACATCTTCTTGGTTTCTTGGTCCTCCAAAATATTCCAAATGGAATTTAAACTGGAGGTGGTGGAGGGAGGACTTAAGCCAGAAAGGGTTTTTGGGAAGAAAGAGCTACCTTAAATTTAGTTGCATCTGGTTGGGTAACTATAGTAGGGTGGAGATTATTCCATACTTTAATTGTGCGGGGGGAAGAATGAATTGCTGTACACATCTGTCTTGGTAGCTGGAATCACAAATTGGATCGAATGCCCTCGTCTGCTCCTAATTGGTTTGGGTTTGGGGTAGGTCTTGTAATACTGACTTGGCCTCCACAGCCTTTTGTGGCAATGAATTCCACAGATTCACCACCCTCTGGCAAAATAAACTCCTCCTCATCTCCTTCCTGAAATAACGTTCTTTAATTCTGAGGCTATGACCTCTGGTCCTAGACTCTCCCACTAGTGGAAACATCCTCTCCACATCCACTCTATGCAGGCCTTTCATTATTCTGTACGTTTCAATGAGCCCCCCCTCCCCTCATTCTTCTGAGCGTTGTAATTAAATTTTACTGTTTGTATGTCACCTTCCCCTCAGCCAACAATGAACCATTCTACGTTTCCTTCATCATTGTCTACTTTGATCTGTCGTTTTCGCTCTTTGCCATTACGTATTTCTAGTTTCTCTCTCCTCGACTCTCAGCCTGAAGAAGGGTCTCGACCCAAAATATCACCCATTCCTTCTCTCCAGAGATACTTCTTATCCCTTGTATGCTCTAGAATTTAGAAGGAATAAATCTTATTGAAACCTATGTTTAAGAAGGAACTGCATATGCTGGAAAATCGAAGGTAGACAAAAATGCTGGAGAAACTCAGCGGGTGAGGCAGCATCTATGGAGCGAAGGAAATAGGCAACGTTTCAGGTCGAGACCCTTCTGCAGACATATAAGATTATTAAGGGTTTGGACACGCCAGAGGCAGGAAACATGTTCCCGATGTTGGGGGAGTCCAGAACCAGGGCCCGCAGTTTAAGAATAAGGGGCCTGAATAAGGGGTAGGCCCGGAATCCTACAAGAAGAAGAAGAAGGGGTAGGCCATTTAGAGCGGAGATGAGGAAACACTTTTTCACACAGACTGTGAGTCTGTGGAATTCGCTGCCTCAGAGGGCCGGTTATCTGGATGCTTTCAAGAGAGAGCTAGATAGGGCTCAAAGATAGCGGAGTCAGGGGATATATCACAATGAATGGTGGTGCTGGCTCAAAGGGCCGAATGGCATACTCCTGCACCTATTGTCTATCCTGCTGAGTTATTTGTGTCTATCTTTAATGTAAACCAGCATCTGTAGTTCCTTCCTACATGTAAATTAATCTGCTTTCATTTTTGCCTGGCAGTTTAATCCACAACCTAAGCACTTAAAAAATATATCCTTGAGTCACTTTAGTTTAGTTTATTGTCATGTGTACTGAGGTATAGTGAAAAACCTTTTGTGTTTTCCTTTGCCGTTCACCTTCATTCTTTTATAGAGTGAAAGTGTTAAGCAGTACAGAAGCAGACCCTCTGTCCCTGCCTATGGACAATCATGCCTATCTATACCACCCTCTTGCTAGCAGGAATTTCACATCTATCTGTGTCCCTGAGCAAACAACAAAATGCTGTGGAACTCAGCGGGTCAGGCAGCATCTTTTGAGGGAAAGGACAGATAAGGTTTCTGTTCCCTTACCAGATGCTGTCCGACCCAATTAGTTCCTCCAGGACTTTGTGTTTTCCTCAAGTTTCCAGCATCTGAAGTCTCATGTCTTTTTGTGTCCTGTTCATTCAAGTAAATGTTGGCATAGTTCCTTCCTCTGCTACCATCCATGTCATACCACTTTCCCATCCGCTCTTTGCACGTTATGGGCAATGTTAGAGGCCAATTAACCATCATTTGGACATGGGAGGTAAACGGAGGACCTGAAGGAAACCCACAAGGTCACAGGGGGAACATGCAAACTCCACACAGACAAGCTCCCATGGTCAGGATCAAACCCGCATCTGGCACTGAGAGGCAGCAGCTCTACCGTCTGTGCCACCGTGCTGCCCCTTTGAACATACAAACCCGTTCAAAAGATGTACAGGTTTGTAGGTTAATTGGCTTCGGTAAAATTGTAAAATGTTGCGTGTGTTTAGGATTGTGTAAGTTTACGGGGTGATCGCTGATTGGCATGGACTTGGTGGGCCGAAGGGCCTGTTTCTACACTGTACCTCAATTCTAGTTTGCCAACTTAGGAACATGACTTCAATATTCTTATCAGAATCACTAATACGAATGACAAACAGCAAATGACCTGGCACCAATCCCACTGCTCACAAGCCTCTAAGCTTAAAAGCACCCCTCCACTATTGTAATGTGGAACTGTTAAGGTTCATGGATGAAAGGGCCTTTTACTTGTAGGTAAAGACGTCCACAGTTTAACCAATTTTTCCAATCCAGAGGTCATATTAATCAATTTCCGTGATAGACAGGCTGTCCCATAAAGTGGGAAGCAATCATCCAGAATTGCTCTGACTCTGATATACTTTGCTTAGCCCTCATCGGGAATATATAACAGTTAGATGTTACACAGCTCACATGTGAGGGACAACAAAGGCCAAATAACAGCATCTCCTTCAGTTGTAGGTTAGCCTGATCAACCTTTCCCAGTTCTTCTCATCCCCAGGTGCATGCCCATAATCCACATAAAAATACGTCCCATTTATTGGACTCAGCGGCCACTAACACTAACCTTGGAGCAGTATACTATACTTAAGACGGAGTATACTTAAGGCTGTTCCTTAAGTATATTCCGTCGCTTCGTTTGTCACAATAACGGGTTAACTGGGCTCTGGGGCAATTCACTAATTTAAGTCGTGGTATTTCCCAAATCCTGGTCTCTTACCTTCCATTCTAGCTTAAAAGAGGCCGTATACCATCCTTTAAATATGGGTCCCTGAGCTTGCCGTTGTGAAGGCACCCATTAGTTGCTGTTTTATTGCGAAAATAGTGTACGGCCTGAACCTCAGTAAGGTTAAGGGGTATTGTCAAGAGGGAAGTGCATACACAACCAGTATACACTTATTATCACAAAGGGCAAATTCAAAACTCATAATAAACAAATTATTTCACGAAGTTCAGTCCATTTCGGCCAACCCCAGAATAAAAAAGAAGGGTCATTAACCCCATTGTCCTTTTTTGTTCTCTGATCTGTTTATAGTCAATCAGATGTATCCTCTTCATGGCAGTTGATGTTATTGGTAGCACCTGCTACAGTCCCTTTCAACACTGTCCCAATTTCTTCTGATCCCAGTACCATATCAGTTCGTAGTCTGATAGTATGGACTCCTCCCTGTGTTCAACGGATAGTGGCTTCTTTGACTCTCATACCTGGGAATAACCCAGCTGGGGTTGTTCTAAAGCACCAAAATAGCTGAATACATGAACCCATTCTTGTCCAGTCTCAGTCAAGGCTTTACTTAAAAACTTTTTAGTGTCCTATTCATTCCCTCCACTAATCCAAAACTCTGCAATTAGTGGGAGATATGAAATCAATCTTTAACTACTGACTAGGCAGAGCCTCCTTCATCACCTTCCCTGTGAAACGTTTACCTGGTCAATCTGAAGAGGGACCCCCCCACTTAAATATTATCTCTTTGACTCCTTATCACAATTCTAGCTGTTCTATCTTAGTATGGGAATACCGTTACCCAGTAAAGCAATCAATCAGTACTAAATAGTACCCTGTATTTTGTGACTAGAACAAGGGTCCTGTGAAATCTATCTATCTATCTATGTTGATCTGCAGGCTATACTCATTTTCCATTTGGCATGCCAATTATCTCATACTGCCCTTAACATCCCTGCTTCTAAGTTCACACTATACTATGGGGAGAGTATAAACTATAATCCCCCTCAGTGTGTTGAGCTCTAAGATTTCCACTGCCCATGTTACTTATTCACGTACTTAAGCACATCAGTACAGCCAAGCTAACACTGGACTTTGCCTAGGGAACAACAAACAACTGTTCTCATTCTGTCTTTATAGTCTGTTACTACCACTTTTTGTATCCTTCATTATCACAGCACAATGGTAGTTTAGTCATATATAAGAATCCCAGTGCTGGGAAGGAGGTCAGGGATAGTTGATATTTTTGTCTGCAATAATCCAAATATGTTTCTCCTCCCCAATCTACTCTATCTCTCAACATTTACTTCCCATAGTGATTTCTCTCAAACTACGGTCTGATGTAATCAACTAGCACAAAACACATGTTACAAGCTTCCTTCCACACATTTTAAGACAGGAAAGCTGGCTACTCTTGCATTCTAAAACACAAACACTGTCCTTACATCAACTCCATTGAACTTCAACAAGACAAAAATATCTTTATTTTCACCACATTAGAAAGAACATAATTTTAGATGTTCTTAATAATGTACTTTGTACATTTATGTACTTTTGTACTTTTCATTCTTTATGGGCACTTTGCCCCTGGCTATCTTCAGCTAAATAATCCACTTGTCTAAAAAAAGTTTTGAAAGTCGGCGCTTTATATACCCGCGTCACGCACGACAACCTCTTTTCGGCCATTGCCCAAGTGGGTCAGGCCCTTCAATCTATGCTTTATTTACATCACTTCTCATCCTTCTAAACTCCACAGAGCATGTCCAACTTGCTCATCCTTTCTTTTTAACATGGAATTAACTTAACCCGAAATGTTCTCCTGAAATCCGCTTTTTTAAAACAAGCAACTTCATTTTTTCAACTACAAGGACACCCAGATCCCCTTGCACAGCTGTATTCTAAAGTTTAAATATTCTTATTTTCTATTCTTCCTCCCTAAATGAAAATATATATATATTTTCCTACATTATGATCCAACTGCCAAATTCTGTCTCAGTCAACCTACACTTAACAATTTTATGGCATCATCACTTACTAACAAATTTGACTATAAAATAGTCTTGCTCTTTTCTTAAATCCAAATTAATAACATGGATGATCAATAACTGAGGTAGACAAAAATGCTGGAGAAATTCAGCGGGTGAGGCAGCATCTATGGAGCGAAGGAAATGGGCAACGTTTCAGGTCGAAAGCCTTTTTCAGACATCAGTTATTGATCATGCTATCATGATCCATAACTGATATGCTAGCATTCGCTCTTGTAGCACAAGTGGTATTCTGGAAACTTGAAAACAGTCTCTTTAAGAATAAGGGGTAGGCCATTTAGGACTGAGATATTAGCTCATCCAATCTCATCTAACACATGGCCAGTGTGGCATCCAAGTCTCCTTTTGAACTCAATCCAAAAGATAAGAAATAGGAAGAAAAACTTAAAATACCAATAAGACAAAACAAACAACGTACATTTTTTCATCTCTCTGTTAAAAGTTAAGAGAAAATAAAGAATAAATTAATTTTCATAGATTACTAACGCACTTGCAAAGAACAAAGAAAATGAAAATAACCTTGTGTGACTCCACCTCCACACAACTACTGACTTCTTAAAGAGACACACACTACCTCTTAAAACACATTAGTCTACAAGGATTTCTTACATAAAAGAGCAAAAGCTCATTCAATTACATCCTATTTCATCTGAAATATGGGATTTAATTCAACATTCATCAGAACCCATTCCTTAAAAATGTAACAATCTTTAAACTTACTTATTTTATACCTTTTTTTTCTCTCTGACATTCACAAGTTGCCACACCTCATACAATATGCTAAATCTCACAGATATTCACACACTTTAAAACAATAAAATTATCACTCAAATGTAAAACAGTTATACACACCTCAAGGAAATCATTCTAACTCTTAAAACTTTGATACACCCTAATACGTTCATAAGATTGCCCACCATTTTACACATTTACTGAATTAACATGGAATTTTCACAAGGAAAATGGACATCTTAATTAGGTTTTTAAGTTGTACGGTGTATCTCTATTGTTTTCCCTTATCAGCATGCGTAAGGGGGTGTGTATATAATAACAGGCAGAAAAATATCAATTACACAAATTTGTCCAAGAGGGGTGTGAGCCAGAGTCCGGTGGTGGAATCAATGGCACAGCCCTCTCGTTTCCATAGTCATTGCACATAGAGGCGTCCCTCTATAATTCCTAAACCTCCCTCATTTGTCTGACAAGACCATTCTGTCTACTAGAATCTTTGGTTCTATGGGGACCAATGTACAAAATTCGCAAGCTAGGACATTCCCCTGGGAGTCTTTGTCGTGGCCACTCATATGGGTATTGCACTTAATAATGGCTAGGTGGACTGGGAAGGCTGAGGCTAGTGTAGTGGTCAGCGTTGTCTTTAAGTTGTGAAAGTCTTCTTCTTGTTGGAATGAGAGAGTTAAAATGAATAAGAATTAACCAAGCCCACAAAACCCTCATCTGCTAGGAATGGGCGGGCTGGTATGATTCACAATGGGTGGTCCAATTCCCTGTCAATCAGGATCCTGGGCACTGTGATTGGACAGTGATCCAGATTGTGATTGGTCAGACTCCCTGTCATTCAGGATGTTGCCACACCCCATAACCATTGGGTCACTCACACACTCTCTTCTGTTCTTTCTCCAGCAGAGGCGAGCTCTGTGCCAAAAGTGGTTCGAAGGCAAGTTTGTTTCAAACTGTACAGGCTGTTGGCTTGTGATTTTAAAGTTCTCTGAGCAGCCTCAATTCTCATGCTTTTTTTTCTTTTTCCAATCTTTAATTTATCTGCAGTTTTCTCTCTCTGGTCATCTGCGTTGTTTAACTCTCTCACTGCTGATTTCAATTACTGCTCCTTCTCTTCTGCATCAGCCATTTCCCTTCTTTCTCATCTGCCTTTTCAGTCTCCGAGTCGCTATCAGTATCATTTTCATCTAGGGATACCCTTTTCTGGAGGGGTGCTGGGAGCCTCGCCCTCCCAGCGGGATCTTTTATGGGGAGGTGGTCTACACTATTCCCAACTTTATTCCTTCATTCCCCCTCTTCTATAAACAGGGTCACCATGTCAGACAAGGCGTCTCTAGAGGACTTATCGGTACCGGGTTTGTTCTAAACCATTAATTGCTTGTTTTCTGAACTTTCTTAACAGCGCTTTCTCTCTCTATCTTGGCCATTTTCACTTGTTCCTCTGCCCACTGGCATATTACTTTTAGGATTCAAATAACATATGTGTTGCACAGCATTCCCCTGTCACTTTAGTTCAAATTGTTACCCATTATTCCAGTGTGTTTAAACATTTACTTAATTGTGAATGACAGGCTTTCTACCTGCGGAGCCAATCACCGACTACTTTCCTAGCAGCAAATACGGGTGTTCCCCCGTCACTTTTATCTAGATTATTCCTCATAGCTGCGAGATTCTCCCAGCCCAGCTATTTTGTGAACGACAAACTTTTTTAGTTTGCGAAGCCAATTGCCAACTACTCTCTTAGTAGCAAAATACCTTACCAACAACTTTCCCAGTAGCAAAACGTCTTACTAACTACTTTCCTAGTAGCAAATTCTCTTACCAACTACTTTCCTAGTCGCAAAAATCTCAATACAGTTGGTCTTACCTTCGTTGTCTGCATCTAAGAATTTCGGCATGGCACCAGATCAACTACTACGAAGGACCTAAGTTTTCCCAGGAGCTTCTTCGGGAGGTCGGTCTCAAGGGGTCCGACTGGTGCACTTTTTTCTCCCATCCGATCCTGCTCAAACTACGGCCTCTTACTCGGTCGTCTGTTGATGGTCCCAGCGAAATCCTGCCAACTATATGAAATGTTAAGGTTCATTTCTTAAAACAGACAACTCACAAGCTGTTAGATAAACCAACACAAGCTTTACTGATCATTTAGCCAGCGAGAGTGCCACAGGATTCAAAGTCAAGTATGCAGCAGATTCTTAACCCCACCCCCCTCCCCCAGGCCACCACTCTAATGAATTAAGACATCCAAGGTACACAAAAATGCTGGAGAAACTCAGCGGGTGCAGCAGCATCTATGGAGCGAAGGAAATAGGCAGCGTTTGGGGTCGAAACCCTTCGGGCCGACCACATCCAACATCTTTTTATAGTATTACGGAAACATAGTCACATGTTTATACAGAGTTGGAGCAATGACGTCCAACACATCAATCAGAAACTTGATCAACATTTACAATTCTGTCTTAACAATGTATTCTTCAGTCAGCTACCAACCAGAAGTTCCTGCTCACAGAAACCTACGAGACCCTTCTTCAGACTATTCCCCCCATTCTTCTTGAATGGGGGGATCAGTACAGGATGAATGGGGGGGGGGGGGGAGGTCAGGACAGTGTGGATCGGAGGGTCTGCAGGATGACTGGGGGATCACTACAGGATGAATGAGCAGGGCTCGAAATTAGAGGTTGCCCGGGTGCCACTGACCACTCAAAGCACCGCCCGGGCAACCTAAACACTGAGTCATTTTGCCCGGTTTGGCAACCAGATACTGGTTTGTACCGAAGAGAGACACAAAAAACTGGAGTAACTCCGCGGGTCAGGCAGCATCTCTGGAGAATAGCAACGTGATGGCGGTGACGGCTGTCGTGCGGGGCAAAGATACTAGGTGCGGGATGAGGAAGGGTCGGAGCAAATGACGGGCCCCGAACAGCGGCAGCAGCGGCCGCGACCGCGGCTCCATCTCCTCCTCCCGCACCCCGCCCCCCTGATAAGGGCCGCTGCTTGTAAATCCACTAACGGCGATAACCGCTTTCAAAACAAACCCTCCCGCACTTCGAGGGAGGGAGGGGAGGCCTCGAAGTTTACAAGCAGCGGCCCTTATCAGGGCTGGCGGGGGGCGGGAGGAGGAGGCAGTGGAGCCGCTGCTGCCGCTGTTCGACTTTTTTACCGCCCGGCCCCGCACCTTGCTGTTGGCTGGCGGAGGAGGAGGCGGTGGCGAGGAGATCCCAACGGCCAAGGCAATGGGGCGATGTTGTCCGAGGAGCGCTGACCTTCCTTCCTCCCCGCCTCGCCCCCTCTCTCTCTCTCTCTTGTACGCCGCCTCCACCCCCTTATCCTGGGACCCCTCCACTTCATCCCACACTGATCCCCATTCCCGCCTCTATTCGGTCCTCACTGACATCCCCTGTGCTCCCCTCCCCATCTACCCCCCCCCCCATCTATTCATCCTGCGCTGATCACTCTATCCACCTCACATTGATTCTCCACACTGTACTGACCCACCTCCCCCCATTCATCCTGTACTGATCCTCCCATTCAAGAAGAATGGGGGGAACAGTCTGAAGAAAGGTCTCGACCCGAAACGTTGCCTATTTCCTTCGCTCCATAAATGCTGCCTCACCCGTTGAGTTTCTCCAGCACTTTTGTCTACCCCCATCCATCCCGTACTGAACCCCCCCCCCCCATTCAACACCACTGACATCCCCGGTGCTCTCCCCTCACAATTTTACCTACTCCAACCAACACATACTAATTCACCTGCCTCAATCCATCCATTCTGCACCGACTGCCTTCTAACCCACCCCCCCCCCCCCCCGCCATCTATCCACACCTCCCTCCCTGACCCTATTGTGCTGGAAATGTCTTCAGAGCGAACTTTGACTATGTTTGATAACGGAATGCAATCAAATGTGTTTTAATTCCCAATGTTATTATTTGTTTTAATACATTAAGATGGATTCATTAAATTGTGAGTGAACACGTGAAACATTAAAACGCGCAGTGTTCGATTGTCACTGCTGCCGTTGACACGTTATTACAGAATTCATTTTAACAGCAAATCAATGCTCTTAATATGGAGTATCAGTACTGTAGTTATTAATGAGCAACAGTCACAACTATACGTACGCATGTATTTTCCATGGTCCAGGATTTAATTGACACAGGTTGATCATATGCTGAATAATCCACCACATTGTTGTTTGGAAGTGGAAAGAACTAATAGAAATTGCATTAATTGCAACGTGTAAATACTGCCTTATAATTTGCTGCATGTCATTGTGGGATATATCATGTCTTGATTGGTGAATATGTTTAGTTTGTGACTTTATTTGAAGCAGAAATAATATGTGAATGCTTCATTGAGTATAATTCCGACCACGCACTTCGTCCGAGCACATTATTGCATGCGTCATGCAAGCCATCTTAAATGACCACCTAAACTGTCATTTGGCAACCTAAAAAGCTGCCAAGGTTGCCCGGCTGGCAACAGGGGAAAAAAAGTTAAGCGAGAGCCCTGACGAGGGGATCAGTTTAGGATGAATGGGGGATCAGTACAGGATGCATCATGAGGGGATCAGTACAGGATGCATGAGGGATCAGTACAGGATGCATGAGGGGATCAGTACAGGACGAATGGGGGATCAGTAAAAGATGAATGGGAGAATCACTACAGGATGGTTGGGGGGGATTTGTGCAGGGTAAATGGAGGGTGGGTCAGTACGGGATGAATGGGAGGCTCAGTGCAGTTTGAATGGGAAGGGGGTCAGTACAGATGAATTGGGGGACCAGTGTAGGATGGATGGGGGGGTGGCAGGAGAATCAATGCGAGGTGGGTAGGGTGATGAATAGATTGGGGGGGTATAGATGGGGAGGGGAGCACAGGGGATGTCAGTGAGGACTGAATAGAGAATGGAATGGGGATCAGTGCGAGATGGAGGGGAGGGGTCCCAGGATAAGAGGGGTGGAGGGGGGCGTACAAGAGAGAGAGAGGGGGGGGAAGGAAGGTCAACGCTTCTCAAACAACATCGCCCCGCTGCCTTGGCCGTCCCTGTCCAACGCCAAAGGGTGTGGCGGTTGGGACTCCCACGCCCCGCCTCCCCTCCTCCGACAGCAAGGTGCGGGGCCGAGCGGTGCAGCTCAAAGATCCTATAGCTATAGGATCTTTGTTGCAGCTGCTTCAGACGGCGGATGGAGGCCTCCGCCTCCCTCTCCCCCTCCTCCGGCCTCGGCGTGCGAGAGGGGTTGTTTGAAAGCGCCGTTGGCGGATCTGGGCGATAGCGGCCGCTGCTTGCAAATCCACCAACGGCGCTTTCAAAACAACCCCTCTCGCACGCCGAGGCCGGGAGGAGGGAGGGAGAGAGAGGCTTCCTTCCGCCGGGCGGGATGCAGGAGGAGGAGGCGGTGGAGCCGCTGCTGCGGCTTTTCGGTGCCCGTCATTCGCTGCGACCCTTCGTCACCACGCACCTAGTATCTTTGCCCCGCACAGCCGCCGCCGACACGAAACGTCATGTTCCTATTCTCCAGAGATGCTGCCTGCCCGCGGAGTACTCCAGTTTTTGTGCCTATCGGTATAAACCAGTATTGATTGCCAAGCCGGGCAAAATGACTCGGTGTTCAGGTTGCCCAGCGGCACTTGGGTGGTCAATGGCACCTGGGCAACCGCTAATTTCGAGCCCTGAAGTACATCCTCTCCCACCATTGTAGATGATATTCTACTTGGCACGTAAAGGAACAGTTTGAATGCTGGCCTCCAATTTCTTGATTCCCACATTTCTACAGCACAGAATTTCAAAGCTTTTATTTACTCAACCCAAAGAAGCGATCACGTTTGGTCGCGCTAGGCGCATGCTGGTGGGACAGGCCCTTTAGTCTTGGGACAATTTTGTCTTATAACTATTGTTTTCTAATATTCGGCCTTCTCTTTCCACAAGCTATTTAATATCACGAATTTAATCTTCATTTTCAGACTTGTTTCTGCTTATCAGCTGCCCTAGGAAGTCAACATTTCCCAATCAACTCTCTTTGTTTCTTACACAAAAAAGTCGTATCAAGTTAGAAACAGTTTGCTTTAGCCGATCAGCGCTGGTAGTTCCCTAAGCAATCCATACTTGTTCAAGAGATTGCTAAAATTGATAATTATTTCAAAAACTTTTGCTTTTCATGTGCATAAACTCGCCTTGAATTTTCTTGTTTACTGCAGCAAGTGTGGACAATTCACCAGACATGTTGTCCAGCGTTGCAGGGAACTGGTGAAAGAGGCGAACCATTTGGTCATGTGACAAGCATCTCTTCTACCCCTTGTTTCTCCCCAGGTCCCCAATAATTTGCTCTTTAAAATCCATCCCTATCAGTCATTTTGTATTAACAAGGAACTGCAGTTGCTGGGTTACACCAAAGCAAGACACAATGCTGAGATAACTCAGCAGGTAAGGCAGCATCTCTGGAGGAATGCTAATAGGTGATGTTTTGGTCTGGACTGAAGAAGGGTCCCAATCCGAATGTCACCTATCCATGTTCTCAGAAGATGCTGCCTGACCCACAGAGTTACTCCAGCATTTTATGTCTTTCCATCAGTCTCTTACTTGCGTACCCTCTTTGACAACTCTTTAGTGTTGATTTTCACCTGTGCCAAGTGCACCGAAACATTCTGCTTTGTTAAAGGTGTGTTAGAATTGAAGTTATTTGCACGGATAGAAGTTTACTGTAAGGCAATTTGTTTTTGGAAGTCTGAATCTTGATTTCCTCGCCCCATTTTGTTGCTATTTTCCTAGAATGTAAAATGCAAACACATGTGCAATTGTTTGTGTATAGGAGGAAGAGATTTCATTTGATTTATAACCTGTACTTCCTTATCCTTCAACAGAATTATGGCTTTGTGCACATGAAGGACAGGGAGGCAGCAAAGGAGGCAATTGAGAATCTGCATCACTATAAGCTGCATGGCTCTGCATCAATGTCGAGGCCAGCAAGGGTGGGTCCAAGTCGTCCACCAAACTTCACGTGGGTAACTTAAGCAGTGGTTGCACCAGCCAGGAACTGCAGGCCAAATTCGAGGAGTATGGGACGGTCCTGAGTGCGATATCGTTAAGGACTACGCCTTTGTGCATTTGGAGAGGAGTGAGGATGCCATGGAAGCCATCAGGGGACTTGATGGCACAGAATTCAAAGGTGAAATGCCTAGAAGTGGATTAATCACAATGCTTTATTTATAGAGATGCACCAATTGGGTGCATATGCATGCACTGTTGCTTAATTCTGTCTAAGTACTCGGCCATATCTGTGGCATGTTCTTTTGAGCCCTGTAGTGCTTCCTTTAATGACTACAGTGATAAGTCTTGACTAATTGCTCTTTGCTGCCACAATGAACAACAGTCTGATTTTCATTCATGTTTGAGGGCTTTCAATTTCTGCATGACATGCTTATTCAGTAGGATTTCTTGCAGTTTTAACATTAATTTCGATCAGAACTACAGGCTGTAGGAATATTTTGAAGCTTGTGAGCACCTCCCTCTGTGGACTCTGATAGTGTTGCTTTGTTTCAACAGCACCTATCAGAAAGCATCATGGTCAGGATTTCCAGTGGGGAGCATCTCTAGATTGATTGGATGTTAAGATATAGCTCCCAGGGCTAAACTGAATCAAGGGCTATGGGAGAAAGCGGGAACGGGCACTGATTTGGGATTATCAGCCTTGATCGTATTGAATGGTGCAGGCTCAAAGAGCCAAATGGCCTACTCCTGCACCTATTTTCTATGTTTCTCTGAAGCAGGCAGAAAATAGTTTGGTTAATTTACGAGTGGCACGGATCCTGAAAGTTCACAACAATAGTATCACTGCCCAGCCCACTGCATGGTATCTCTATGCACTTTGCATTAGTTGGCTTAGTTTCCCCCACTACCTTGTTGGGTCATGTCTACTCAGTGACTACTGCAAGTGTGATATTTTGTGAATGTAGTGCACACGGATATTGAGAGCAAGTTAGGAGATTATTTATTTTCTGAGTCCATTGGGCATAACTAATAATTCTATAGCTAAATTTGCACAGTGTAGGATTATTCCTGAATGGGGAGTATTGTACTGCTCCCACATTAACTCCTAATAGCGTCATTTAAGATTGTTAAAGATCTTAAGAAGTTATTTATGTGTTGTAATCAGCAGCTGTCGTGGAAGTGATTGTATCAGTCAGATCTTTGTAGCTAGCCATGATACTCTTAATACCCTCCTAACTGCCTGGTTGTAAGTATGCCTCTTCGCTGGTTAAATTCTACTGGCAGTTCATTGGCAAGTTAAATACATGCGCTTCTCGACCTGCCTGTGGCCAATGTGGGTCTCTGCATCAGAGTTTTCAAGTGGTCTCTGCGTTTAATAGCAAATTTACGCGTGTGCAGTAGCACTTTTGTGTTTTCGATTTGTGTAACATCTGATTTGCGCAAGTGTTGGTGGGTCATAACCATTGCGTAAGTCGGGGGGCGTATGTATTGAATTATTTTCAGTAATCCTTTCCTGTGATTTTTCTTTCTTCCTCTTCATGTGTGTGCACCCCTGATTTTGTAACATTTAGACAACAGGTTGTAATTATGTTCCAGTCTTGCCCATAGATGTTTAGGAGAGGTTCTTCCTCCTGAAGACACCTGTGGCAAATGGAGAAGTTTCACCTTGACTAAATAACTAAGTTCCAGAACAATAGAGGTCTCTTGTGTCACCAAAGTGCAAGAGAGAGCCATGTCTGCTTTTACCAGTTTACTGAATTTAAAAATTTCCATTGGGTACCAAAGGGCGAGTAGAATGTGTTTTTTTTGTCAGAATATGAAATGGTGCTGGGGGGTGGCGTCTTCTTGAAATATATAAAATTCTTAAGGGATTGGACAGGCTAGATGCAGGAAAACATTTCCCGATGTTGGGGGAGTCACAGTTTAGGAATAAGGGGTGGGCCATTTAGGACTGAGATGAGGAAAATCTTTTTCACCCAGAGAGTTGTGAATCTGTGGTATTCTCTGCCACAGCAGGCAGAGGAGGCAAATTCATTGGCTGTTTTTAAGAGAGAGTTAGATATAGCTCTTGGGGCTAACAAATCTAGGGATTTGGGGAGAAAGCAGGAACGGGGTACTGATTTTGGATGATCAACCATGATCATATTGAATGGTGGTGCTGGTTCGAAGGCCGAATGGTTTACTCCTGCACCTATTTTCTGTTTTTTTTAATGTAATGCTTCGCATTTCAAGTCCTTATCGCAAAGAGCTCTTATGGGTCAGTTATGTTGCTAATTTGCTTGGGAAAAGCTTGCCTGCCCACCAATCATTTCCATGAATGTGTTTGAACTGGCCCGGACAACCTTCAGAAAGTTATTTAGGTCCACCGGTCTCGAAATTGACAGGCATTCTCTAGTTGATGCTTAATTTATACTAATTTTAGCTGGCAATTATAGCACCCATTCACAAATAGTGTTGTTGATTATGGAAGGACTCCCATTCAGTTCAATTCAATTCAATTGCAATGAACTTTATTTTTCTGTTAGGAACTTTGGTTTCTGCAGCCATTCAACAAAAAGAAACAATTTTGCAAGACACACAACCAACTCAATTCACACAGACATCCATCACAGTAAATTCCTCCTCACTGTGATGGAAGGCAAAGTCTTGTCTCTCCCCTGCTCTCCATCCTCTCCCGATGTTAAAGCCCCGGCGGCGATGGTAAGTCCCGTGGCCGTTAAGCGCGCCGGCGATGTAAGGCCCTCTCGGGTTGTTCTCAGTCCCCGCACTCAGGGCGGGAGAAGCTGCCGCCGCGGGAGCTCCGAAAAAGCGGTCTCCCACCAGGGACCCGCGAGGGGCTCCCGATGTCACCGTTAATGTTTTCGTGACTTCAGCAAATCACAAAATACCCGGCAAGCAAATTGAAGAGTAGCCTGGAAGAGGGAAGCGAGTTTCCAAAGGTTTCAAATGTCTTTTATTGTCACATGTACCAATTAAGGCACAGTGATATGCAAATTGCCATAAAGCCATACTAAAAAAAAAGGCAACAAGACACACAACTACATAAAAGTTAACATAAACATCCACCACAGTGGATTTCCCACATTTCCTCACTGTGATGGAAGGCAATAAAATCCAAGCTCTTCCTCTTTATTCTCCTGTGGTCAGGCAGGCAAACCATCCGTCGGGGCGATCGAAGCTCCCGCAGCCAGCGGTCGAAGCTTCTGCGGCTTGGAGCTCCCGAAGCCGGGTCTCTAACCAGCGACCACGAGCTCCACGATGTTAATGTCCGTAGGATACCGCGGGTTGGAGCTCAGAGGTCAATCCCTGTCAAAGGGATCGCCAGCTCCGCGACGGTAAGTCCCACAGGCTCCCGTGGTTGGAGCTTAGGAAGTCAGCCTCTGGCAGAGGCCGGCAACTCCACGATGTTAGGTCGCAATGCGGACGGAGATGCGATACGAAAAAAAATTGCATCTCCATCGAGGTAAGAGATTTAAAAAAGTTTCTCCCAACCCCCCACCCCCCCACATAAAACAAGCATAAAGAACACCTAAAGCATACATTTAATACATACTATAAAAACAACAAAGAAAAAAGGACAGACAGACTGTTGGTAACTGTTGCTTGAAAATGCAGCAGTAGTGTAGTGTCCATGTAATTTATTTTCGTGACATTCATTGAGAAACAGCTATTGGCTTGGCTGTGAAAAAGTTATCTAAGCCTGTTCTGTGGCCGTCACTACAACCACGATCCTTAAGCACGCCGACTCCTCTCCCCATCAAAATACATTGTGGGAGCTGTATGTCAGAGTTGATGCCAAGGTAAACTTTTGGTACTGTGTAATCATGCCATCTCTAAGTTCTGCCTCTTTCCACATACGCAACATCTACTTTGTTCTGCCTGACATAATCTTTCAGTTTTCTGTATCCTAACTTACACCAAATCACATAAATGTGGTTGCTGTTGGAGGTATTCTTGGCCTCCCAGTAGTGCAGAGACAGGGCTGGTGACTTACAGCACCAGAGACACCAGTTCGATCTTGACAATGGGTGCTGTCTGCATGGAGTTTGTACGTTCTCCATGTGACCACGTTGGTTTTCTCCGGGTGCTCCGGTTTCCTCCCACATTCCAAAGACATGCAAGTTAATTGGCTTCTGTAAATGTCCCTAGTGTGTAGGATAGTACTACTGTATGGGTGATCGCTGGTTTGTAGCAAACTTGGGCCTGTTTCAGCACTACATCTCTAAACTAAAGTAATCCTGGTCATCCTTTGTCCGTTATATTTTATGGGATTTAATCATTACTAAAGTAGAGAAAGTGACGGCAAACTGCTGGTGACTGAATATTGATTACACCCGTGTGTGCATTACGCGTGGTGCTATCTGTGTGTGTGCACGTATAGCTATGCCACTTTACTGAGGAATTGTGGATAGATATGAACACTGCTTTCAAACATCGTAATTCTGACATGCTGAAAGATAGATTTTTGAGGCAACTGAAAGTGATTAGAGCTAAGGCACTCCCCTGAGAAACTCTTGGAAAAGTGCTCTGAGGCTAAGATTTCTATCAGCAACCACGTTTATGTGTAATGTATGACTTCAACCACCAGCCAGTAAACATTTTTTTCCTCCGCTTGGTTTCCTTTGCTTAGGGCTCCTTGCTACAAAATTTGGTCAAACCCACCCTCTAATCATTGAGGCAGGCTCTCCTGCCTCTGGAATTTACCTTTATATTCATATTATACCAATGCTGAGTGAATTGCTTTGTCCACATCCCAACAGTGCATTTGGTGGTGCAGCGGTAGAGTTGCTGCCTTACAGTGCCAGAGACCTGGGTTCGATTCTGACCTCAGGTGCTGTCAGTACAGAGTTTGTACGTTCTCCCTGTGACCGCGTGGGTTTTCTCCGGGTGCTCTGATTTCCTCCCACACTCCCAAAGACATGCATGTTTGTGGGATAAATGACTTCTAGAAATTGTAATTTGTCCCTCTTGTGTAGGATAATAATAATAATAGATTTTATTTATATAGCGCTTTTCAGGACTCAAAGTCGCTTTACAATTGAGAGTCAGGAATAAACAAAACAAAATAGAGCAGTAAGACAGAGGGGGGGGGGGGGACATGGGACTAAGGGTATGCAGAGGTGAAGAGATGGGTCTTGAGGCGGGACTGGAAGATGGTGAGGGACTCAGAATTTCGGACCGGTTGTGGGAGGGAATTCCAGAGCCTGGGAGCTGCCCTGGAGAAGGCTCTGCCTCCAAAAGTGCAGAGGTTTGATTTCGGAGTGGAGAGGAGACCAGCTGATGTGGATCTGAGGGACCGTGAGGGTTGGTAGGGGGAGAGGAGGTCAATGAGATAAGGGGGGGCCAGGTTGTTGAGGGCTTTGTAGGTGAGGACCAGGATTTTGTAGGTGATCCGGTGGGAAATGGGAAGCCAGTGAAGTTCTTTGAGAACTGGGGTGATGTGGTGCCAGGATTTGGTGTGGGTAATGAGTCGAGCGGCTGCATTTTGGACCAGTTGGAGTCGTTTGATGCTGCTGGAATTGATTCCGAAAAGAAGAGAGTTACAGTAGTCCAGTCGGGAGGAGATGAAGGCATGGATGAGTCTTTCAGCAGCGGGGGTGTGAGAGACGATCTGATTTTTGCAATGTTGCGGAGGTGAAAAAATGATGTTTTGACAACATGGCGGATGTGAGGCTCAAGGGAGAGGGTTGAGTCAAGGATCACGCCAAGGTTGCGTGCCTGAGGAGATGGGGAGACAGTGGTGCCGTCGATAGTGAGAGTGGGGTTGTTAATTTTAGTGAGTGTTGATTTGGAGCCAATGAGGAGAAATTCTGTTTTGCTACTGTTTAATTTAAGGAAGTTGAGTTGCATCCAAGATTTGATGGCTGATAGGCAGGAGTTGATATGGGAGAGAGGGGGGTGGTGGGGGGACTTGGTGCTGAGATAGATCTGGGTGTCATCAGCATAGCAGTGGAAGTCCAGGTTGAAGTGACGGAGTATATGACCAAGGGGGAGGATGTAGATGGTGAAGAGGAGGGGACCAAGAACGGAGCCTTGGGGTACGCCTTGAGTGACAGTGGCTGTGGCAGAGGTGTGGTTATGGAGAGAGATGAAGTGGGATCGGTTGGAAAGGTAAGAACGGAACCAGCTGAGTGCAGAACCTTCAATGCCAAGGTCCCTAAGTCTGTTGAGCAGGATGTTGTGGTTGACGGTATCGAAGGCTGCACTCAGGTCGAGGAGGATGAGGATATTGAGGGAGCCAGAGTCAGCAGAGGTAAGGAGGTCATTGAGGACTTTGAGGAGAGCAGTTTCTCCTCAAAGTCCTCAATGATAGTGCTAGTGTACAGGGTAATCGCTGGTCTGCGCGTGCTCAGTGGACTGAAGGGCCGTTTCCCACTGCAGGTTAGCACTGTTAAAAACATTGTCAGTTTAAACCGTGTTGCTGAGGTAATTCTCCAGGAATCTTTTGCTTTCAGGAAGCAGACTGTATCTGCAGTTTGGCATGTTTGCGCCATTGATGCCACTTTTGACATTCATTTGCTGCCTTCCACCATCACGGAGGATAGGGATCCTTTTGGAGTTCTTGTTTCCATTGAATGTGGCAGCACTCATTTGGTGTAGGGTAACAATTCTACAAATTGTAATTTATCCCTAGTGTGGAGGATAGTGCTAGTATATGGGATGATCGTTGGTCGGCCTGTTTCCACGCTGCATCTCTAAATTCTACTAATGTGTAGAAAAGATCAGTCTGAAGAAGGGCCTCGACCTGGAATGTCACCCATTCCTTCTCTCCAGAGATGCTGCCTGTCCAGCTGAGTTACTCCAGCAGTTTGTGTCTATCTTTGCTGAGGTAATTCTCCAGGAATACGTGTGTCAAAGGTTATCAGGAGAATGGAGTTAGGAGGGACAGATAGATCAGCCATGATTGAATGGCGGAATAGACTTGATGAGGCACGTGGCCTAATTCTGCTCCGATCACATGATCTAATTCTGCCTGTTTTGGATTGTTTTTATTCTTCAGCAAACATGTAGTTCTGTGTATTTTACCTGAATGGTACCTCTTGGGTATCCCAGGGGCGATATCGTTATGCCCTTCTACACTCCCAGAATAAGGATTAGTCCCCTGGCTTGATGGCCGATAATAGAGTGAGCTATATGCAGGGATATGAGGTGACGGATTGTGCTAAAACACAATTTTGCTATCAGCAATGGTCCATAAAATTTTGTGCATGGCCCATTTAAAATGCCATTTTATAAAATTCTATAAAGTGGACCTATTTCATAAAGCATTGGTAGAGCAATGAGACGCAAAATGCTGGAGTAACTCAGCAGGTCGGGTAGCATCTCTGGAGATCGTGAATAGGTGATATTTGCGGTCGGGACCCGATCTTTAGTCTGAAGATGGGATCCGACCTGAAATGTCACCTGTCCATGTTCTCCATAGATGGTGCCTGACCTGCTGAGTTACCCTGGCACTTTGTCTTTTTTTTAAACCACCATCTGCAGCTCTGTGTCTCCATGTTACAAGATGGCCCTTCATCACCATAAAGAATGCAGTGGTCTTTCCTTCTAATTAGTGCCGTGGAAAATTGGTGTTCAGCAGGCAAATGGGCAAGAATGCAATGTTAGGCTTATCCATCTTGTAATTAACTCCTCCCTTATCACAGACCCAGTCTGACAACTGTGTTTATCAGACCTTGGACAGCTATGCCAGTGGTGCTAGTAACAAGCTGTTTTTGGTCATGGCACTGAAGTCTCCCACCCAAAGTATATACTGTGCCCCTTAATGTTTATCTACTTATTGTTACCAGTGCTGTCACCATTTGTTGCTCGTACCTAATTGCTCAAGAATGCTGCCTCTTTTAACTACTCCAGTACTTTCACCATGTGGTTGTTAGAAATTCTAGAATTTGTATACAGCAATTGTATTTCCAAGTCAGGATCATATGTAATTTGGTTCCTTATATTCTCCATGCTGGTAGAGGTCACGAGATAGGAATCAACTACCTAGTTGCGTAACTGCAACGCATATTGTAGATCGTGACACATCAAAGCTTCTATGTGCTTTCAGTGGAGTGAATAAATATTGAGTGTGAGGCGGACTGGTTTTTGATTGAGCAGGCTGCTCTGTCTCCAATGATGTTTTGTTGCAGTTTGACCGTGTGAGTTTTCTCTGGATGCTCCAGTTTCCTCTCGTATTCCAAAATCTTGCAGGTTTGTAGGTTAATTGGCTTCTGTGAATTGTCCCTAGTGTGTAGGGTAGAACTAGTATACTGGTGATTGCTAGTCGGTGTGTACTCAGTGGGCCAAAGTGCCTGTTTTCACACCATATTTCATCCAGGTAAATCACATTCTATTCTTGTGGATTATGGATTGTGGGAAGGTTGATGGTTTCAAGAGAAGAGTAGCTTGCCTCGGAATGCTTGTGCTTGCACATGCTTTATCTCCCACTTCCCTATTGGAGCATTTCCCTCCTTTATGTCCAGTTTGACCAGGTCTCTGTCACCCGCTGCTTTGATGTGCATCAGTCTTATTTCTCACCCCCTCAGGAAATAGGCTCTTTTCCCTGTAAGTTGTGATGAGACGGAAGTAAGCTGTCTGACAAAACCCTAACTGGACATTGGTGAAGCAGATATTCAGTTTGGGGTTTGCTTGGACCATTTGGCTCACTTAGTAAGGAGGAGTTTTTTAGTCACTTTCCTGATTGATGGTTGGCTGATCAGGAGCTAATTATCTGTTCACATATTTGTTGTGCTGCTGCAAGTAAGAATTTCATTGTCATGTGCCCCAAAACGGAACAATAAAACACTTGTCACTTATGCGGAAGAAGGGACTGCGGGTGCTGGTTTACATCGAAGATAGGCACAACATGCTGGAGTAACTTGGTGGGCCAGGCAGCATCTCTGGAGAAAAGGAATAGGTAACATTTTCGGTGAAGACCCTTCATCAGACTGAAGGGTCTCGACCTGAAATGTTGTCTATTCCTTTTCTCCGGAGATGCTACCTCACACTTCGCTTTTAATTGGACTGGATGTAACCTGGTTTTTGGGGTCAGGACATTGTCTTACAATGTAGAAAATTGATCAGTAGATGTCAGTGTTGCATCTGTTCTGGGACAATAGGCTGCAATTGTAGTGAAGTTTCTTGTCACATGTACTGAGCTACAATGAAAAGCTTTTGCTGCATGCTCAGTGGAAAGACAATACATTATTACAATCGAGCTATCCACAGTGTACAGATACAAGATAAAGGGAATAATATTTTTGTTTAAGATAAAGTCCAGTAAAGTCACATTATTAATAGTCTGAGGGTCTCCATTGAGCTCAGGACTGCTCTCTGGTTGTTGTTGATAGGATGGTTCAGTTGCCTGATAACAGCTGGTAACTCCTGAATCTGGAGGTATACTTTTTCACAGCTCTGTACCTCTTGACTGATGGAAGAGGGGAGAAGAGGGAGTGACTGGGGTAAGACTCGTCCTTGATTATGCTGGTGGTCTTGCCGAAACAGCAGATGTGTAAATGGAGTTGGAGATTGGTTTGTGTGATGATCTAGGCTGCGCCCACATTTCTCTGCAATTTATTGTGGTGTTTGGATGGAGCTGTTTCCAAACATCCTGAGGAAATGCTTTCTATGGCACATCTGTACGAGTTGCTGAAAGTTGTTGGGGACATGATGAACTTCCTAATTCTCAGGTGTCATGGTGACAAGAGGATCAAAAGCAAAAGTCAAGAACAGATTGTTACAGCGGAGGGGGAGGAAACATGAAAGGTAAAGTAGTTAGTCCCTGCGCTGAGAGAATGTAACAATGATCCAGTTCATCTTTTCCCTCGATCAATAAAACTGATCATTGTAATTATGATGGACAGTTAGTTGTTACACTTTAACATGTTGTCAGCTTGTCAGCAGAGAATGGTTGAAAGTGGTAACAGTTTCAATCCCGACTAGATTTATAAATTCCATGCAGTACTCATGAATAGATCTAGAAGGGTCCCGATCCGAAACGTCACCTAATCCATGTTCACCAGAGGTGCTGCCCGATCTACTGAATTACTCCAGCACTTAGTTGTTTTTTGGAAACTGGCATCTGCAATTCCCTGTGTCTAAGGACACTGATCTGTTTGGGTACAAGACTTGAACCTTTGATTTATAGGGCTTTATATTACCAGAGCTTAGTTACATTGCAACATAATATGGGAGTGTAAAATGTTTTTAGTATATTTTTGACCAGAACATAAAGAACGGGGTGTACGATGTGCCAGATATTATGAGAATGACTTTAATGGCCTGGTATTCTCACTTTAACCCTGTCAATTGCTTATCTGTACAGAGTTTGTACATTCTCCCCGTGACCTGTGTGGGTTTTCTCTTAAGATCTTCGGTTTCTTCCCACACTCCAAAGACGTACAGGTTTGTAGGTTAATTGGCTTGGTATAAATGTAGAATTATTATCCCTCGTTTGTGGGGTAGTGTTAATGTGCGGGAGATTGCTGGTCTCAGTGTGCCGAAGGACCTGGTTTTGCGCTGTATCTCTAAACTAAACAAAGCTTCCACTCTGCATCCCCCAGTGTTTGAATTCTTCTTAGATGTGTCTCCTTTTTGGAACAACAAAAACTGGAATTGTATCTGCTGTTGTTTTATTATCTAGGGCAGGGGTCGGCAACCTTGTTCTGCATAGGGGCCGGGACGCATGTCTGTGAGCAGATGGCGGGCCACATCTATCACGTGTACACATGGATCCCGCCCCGGATGGCAGGCATCAAATCACGTGTTCTCACAAGGTAGACAAAAATGCTGGAGAAACTCAGCGGGTGATGCAGCCTCATGCAATCCTTGTATGTCTCACCTGCTGAGTTTCTCCAGCATTTTATCTACCTTAGATTTTTCCAGCATCTGCAGTTCTTTCTTAAATGTATTCACAGAAGGTGCGCGGCCGTGCCAGCGGCTTTGCGCAGGATGCGGTACAGCCAGAGCACGGCTGCGCTCGGGGGAAAAGCTGGGGGTGCTCGGCGGGCCGGATGATTACGGGGGGAAAAATCCGCCTGCGGGCCGGATGATTTCGGGTTACATGCCGCATTCGGCCTGGGGGCCGTAGGTTGCCGACCCCTGATCTAGGGGGATAGGGCATGGAAAATTCAAACAGGCATTTGGCATGTTTTGTGGATGTCGACAATAGGCTCAGAAGTTCACCTGGATATTGTTAGAACTGTTTCTGTGGCTGATTGCATCTCTCTACAACTGTGTTAAGCTGCCAGCAATATTTTGTTGGGTTATCTTCCAATCCACAATAATTATGTCAACAACAATGTAATTTAGGCAGCTTGTACTTGGTAATAAATGTGGTCAGTTAGCAAAAAACATTGAGCTGCATTAATCCAACTAACACTATAATTTCAATATTGATAATTGATTTCATATTTTGTATCTGTTGTAATAAGTGATGCGTTACATTTTATTTGTGCTTTACTTTGTTGCAAAAAGTTAAATCAAGACCATTGCTCATTTACAACTCGACATAATTGCATTTGGATCATATATTCTATCGTCGTTTCCTCATACGCAAGTAAGTGTATGTTTTCACACTAATTGTGTTTTTGCATTTGCTAGTTCGGAGCTATGACGGCAGCTAGTAATGTCGTGGAAAAGCTGTGGCGAAAGAAAACTAAGTCATCACTGCTCAAGAAATAAGCTTTGCACATCCTGGCGTGGTTCAGATAAACGATGAATTTGTCCTGTGCTGTTAGTTAAGCTGTAATTTGTTTTTATTGTTTGACAAGCAAAGCAAAGATCCTCACTGAAGCTGATGTGTCAGCCAGTGCATCCGGTTAATGTTCTTCATACTGATATTGTATTGCATCTCCTTTTAAAGGCAAACGGCTGCAAGTTGAACTGTCCAAGAGTCGGCTGCGGATGCAACCTGGGATGGGCGAAAAAAACGGCTGTTTCCGGTGTGGTAAAGAAGGCCACTGGTCTAAAGAGTGTCCCAAAGATCAAGGTGGTCTCGAAAGCAGTTTTGATGGCAACTTCTCACGCGATTACCTAGATCCCTTTTCGATGACCGCGCGCCCCATAGCTGGGTATGGAGACCGCCCTCTATACGATGAGCGATACGGGGCCGCCGACTACTACGAGAAGTATCGGGCAGGAGCGTACGGAGCGGTCGGCGATTCTTATGAAAGAACGGCGCAATATACGGCTCTTGGCACTTCCCTGCGAGATCGTATCTCCGGTGCGGGGAGCCTATACGAGCGGCGGCCATTGTCGACTCCCACTACCTATTACGGTCGCGACAGGAGCCCTATACGACGGCAAGCGTCCATGTCTGCTGTGGGCAGTGGATATGGTTTCGAGCGCGGTGGGCTTTCTCCATCTGCGTATGACCATACGAGTACTGCCGCGAGGGATGCGTACTCTGCAGCCCGGTACTCTGCAGCCCAGTATTCTGCAGCCCAGTACCCTGCAGCCCATTACTCAGCTGCACAGTACTCTGCTGCGCAGTATTCTGCTGCTCAATACTCAGCTGCCCAGTACTCGGCTGCTCAGTACTCTGCCGCGCAGTCCTCTGCTGCTGCCGCCGCCCAGTACCCTAATGCCCAGTACCCCACATACTAACTTCAGGTGAGGATCATTTAACTTTGATAATGTCTCTGTACTTTCATTAGCTTGTGTTGAAGAGGGTTCAGAGGAGGTTTTCGAGAATGATCCCCGAGGGGGGGGGGGGGGTGTTGTGGGGTGGTTGATTGGGTTAATGTACGAGGAGCATTTGGTTGCTCTGGGCCTGTCCTCGCTGGATTTTAGAGAGATGGGAGTGGGGGATCTCATCGAAACCTGCCGAATAATGAAAGACTCAGATGGAATGGATATGGAGAGGATATTTCTACTAGTGGGAGAGTCTAAGACCGGATGGCACTGACTCAGAATAAAAGGACATACCTTTTAGAAAGGAGATGAGGAATTTATTTAGCCAGAGGGTGGTGAATCGGTAGAAATCACTGCCAAATGTGATGATGGAGCTCCAGTCTTTAGATATTTGAAAACATAATAACATTAATTAATAAGAGTGTCAAAGGTTACGGGGAGAAGGCAGGAGAATGGGGTTGAGAAGAAAAGATTGATCAGGTATGATTGAATGGCGGAGTAACCTCAATGGGCCGAATGGCCTAATTCAGCTCCGATGTCTTATGCACTTATGAAACGTTAGCCTCCTTTGGTAGTCCATATACATGAGTTATAATGCAATTGGTGCACACAGTCACCATACTGCTGTATCACAGACTCTTTGTTTACATATTATGGCACATGCAAAGGCTGCCTCCATTGTGCATGGGCTGTTAAAAAGTCTGTGCGGTTATGGTTTAGGCTGGCCTGGTGCCTTGGAAGTTTAGAGCCAGTAAGCAAAATGTTGAGAGCTGGTAATTGAGATTCCACATGTCCACAGAAGTGTTGCTGAGCCTTAATTTGCTGTAACTGTACGGATTACCACATTATTTACTTCCCATTGCAGGTCTGTGTTTAAAAGCATAGACCTGCTTTGTTATGCGCAGCTCTGGTATTCTCTCCATGCAGTAATCTTGGCTAATACACTGGGCTGGATTAATCAAACATGGTCACTGCAGCACTGAAGTCTAACAAACTGGATTTGGCTGTTTGGTGCCAAGTACATTCTGGTGAGAATGTCATCCGTACAGGCATAGTTAGCCCTTTTATTTTGTCCAGTCCCAAATTTGTGCACACATTTTTATTTCTTGTCTTGACAAGAAAAATTAAAGAGCATTGGCTCATTATGTAGGATGCCATGGGATTAGAAGGTGCAAAATTTGGTTGTGGTAGACTGATGACCAATGCTCTGTTTTAGAAATGAAATGTGGGAGAGAAGGTAGACAGAAAAGGTTAGAGTAACTCAGCGGGACAGGCAGCATCTCCGGAGAGAAGGAATGGGTGACATTTTGGGTCAAGACCCTTCCTCAGACTCAGGATTCAGGAGAGAAGGGATTGATAGGAGGAGAGGATCCAGCCTGGTGTGAACTGAAGAGTTGGGGAGAGCACCAGAGAAGCAGGAGCCGGGAGGCCAAATGTAAGATTTGGGGTGTGAGAAATAGAGCTATGCATTTGTGTTGTGCTACTTCAGCAAAACGCTTTGATTCTAAGTTGAAGTGCTTTCTGGCGCTACCCTAGATCAGTGCAATTCACTGTACTTTCTCTGATTCCTTTAAAGGATTGCAGAGAACGAGAGCCAGTTAAAATATTCTGACTCTATTGCAACTGAGACTCTCATTCCAACAGTTACGGGATTGTGATTTGTTGTATTGTTGTTTAATTGTGTTTCTTCCCTCACTAGCAGAGATGTTCCAAGCCCAGTTGTAATGTTTGACTCTCTCAGGAATAAGATTAACTAACAGCATCGAAGCTGACCCTTCCCATATCTGTATGGTTCCATGCCACAGTAAAATACTCATATTTAAATATTAAAGAGAGAAATCAAGATAACCTTTGGTGCAGTTTGGATGAGGGAATGAAGCACATGCCAACTGTTTTCCAAGGTAGTTTTGTTGTAGTGAAGCACGTGCGGTAAACTGCACCTCCCAAAAGCAAACAAATCTTACTAAATTTCTAGGAATGGGGGTATGAATGATCAAGACAGTTTCCTGGAAATTTGAAATTAGATTTGGCAAAGAATGTTCAAAATCTTAGTTGGGGGGGGGGGGAGAAATAAAGTTCATTGTTTTGGTAGATTATGGTTGATGAGTCTACTTCAGTCTTTACACCAATGAGAGCAGTTGCCATCTTAACCAGTCATAATGTAAATACCCTTCAAGAGCTCATTGTACCTCTGCTTCATTCTAGCTCTTCGTGTAAAGTAATATCCTTTATAGTCATGGGTAGTTTTTAATGCATGCTGTGGTTACATTATGTATGGACATGTACATTTAGACTCGTGCATGAGAAACTGATCAGGGGGTGAATAGTGGATTAGCATCCATAATCTGTGCAACAGAGGATACACACTGTCAAATAGCATCCCAGTTTGCTCCCTGGTACGATGGTTATGGTGGCGTCAAAGAATAAGCCCTGGAAGGTATATCTGGCAGACGGTGCTATTGTTGAATCCATTGAGTATATTGTCAGTGCTTCCATTCTCTGTATCCAGGGGCTAGGTGTTTGGCTAAATGTCTGTGGACATGGGCAAGAAATATGTCCCACATGATTTTGTTATCATTTTGTACCTGATAACAAAATGAGTGTTCATAGTACTGTGAAGTTTGGCTCTTCTTTCTGCTGATTAAGTGGACTTAAATTTCAGAGTGGTAGCTGATGTTAGTTAGTCCAATGTTGAAGATTGTACCGAAGTAGCGCCATAACCATATAACAATTACAGCACGGAAACAGGCCATCTCGGCCCTTCTAGTCCCTGCGAACACTTACTCTCACCTAGTCCCATCTACCTGCACTCAGACCATAACCCTCCATTCCTTTCCCGTCCATATACCTATCCAATTTATTTTTAAATGATAAAATTGAACCTGCCTCCACCATTTCCTCTGGAAGCTCATTCCACACAGCTACCACTCTCTGAGTAAAGAAGTTCCCCCTCGTGTTACCCCTAAACTTTTGTCCCTTAATTCTCAAATCATGTCCTCTTGTTTGAATCTTCCCTACTCTCAATGGAAAAAGCTTATCCACGTCAACTCTGTCTATCCCTCTCATAATTTTAAAGACCTCTATCAAGTCCCCCCTTAACCTTCTGCGCTCCAAAGAATAAAGACCTATCTTGTTCAATCTGCGCTCCAAAGAATAAAGACCTATCTTGTTCAAAGATAGGTCTTTGAACAAGATATTCGGTAGTGCAAAAAATTTGCGGAAATCGGCAAAATCTACGCTGAGCCATGGCCTTTTTTTTCCACTGAATGAACAAACCCTGCTCTGGAGTGGCTTTTTTCTCTACTGTTTTCTGGTGTACAGCTATCAAGTGTTTAATAACCTTAAATTGGGAGATTGGACACTCTCACTGTACTACCTTATGACAATGTGCCCACACCCTTGGTTAGGTTTTCTCAAAAAAAATGTTTTTGTTGTCAATACCTTTTTTGTGCAATTTATTGAACCGTTTAGTCGAAGATCTAAACAGTGAGGCATGTTGCTCCGTCAAAACAAAGTGGTTTCCCTTTTCCATACACTGGGAGGGGTGATCGTTGATGCGCTACGCAGGCCTTGAGCCTTTGGATAGCAGGTATTCGGACTGCTTCCTGGCCGTAACTGAACAGTGGTGTATGCGAACCGCACGACTGATCAAATGTCCGTAACAAGAATCAAGATGTGGTTGTGTCCCACTTGCAGTCGCCACTTGGGTATCACGAGGTTCAGACTATATTTGTTGGCAGGATTATAGAGTCCTGCTCTCAGTAATGTATTGTGAGTGGTATGCACCTGTGGCGGCAAGTTGAAAGGCCTGTTTTTAATCAATCTGCACTGTCCCTTCTTTCGCAGGTTTGCTTTGCATCGTGACGAGAGCCGCGGTCCCGCAGAAACTCGGGTCATATATTTTGCTTGTTGGTATTAGCGTGGAAAAATGTTAGTGCGACACTAAATCTTAAAATATCGGTGTTAATTAGCTGCTGACTCAACTGCTCGACAAATTGTGACCACGTTATTTTTTGAAATCTTTTTAGTTTTAATTTTTCTCTCTGGGTTTCTTTTTGCGTTCAGCGGAAATTACTCTCGTAATTGTCAAGAATTTAAATCTGAAGCATTTGGATTTCCTGTAACACGATTTACAATAAACAATCAGTATTCAGCCTGAGCGTGTTGCGTCCGTGTTCATCTTTAAAACCAACTTCTAAAGGTACTCTGTGGTACCTTTGTCAGATTTATTAATGCATAGTCTCAACTGATTGTATGTACGTAAGGGCCTTCCATCTGTACAAGGCTTTACGATCAATTTCTCTGGTGGTGTGCTGTTCTGTTGTCAGATTTCCATAGGTAAAGTCATGGACGATTGAGGGAGTGCAGTGTAGGTTCACGAGGTTAATTCCCGGGATGGCAGGACTGTTGTACGTTGATAGAATGGAGTGGCTGGGCTTGTATACTCTGGAATTTAGAAGGATGAGATGGGATCTTATTGAAACATATAAAATTATTAAGGGTTTGGACATATTAGAGGCAGGAAACATGTTCCCGATGTTGGGGGAGTCCAGAACCAGGGGCCACAGTTTAAGAATAAGGGGTAAGCCATTGGAACGGAGATGAGGAAAAACTTTTTCACACAGGGTTGTGAATCTGTGGATTTATCTGCCTCAGAAGGCAGTGGAGGCCAATTCTCTGGATGCTTTCAAGAGAGAGTTGGATAGAGGTCTTAAAGATAGCCAGAGTCAAGGGATATGGGGAGAAGGCTGGAACAGGCTGGATTGTGGATGATCAGCCATGATCACAGTGAACGGCGATGCTGGCTCGAAGGGCTGAATGGCCTACTCTTGCACCTATTGTCTATTGACTGAGCCTCTATTATAGTGAATTCCACCGCTCTCTGCACCTTTCCAACCCTTTGTGCACAGCAGCATGTACCCGTTGAATTGTTGTCTGCGCTGCTTTAGCAGATTCGAGAATAATTTGCTGTAGTTCCTGCTCCTCGTCACTAGGCTGTAACCTTGAGCGTGTGTGTGCCTGTTTACCTTGTGAAGAATGGTTATAGTCAGATATGCGAGATGGAATCCATCTAGGAAAGTGAGGACAGTGCAATTTTGTTGCTGTTGATTTTTACTGTGGCTGTCATTAATTAACACAACAGGGCACTTCACTGGGTTATTCCTGAGATTACAATTAATGCTTTTTTAAGGTTATTAAAAGCAAAATATGACAGATTCTAGAAATCTGCAATAAAAACAAGCCTGCTAAATCGTGTAAGACAGGGAGGTTACACTTGACGGCTGGCAAACGTGCATGGTCCAAAGACGTTCAGTGGGAGGAATCAACGCTATTATGACAATAGGTGCAGGAGCAGGCCATTTGGCCCTTCGAGCCAGCACCGCCATTCAATGTGATCATGGCTGATCATCCCCAATCTGTACCCCGTTCCTGCCTTCTCCCCATATCCCCTGACTCCGCTATATTTAAGAGCTCCATCTAGCTCTCTCTTGAAAGCATCCAGAGAGCCTGCCTCCACTGAGGCGGTGGAGGCCGGTTTCTTTTCCATTGTGTGGATTTCTTTTTCCTGAGTGATTTTTTAATATTTGTAGCACGTGTGTGATGCATGCTTGGTAGTCCTAGAACTGCAGTTGGATTTTGGAAAATGAACGGTGGGGCATTGGGAAATTAGCTGCCTTATTGTGTCCGATATCCGGGTTCAATTCCTGACTGGGTGCTGTCTTATGGAGTTTGTACATTCTCTCCGTGACCGCTTGTGTTATCCCTGGGTGCTCGGGTTTCTTGCCATATTCCAAAGACGTACGGATTTGTAGATTAATTGGCTTTGGTAAAGATTGAAAATTGTCCCTGGAGTGTAGCATGCTGCTAGTGTGCGGGATTCACTGGTCGGCACAGACTCAGTGGGCCAAAGGGCCTGTTTCCGCGCTGTATCTCTAAACTGAACTAAATAACGTATATCAGCTGAACCCACTAACACATTTTACACAAATTTAGCTACTTGAATGAATATGATATTGGAATATAGAACAATGCAACACAGGAAACACAATGTTTGTGCTGAACATGATGCCTGGCTGAACTGATCTCATCTGCCTTCACATTATCCATATCCCTATAATTCCCCGCACTTCCATGTGCCTTTCTAAAACCCTCTTAAATGCCATTTGAGAAGCCCCTGCTGGTTCTGTTCCTAGAGTAGATACAATGAACTGCTGATACTGTTTTACAACAAAAAGATAGTGCTGTAGTAACTCAGCGGGTCAGGCAGCATCTTTGGAGAACGTGGACAGGCAACGTTTTGCGTTGGGGCTCTTCTTGAGACTGATTGTGGTAGGAGGGGAAGCTGGAAGATGGGTCGGAGCAGGACTGAACCTGGCAAGTGATTTGTGGACAGGCTGCTGAGGGGGGTTTTGATTGGCAGATAGTTAAGGTAAAGGGGGATGGGGGGAAGTTAGATTCCTAAAGTTGGAGAATGTTCGTACCATTGTGTTGTAGGCTACTCAAGTGGAATATGAGATGCTGTACTTCCAATCTGCGTGTGCACTCACGGTAAAAATGGAAGAAAGGTCAGTGTGGGATTGGGAAGGGGAGTTAAAATGGTAGCAAAAGGATGATTCAACAGGCCTTGGACCAGGCGCAGGTTTTTGGCTAAGTGTTGACCTCGTCTACTCTTGATCTTGCCAATATTAATAAGTTGCAAAGTGCAGGAAGGAAATGCAGCTGCTGGTTTACACCGAAGATAGACACAAAATACAGGAGTAACTGAGCAGAACAGGCAGCCTGGTCCTCCATTGTTCAGTGTCCTTCCCCCATCCCCCCCACGCCGGGTCATCCTTTGTTCCTTCCCCGGCAGCAGCGATCTCATTCACAAGTGATCCGTCCTCATCCACCGCACCGACCTCTCCACTAACACCAACGGGTCCTCCCTGGACGCCTCCATGGTGCCGACCCAGGCCCCAGCCGTGTGCTCCATCGACCGAGCCTTGTTCTCGAGCGAAGCTTTGATCACACATTTTTATTAAGTACAAGATGAAGTAGGATGCTACATCGATGATTGTTTTGGTGCCACATCCTGCACCCACACACAACTGACTGACTTCATCCGCTTCACCACCAACTTCCATCCGGCACTCAAATACACCTGGACCATTTCCGACACTTCCCTACCATTCCTTGACCTCACTATCTCCATCGCAGGTGATAGACTCCTTACCGACATCCACTACAAACCTACCGACTCCCATGGCTATCTGGACTACACTTCTTCCCACCCTGCTTCCTGTAAGGACTCCATCCCCCACTCCCAATTCCTCCGTCTACGCCGCATCTGCTCCCAGGATGAGGCGTTCCACACCACGGCATCTGAAATGTCCTCATTCTTCAGGGAACGGGGGTTCCCCTCCTCCACCATAGATGAGGCTCGCACCAGGGTCTCTGCCATACCCCGCAACACTGCTCTCTCTCCCCATCCCCCCACTCACAACAAGGGCAGAGTCCCCCTAGTCCTCACCTTTCACCCCACCAGCCGTCACATACAACAAGTGATCCTCCGCCAGTTTCGCCACCTCCAACGTGACCCCACCACTCGCCACATCTTCCCATCTCCCCCCATGTCTGCCTTCCGCAAAGACCGCTCGCTCCGTAACTCCCTTGTCAATTCTTCCCTTCCCTCTCATACCACCCCCTCCCCTGGTACTTTCCCTTGCAACCGCAAGAGATGCAACACTTGTCCCTTCACCTCCCCCTCTACTCCATTCAAGGACCCAAGCAGTCGTTCCAGGTGCGACAGACGTTCACCTGCATCTCCTCCAACCTCATCTATTGCATCCGCTGCTCTAGATGCCAGCTGATCTACATCGGTGAGACCAAGCGGAGGCTTGGCGATCGTTTCGCCGAACACCTCCGGTCGGTCCGCAATAACCAACCTGACCTTCCGGTGGCTCAGCACTTCAACTCCCCCTCCCATTCCGTATCTGACCTCTCTGTCCTGGGTCTCCTCCATGGCCACAGCGAGCAACACCGTAAATTGGAGGAAATGCACCTCATATTCCGCTTGGGCAGTCTACATCCTGGGGGCTTGAACATTGAATTCTCCCAATTCTGCTACCCCTTGCTGTCCCCTCCCCTTCATCAGCCATCTGGTTGTCTCCTCCCCTCCCCCAGCCCTCGGGCTCCTCCTCCGCCTTTTTTCCTTTCTTCTCCCCACCCCCTATCAGTCTGAAGAAGGGTTTCGGCCCGAAACGTTACCTATTTCCTTCGCTCCATAGATGCTGCTGCACCCGCTGAGTTTCTCCAGCATTTTTGTGTACCTTCGATTTTCCAGCATCTGCAGTTCCTTCTTTAACAACATGAAGTAGGACCCGTTGGGTCCCTGTCACACGGGAGGCCTGGTCCCCCAACGCAACCCGTTCCCCAACGCAATATTCTGCCACTCACCCGTTCCCAAACTCAATATTCCACCACATCCATAGCCCCGAACTGCGCAGGAGCG
>CM075994.1:6149572-6266750 GCA_038087875.1 Malacoraja senta
AAAAAATGCCGACTGACGTCACAATACATTCACACGCTCCGGCGTCAGGGGCACTCCAGCATTGTAACCTGCTCGAGCCGGGGTCAGGGTCGTCGATGCCCGCCCGCGGCCCGGTGGGGAGGCTGCTGCCACGGGCCGAGCCAGGCGACTGGGTCTGAGCCTGGGCTGGAGCAGAGCGAGGGCCGAGCTCGGGGCTTGGGATAGGGCCGTGACCAGCGGCGAAAATGAAGGCATCGGTGGAACCAAGGACGAGCTGGGTCGACGACGCCGGTGGGGAGGCGGCTGCGTTAACTCATCCTCATGGCCTTCTCGGAGCAGATCTTCTCCACCAGCTCGTCGAAACTCGTGGTGCCCAACGTGACAAACACCGACTCCATCCCCCCCCCCCCCGCGGCCCGGCGGCAGCAGCGAGCTGGCAGGCAGGTAGGCGGGCGAACAGGACGGGGATGGGCTAAGCGGCAGCAGCATGCGGGCAGGCTGGGGACGGGCTGAGAGGCAGCAGCGGGTGACAGGGCGGGGACGGGCCGAGCGGCAGCAGTGGGCAGCAGGGCGGGGACGGGCCGAGTGGCGGCTGAGCCGGAGTGGGCAGAGGGAGGGAGGGAGAGTCGGGTTTCAGGGTGGCCGGGCGGTTTGCGCGGTGTCTGAGTAACATCACACAGCCACGATGCAAATTTGTCCAATCGTCAATCAACGGGATCTAAACCACAGCTAACAATGGAGGAAGGAAATGCAGATGCTGCTTTTTATGGAGAGAGGGAGGGAATGACTGAGGGTAGGGGCAGGAGAGAGGTGAGGGGGGGATTGGGGAGGGGAGGGTGAGGGGATGTGGGGGGATCAGTGGCAGCATAACGGGAACCCGCCGGTCGCGTGGGGGAGGGGGGATGGGCAAGGGGGCGAGTGCAGGGGCAGAGGCGGAGGGAGATCAGTGGCATCACAATGGAAACCCCAGTTTCTCTCTCTGCCTCTCCCTCTCTGTCTCTCCACCCTCTCCACCCTCTCCGTCTCTCCACCCTCCCTGTCTCTGCCTCTCTCTGCCCTCTCTCTGCCCCCTCTCTCTCTGCCCTCCCTCTCTCTCTCTCTCTCTCTGCCCTCTCTCTCTCTCTGCCCCCTCTCTCTATCTGCCCTCTCTCTCTCTCTCGGCCCTCTCTCTCTCGGCCCTCTCTCTCTCTGCCTCTCTCTCTCTGCCCTCTCTCTCTCGGCCCTCTCTCTCTCTCTGCCCTCTCTCTCTGCCCTCTCTCTCTCTCTGCCCTCTCTCTCTCTCTGCTCTCTCTCTCTCTCTGCCCTCTCTCTCTATCTGCCCTCTCCGCCCTCTCCCTCTCTCTCTCTGCCCCCCTCTCTCTCTGTCTCTCTGCCTGCTCTCTCTCCCTCCCTGCCCGCTCTCTCTCTCTGCTGCCTGCTCTGTCTCTCTCTGCCGCTCTGTCTCTCTCTGCCCGCTCTCTGTCTCTCTCTGCCCGCTCTGTCTCTCTCTGCCGCCCTGTCTCTCTCTGCCCGCTCTCTCTCTCTGCCCGCTCTCTCTCTCTGCCCGCTCTCTCTCTCTGCCCGCTCTCTCTCTCTCTCTCTCTCTCTCCCTCTGCCCGATCTATCTCTCTGCCCGCTCTCTCTCTCTGCCCGCCCTCTCTCTGCCCACTCTCTCTCTGCCCGCTCTCTCTGCCCATCTTCCCCTCCCTCTCTCTCCCCTCCCTCTCTACCCTCTCCCCTCCCTTTCTACCCCCTCCCTTTCTACCCCCTCCCTTTCTACCCCCTCCCTTTCTACCCCCTCCTCACTACCCCTCCCTCTCTACCTCCCATCCAGCTCCACCCCATCTCTCTCTACCACCTCCCTCTCTTCACCCTCTCTACCCCCTCCCTCTCTACCCCTCCCTCTCTACCCCCCCCCTCTACCCCCCTCTACCCCCCCCTCTACCCTCCTCTCTACCGCCTCCTTCTCTACCCCCTACTTTCTACCCCCTACTTACTACCCCCTCCTCTCTACCCCTCCCTCTCTACCCCCTCCCTCTCCGCCCCCTCCCTCTCTACCCCCACTCTCTACCCCCCTCTCTACCCCTCCTCTCTACCCCCTCTCTACCACCCCCCTCTCTACTACCACCATTCCCCTCTCTACTATCCCCCTCTCCATCGCCCCCCCTCCACCGCGCCCCCCTCCACCGCCCCACTCTACCACCGCCCCACTCTACCACCGCCCCCTCTACCACCGCCCCCCTCTAGCACCGCCCCCTCTACCACCGCCCCTCTCCAGCACCCTCCCTCCTCTCCACCACCCCCCTCCACCACCACCCCTGTCCCCGCCCCCCTCTACCGCACCCCCCCCCTCTCCACCACTCCCTCTCTACTACCACTTCCCTCTTCCCCTCCCCCTCTTCCCCTCCCCCTCTTCCCCTCCCACTTTCCCCTCCCCCTCTTCCCCCTCCACTTTCCCCTCCCCCTCTTCCCCCTTCCCCTACCCCTCTTCCCTTCCCCCTCCCCTTCTTCCTCTTCCCCTGCCCCTTTTCCCTCTTCCCCTACCCCCTCTTCCCCTTCCCCTCTTCTGCCCTTCCCCCTCTTCTGCCCTTCCCCCTCTTCTGCCCTTCCCCTCTTCTGCCTTCCCCCTCTTCTGCCCTTCCCCCTCTTCCCCTTCTCTTCCTCTTCCACCTCCCCTCCTCTTCCTCTTCCCCCTCCCCCTCTACCCCCTCATCCTCTTCCCCTTTTCCCCCTCTTCCCCCTTCCCCCCTTCCCACTCTCCCCCCCGTCCCCCTCCTCCCCTTCTCTTCTTCCTCTTCCTCCCCCTCCCATCATCTCCCACCTCCTCCCCTCCCCCCTCCCCTCTTCCCCGTCCCCCTCTTCCCCGTCCCCCTCTTCCCCCTCCCCCTCTCTACCCCCCTCCCCTCTTTCTCCCCCCTCCCTCTCTACCCCCTCCTTTAGCTGTGCCTGCGCAGTTGGGGGCTATGCGTAAGTGGATAGGGCGGGGGTTGGGGAAAAGGAGCGAATGAATAATATGAATGTAATATCAAGGGGGGGGGGTTAGTGTGTGTGACGCTTCAGGCCACACCCCGCAACCGTGCCTTGAGGGGACGGCACCCAACGGGTCCCACTGTCGAGGAGCGCTCTAAAACATTCCTGTCCATTTACCTGTCCAATGTGTTGTGGTAATTATTTTCCTGAACATGATTTGACCAGTGCTTTTCAATAGATCTTTTTGACTTTGGGTAAGGCCACCACATACATTACCTCTACCTAATTTCTGCTGAAAACGGAGGAAACAAAATGCCTGTTTGAACTGCGAAAATCTGCGGGTGAAAGTGGAAGCGCAAGGAACTGCCGATGCTGGTTTACAAAAAAAGCACACCGTGCTAGAGTAACTCAACGGGTCAGCAGCACCTCTGGAGAACATGGATAGATGACGTTTCGGTCGGGATCTTCAGGCTGCTCTGAAAGTGCTCACAATGTTGCTGAGACTTTGTTGTTGTTTGTCTGCGGTGTTACACGTATAGCTTAAATTTAATGTCCAATCCTAGATTCTCTGAGTAGGTTGCGGATCTTCTGTTTGATTTTTCGGGAAGATTTAGGAGTCAACCACGTTGCGTCATCGGAGTCAACCTAGCACACGTTGGGTAAGGACAGTGCTTTTACTTATCACAATGGTAAAATTTGTTTTGATTGAATGGCAGCAATAGTGATAACGCTATTCCCAGCTACATTAGTTTTGATTTGGGAAATTCCTCGGTTAGGGTGACTGAACTGTTGCAATTAACTGGGTTTCATTTTTAGCACATTTTACACACATCTTTCACTCACTGGAGTTTTCTGGGGAAATTAATTTGCTTTCTTAAAAATATCCTTTGCCATATGTTCAGTTCCCTTCACTCTTCGTATGCTTGCTTTCTGAGTAAATTGGCTGCTAATTGAGGATTATTGTAGGTTCTGCCCTGCCACTGTATGGTTGATGCAGTGTTGTCTATAAGGTTCCTTGCTGAACGTCCAACCATGGCTTGTCCCTTTGGCTGTCAGTGTCATTTCCAGAATCTTCTCTGTAATAAGTTAAACTTAAATAATCAGTTGCCAAAGTGAAATCTAAAGTAGCTCTATTCTAACTACAATCACTGCAGTAATGTGGTTCTGGACATTTATCCCACAGTAAGAAAGCAAATCGAAATGTTGTTCCAAGTCAGAGTGGCACATGACTTGGAGATGAATGTGGACATGATGGGTGTTCTTATGCACTAGCTCCCTTGTCCTTCCAGACAGTGACCACCAAGATTTGGAAGGTTTTGTGGACGACATCTTTGCAAGTTGCGGCAGTCCATTCTGTATATACTAAACGCTGCAGGCTTGGTGTATGGTGAGTGAAGAGTTAAGCCACTGAATTGCACACAAGTGAGGCAAACTCTGCTATTCTGGGATGATGCGAGCCACACGAGTTTCTCTCTGCGGACATTCAACAAGTGGAAATTATTCCACCACAAAGCTAACCTGCAGCTGGCTTTTGGTGAGGTAAACGATTTCAATATAGTAAAACTCAAAGCCGGAATAACTCTTGTAACTTGACGCCTGCATCTCTGGGAAAAGATGCTCGGCTTGCATGAAACATGACCTGGCAGAAAAATAGCCTTCTCTCCCCTCTTAGAAGTCTAAACATAGGATAAAATAAAATCAAAAGGTATCTCCACATTAAATAATCACAGTGTAGGACCTTTACATTTTAGTAATTGTTTTTTGGGTTTTTGTCAAGAAATCAAGCAACCTTGAATGATGGAACTGTTGGCCAAACTGATCAATATTAATCACCTAATCCTGGGCCTCCTCCATTGCCAGAGTGAGGTCCAGCACAAATTGGAGGAACAACACCTCATATTTCGCTTAGGCAGTTTACACCCAGCGGTATGAACATTGACTTCTCTAATTTTAGATAGTCCTTGCTTTCTCCCTCCTTCCCCTCCCCTTCCCAGCTCTCCCACAAAGCCTACTGTCTCCGCCTCTTCCTTTCTTTTTCCCGCCCCTCCCCTCCCTCCCCCACGTCAGCCTGAAGCTGAAGAAGGGTCTTGACCCGAAACGTCGCCTATTCCTTCTCTCCATAGAAACTCACCCGCTGAGTTTCTCCAGCATTTTTTGTCAACCTTTGATTTTTCCAGCATCTGCAGTTCTTTCTTAAATATTAATCATGGCTCATTTTGGATTGTTATCTCTTTCAAGGTTGTCCCTTCACACTAGTCCCATCACGCATAATTGCTTTCTGCTGCTGACTAGCAAGTGGGGAAATGCATCCTTTTTAGAGTCGTTATTGGTAATTTGATTTTGATTAACAGCTTTATGGGAAGAAAAGCTAATTTTATTCACGGTCACAAGCCTCAGTAATTGATTGTGGGCTGGCTTAACTCGGGCGTGGGTCTAAATCCAACAGCTACATCTGGCCCTGTGATACCAGGAACACCCAATTTAGTGATTGATTTGAAGAATAGATGCATTTGTATAGGATGATGGAGGAGAACAGCTTGCTTCACCATTTCAAGGAAGTGGAGAGCCTCCAATGGTTACCGTGGAAAAATACTTACCGGATCTGTACAATTAATGCTATATTATAAAATCGAACAGTAGAGTGCAGGAACGGGCCCTTCAGACCACAATGGTTGCAATGAGCATAATGCCAAATTAAATTGATATCATCAAAAGATACTTTATTGTCACATGTCGCAAGTCACAGTGATATTCCTTGTTTTGCATACCCAAGGTATTCAAAGAGTCGCCACATAAAGGACGCTGGCAAAATTCAGAAATATACTCCATTTTAACACAAAACATTTTAACACAATCCATTTGTGGTCCCCCATGGATCTCGATGGTCTCCAATGCCGGGTCTTCCTTGTTCTCCCTCGGGGCAGTTCCTCCATGCTGGGTCCTTCTTTGTTATAACAACGTTATACATTATCAATGTATCAATTGTTAATTCAACATCATCCTACAGCAGTTGATGGTTTTTTCCCCACTAAGAAGGTTATAAATTCTAATCTTGGATCTGGAATATCAAGGTCAAGACTGGTATGTGGATACATCCTGAGGCAGTCTTTCGGATGAAATAACTAAAACTCGGGCACCATCTGCTATCTCAATTACAGTTTAAGAATCCAATGGCATTACTTCAAAGAAAAGCTTTTAGTTGGTCCCATTCTCTTGGTTTCTCCACCATTTGCCATTCAGAATTCTCGCTGAATAGCTTTTGTACTTCAATCCAATGCATAAACTGCAATTTGCCGCTTGAAAAAGGTGGTGCAGAGGTAGATTTGCTACCTTACAGCATCAGAGACCTGGGTTCGATCCTGATTACGGGTGCTTGTATGTATGGAGTTTGTACATTCTCCCCGTGACCGCATGGGTTTCCTCCGAGATCTTCGGTTTCCTCCCACACTCCATAGACGTACAGGTTTATAGGTTAATTAGCTTGGTATAAATGTAAGTTATCGCTGGTCGGTGCGGAATCGATGGGCCAAAGGACCTGTTTCAGCGTTTTCTGAACTAAACTGTCAAACTACTTTTAGCTTGCGTAATCTCTCTGCGAATCAATAATGGTTTGGCTCCAAAATATGAAGGTAGAGGCATTGTCCTTTTAGGAAAGTTAATGTGGGTTGGTACTGACTTAAGGGTGTGCAAGAAATTGTTTAAAAATAAATTGCTGATATGAATGGGGAGGGAAAAGTGACTGAAGCATAAATTTGAGCCATATCTGCAAATATTTAGTTCTAGTGATCTATGTTGGACCTTTCATTATGCTTGTGCCAAGTACTTTTCTTTCATGAAGACTGGAGCTAACCACATGAAGATTTCATTAGTTTTCAGGTGTTGGAAACCTCGCTCCTCCTATGCATACGTGGTGCAGCACATGGTTTAATGAATTAGTCATTTGAAGCCTAACCAGCTCTATGTAGTATGATGGAAATGGCCATAGAAACCGATGAGACTCCATTGAGTAAACTTTTCCAGCTCTGTGCAAGAGGACGGCATAGTGCGCAGCTAGACAAAAGTGCTGGAGAAACTCAGCGAGTGCAGCAGCATCTAGGGAGCGAAGCTAACAGAGCGAATGTTTCTTAGCTCCAATGACCTACTTTTCATTCTGACCTTTTGTACTTGGTGTAGGAAGGAACTGCAGATGCTGGTTTAACCCGCAGGTCGTCGCAAAAAGCTGGATTAACTTAGCGTGTCAGGCAGCATCTCCGGAGACAAGGAATAGGTGATGTTTCGGGTTGAGACATTTCTTCAGACTGACTCAACCTGAAACGTCACCTATTCCTTTTCTGTCCGCTGAGTTACTCCGCCTTTTTGTGTCTACCTTTTGTATTTGGTTTTGTTTCAGCGCTCCTGTTTCTTTACCCCCCTCCCCCACCTGACTCCCATTTCACTGAAATGTGTGAGTCTGTAGGTTAATTGTCTACTCTAAATTACTGTAGAGTTTGAAGAATAGGAGGTGCGGAATAAAGTGGGGTTAATGTAGAATTTATTTAAAGTGCGGATTCTGAGTTAAAGGACGTAACTGTGCTGAATAACTCTATGAACAAGTCTTGGAGAAAAACCTGAATGCTAGTAACCTATTCTGCGTTACCTGCTCTCTACCTCCTGATTCCTGTCTAGGGTGATTTTAGTTGTTCTCTCTTCTATCATTAGCTAATTTTACTTGTATTCGATCCCACGAATTGCTAATGTTATGAACTAAACCGAAACACTTTTCATGAAGATAATAATTCATTCCTTGGTGCAGATTGAGTATAAATGAATTGGGGGTAGGTGAGTGGGGGGCGGAGGAGAGGGGGGTGGGCAGAGGAGAGAGGGGAGTTGTGGAGGTGAAATGGGAGGGGGTTGTTAAAGATTCCATAAAATTGGAGAGTTCAGTGTTCATACCAAACCACTTGACATGCATTGTCACTATTAGTTTAGTTCAGTTTAGAAATGCAACGCAGAAACAGGCCCTTCGGCCCACTCAGTCCGCATCGATCAGCGATCTCCGCACATTAACACTCTCCTACACACACAAGGGACAATGTACACTTATTCCAAGCCAATTAACCTGCAAACCTGTACGTTTTTGTAGAATGGGAGGAAACCAAAGAACGCGGAGAAAACCCACGCGAACACGGGGAGAACGTACAAAGTCTGTACAGGCGCCACCCGTAGTCGGGATGGAACCCGGGTCTTCGGTGCTGTCAGGCACACTCTACCACTGTGCCACCGTGCTTGATATGCATTATTGTCGCACGAGGTATGGGTTTGATGCTTTTTTCATTCTCTCTCAGGACATGGGTTTCACTGGCAAAGCAGCATTTAAAGGCCTTCTCTCATTGTTCTTGAGGAGATGGAGGTGGACATCTGCCTAGAGTTGCTGTGGTCCTTGTGATGAAGATTCCTCCCATATGCTGTTAGGTAAGGAATTACAGGGTTTAGACCATGTGATAGTCAAAGAATGTCAATGCATTACCATGTTTAGGTGAAGTTGGACGGAGGAGGTGGGATTCTCTTGCTTTGCTTGGGTGGTGGATGTTACTTTATATGTTGCAGTACATTTTGCAGATGACGCATGCTCTTTTCCACTTTTTCCATCATATGCCAGAGGAGGTGGTTGAGGCTGGGACTATCCCAACATTTAAGAAACAGTTAGACAGGTACACGGATAGGACAGGTTTGGAAGGATATGGACCAAACGTGGGCTGGCGGGACTAGTGTAAGAGGGGACATGTTGGCCAGTGTGGGCAAGTTGGACCGAAGGGCCTGTTTCCACACTGTGTCACTCTATGACTATCCAAGATGGCAGGGCCCAATTCATCCAACCATCTTGGTGTCCCATAACACTGCTTTTTCTCATCTGACATTAAATATAGCCTGTGTAATATGTGAGTCATTATAGTACTTGCTGTAATTTGCTATTTAAATCATGGTAGAAAAATAGTTTTCTTTCAAAACTAATTTCAATTTGAAATGTTGGCTCATTTACTCACTTGATCCTTTGCAGTTGAAAATTTGGGTTTTGTCCAGTTTACTAATATAGTTGCTTTGCTAGCTTTAAACATTGCACCTGAAATTAGGTTTTGAAGCTTCAGCTGGTCGTTCGGGGCAAGGTCTTGCACGGCAGCATGGAGTAAATGAGGTGCTTGAGGAGTATAAAGAATGTAAAAGAATATTAAGAAAGAAATTAGAAAAGCTAAAAGAAGATATGAGGTTGCTTTGGCAAGTAAGGTGAAAGTAAATCCAAAGGGTTTCTACAGCTATATTAATAGCAAAAGGATAACAAGGAATAAAATCGGTCCATTAGAGAGTCAGAGTGGACAGCTATCTGCAGAGCCAAAAGAGATGGGGGAGATATTGAACAATTTCTTTTCTTCGGTATTCACGAAGGAGAAGGATATGGAAATATGTGAGGTAAGGGAAACGAGCAGAGTAGCAATGGAAACTGTGAGATTCAAAGAAGAGGAGGTGCGGACACTTTTGAAAAATATGAAAACGGATAAGTCTCCAGGTCCTGACAGGATATTCCCTAGGACATTGAGGGAAGTTAGTGTAGAAATAGCAGGGGCTATGACAGAAATATTTCAAATGTCATTAGAAACGGGAATAGTGCCGGAGGATTGGCGTACTGCGCATGTTGTTCCGTTGTTTAAAAAGGGTTCGAAGAGTAAACCTAGCAATTATAGACCTGTTAGTTTGACGTCAGTGGTGGGCAAATAATGGAAAGGATACTTAAAGATAATATATATAAGCATCTGGATAAGCAGGGTCTGATTAGGAACAGTCAACATGGATTTGTGCCTGGAAGGTCATGCTTGACTAATCTTCTTGAATTTTTCGAAGAGGTTACTAGGGAAATTGATGAGGGTAAAGCAGTGGATGTTGTCTATATGGACTTCAGTAAGGCCTTTGACAAGGTTCCTCATGGAAGGTTGGTTAAGAAGATTCAATTGTTGGGTATTAATGGTGGAGTAGCAAGATGGATTCAACAGTGGCTGAATGGGAGATGCCAGAGAGTAATGGTGGATGGCTGTTTGTCAGGTTGGAGGCCGGTGACTAGTGGGGTGCCTCAGGGGTCTGTGTTGGGTCCACTGTTGTTTGTCATGTACATCAATGATCTGGATGAAGGTGTGGAAAATTGGATTAGTAAGTATGCAGATGATACTAAGATAGGTGGTGTTGTGGATAAGTAGATTTTCAAAGTATACAGAGAGATTTAGGCTATTTGGAAGAGTGGGCTGAAAGATGGCAGATGGAGTTTAATGCTGACAAATGTGAGGTGCTACATCTCGGCAGGACAAATCAAAATAGGACGTACACGGTAAATGGTAGCGAATTGAGGAATGCAGTTGAACAGAGGGATCTAGGAATAACTGTGCATAGTTCCCTGAAGGTGGAATCTCATGTAGATAGGGTGGTAAAGAAAGCTTTTGGTGTGCTGGCCTTTATAAATCAGAGCATTGAATATAGAAGTTGGGATGTAATGTTAAAATTGTACAAGGCATTGGTGAGGCCAATTCTGGAGTATGGAGTACAATTTGGTCGCCTAATTATAGGAAGGATGTCAACAAAATAGAGAGAGTACAGAGGAGATTTACTAGAATGTTGCCTGGGTTTCAGCAACTAAGTTACAGAGAAAGGTTGAACAAGTTGGGTCTTTATTCTTTGGAGCGCAGAAGGTTAAGAGGGGACTTGATAGAGGTCTTTAAAATTATGAGCGGGTTAGACAGAGTGGACGTGGATAAGCTTTTCCCATTGAGAGTAGGGAAGATTCAAACAAGGGGACATGACTTGAGAATTAAGGGACAGAAGTTTAGGGGGAACTTCTTTACTCAGAGAGTGGTAGCTGTGTGGAATGAGCTTCCAGTGGAAGTGGTGGAGGCAGGTTCGATGTTATCCTTTAAAAATAGATTGGATGGGTATATGGACGGGAAAGGAATGGAGGGTTATGGTCTGAGTGCAGGTAGATGGGACTAGGGGGGAGTATTTATTTTAATTTAAAAAAATTTGAAACATTTTAAAAAATGTTCGGCACGGACTTGAAGGGCCGAGATGGCCTGTTTCCGTGCTGTTATGGTTATATGGTTATATGGTTATATGGCAGCTGAGTGTACTTGGTTTGATAATAACGTTGACAGCACAACTGAAAGGCAAATCTAGTCAAATGAACGTGGCTAACTGAATTATCGCATTTGCTTGGCAGCTGGAAGCAGTAAACAGCAGATGTTGAAAATCAAACAAAAAACAGATAATGCTGGCAGTATTCTAGAACAGGGTTTGACCTGACCACGGTTGCGGTCTGTATGCTGTTTGTATGTTCTCCATGTGACGCATAGGTTTTCTCTGGGTGCTCCGGTTTCTCCCATATTCCAAATACGTGCAGGATTGTAGGTTAATTGGCTTCTTTAAATTGCCCCTTGTGTGTAGGACATAGAACTAGCGCAAGGGCGATCGATGCGCTCATTGGGCCGAAGAACCTGTTTCCATGATGTATCTCTAAACAAAAATAAACTATTCAGCTGGTCAGGCAGCATCGGTGGGGACAGATGGCGCTGAGAACAATGCTGCACAGTGCCCTTCACAGAGAACAATGCCCTTCAGCCCACAGTGTCCATGTCTAACATGATGCCAAGTTAACCTAATCTCCATTGCCTGCACTTGGTTCATATTCATGAATTCCCTACATATCGATGTGCCTATCCAAAAGCCTCAATGCCACAATTGTATCTGCCTACACCACCACCCCTGGCAGCGCATTCCAGGCACTCGCCACCCTCTGTGTATATTTAAAAACGATTGGCTTGCACATCTACTTTAAACTTTACCCCTCTCACCTTAAAACAATGCCCTCTAGTCTTTGACATTTTCACCGAGTGTAAAAAGCTGTCAACCCTATCTATGCCTCTCGACTGGAAAAGTGAGAAAGCCAGACGTCATGGTTTAAATGCAGATTGGGAGAGGTGGATTGGTAATTGGTTTATTATTGTCAAATATATTATCAAATATAGCGAGGAAAAATGTTTGTTTTGCGTGCTTTTTAAGCAATTCATACTGTTCATGAGTACCTCAGGTAGTCCAGAAGAGTAATTAAACAGTTAAGAATACAGTGTTATTTGATACTTAGTCAACTTGAAACTCAAATCGGATCAAAGTCGGAGGGGAAGCCTCAGAGAACAAAGCAGGTTCGTCAGGACTATAGTGAGTACTTTGTCGACACCAGATACATGGCGACTCTTTGCGTACTTTGTGCATTGTATGCAAAAATGAAGAATTTCACTTTACCTCGGTACCTGACAATAAACTATCATTGAATTGTTGCAAGGTTTTAATGTTGATGTTAGAGCAACATAGAATGAACTTGTTTAAATCAGAGCCATATTTTTCCGAGTCCAGAGGAGTTTCATGGACGCAGCAAACAGTTGCCTTTAATTACACCTAACCTGGTGTGTTTCAATTGTAAAAAGGCATTGAACGTGCAATATGCCTGATGTGGAAGTCGTTTGTGGAATATCTTACGTGCATCAATTGCTGCCAACTCTATTTTGGTGCGTCTGAACACATCTACTGTCCTTAACTCAATGAAGATCATACGGCATAGGAGTAGAATTAGGCCATTTCGCCCATCTGCTTCTCCATTTGATCATACCGATCTAGTTTTCCCCCCTCAACGCCATTCTCCTGCCTTCTCTCTGTAACCTTTAACGCCTTTGCTAATCAAGAACCTATCAATCTCCGCTTTAAAAATACCAATGATGGCCGCTGTCTATGGCAACAAATTCCTCCGATCCACTAAAATTGCACCTCATCTCCATTCTAAAGATACACCATTTTATTCTGAGGCTGTGCTGTCTGGTCCGAGACTCCTACTACTGGATACATCCACTCTATCTAGACCTTTGTATCCTGATGTTTGTAGACCTGCCTGGTTATCAGCTTGGTGAAGGCAGAGAAAACGGACAAAGGGATATGTAAAGCTGTGAAATGTGGGGTCAGTGGCCTTGTCACAACCTGACAAAGCTACTTGGGTTCAGAACCCAAGATGGTGCCCAAGCCAGGCGACACTCTGCATGCTGGTCTTGGGACAAAGACCCATCATTTATTTATTTGCCTCTGCACTCCACAATTTGAGATTTGTAATAGAAAAAAAACACATGTCGCAGACTTCAAGTAGTCATTGCATGCAAAGGATATGCAACAAAATACTAAACATGACTCCTTTCATTTGTGTCTCCCAAACATTATGGTGCCCTGAAATGGGGGGTATATGTATAAACACTGCTGTAATTTCTACATGGTGAAACCAAAATGTATAAAAATGGCCATCATTAAAATCTCACAACGTGTACTTTAACTACATGTCATTTTTTTCTATTACAAATCTCAAATTGTGGAGTACAAAGGTAAATAAATAAATTATGGGCCTTTGTTCCAAATATTATGGAGGGCACTGTATGTACCTGCACTCCTTAGTTTTTCTGTTCCAAACATTGCCCAGCAGCCTACCATTTCCAGCGAAAGTCCTGCCCTAATTTGACCTACCAAAATACAACGGCTCTCAATTACTCCCTCTGTCATTCCGTGGCCCATTGATCGAATTGATCAAGATCCTATTGTAATCTTAAATCTTTGGCACTGAACCCTTTCACACCACTTGAATTTGCATCCAAATCATTAAGATAAATAAAAAACAATAGCAGACCTAGCACACCACTTACAGTTGTCCAGCCTACAAAACAACCCACCACTAACACCTTCTTGTCTTCCACCTTCAACCCAATTTACTGTCCAGTTGACGTGCTTGCCATTGATCCTACATGATCTCTTCTTCCAGACAAACCTACGATGTGGTACGTTGTCAAAGGCTCTGCTAATGTCCACATAGACACTGCCCTCTTCACTGTTCACCTCTTTAAAAACTCAGAACAAGTTCCGGAGATATAATTTCCAATGCGTAAAGAACGTTCTGTATTTTCCCCAAAACATGATACATTTGAACCTATATTTTGACACAGCTGTACCATTTATTTGGAACACATGAGCAGAAATTTCACAATGCAAGAACACATTAAGTCGAGAGAAGAGGGGTGATGCAGGAGCACTGATAGAGCCTCTTTACAGAGATGCAACCATTTGCTTTCGTCAGACCACTGGTAGTGGTGTGGAGAAATTAGACACTCGTGAAAAAGTTTATTGGTAGAAGAGGGGATTGGAAATGCCATTGTTGTGGATAGAAAGGGACTGAACAAGGGTGATATAATTGTCAAAGCAAAGATATGTTCAAATTGAAAACACGGATATACACACGGATGATTAAAGCAGCAGCTTTGCTAGATTAGGAATCTTTGACATTCAAGAAAACTGACACAAAATACTGGAGTAACTCATTGGGTCAGGCAGCATCCCTTGGGAACATGGATAGATGATGTTTCAGGTCAGTACCCTTAACATTGATTCTGAAAACTGAATTTACATCATATGAATTGACTTAATTCATATCTTAAGTCAATGTAAATTTTATCTTTGTGACGACAAAATTATCAATACAGGTTATCAGATTTTTCTACATCCTGAAGATGGCTACAATCCTAAAGATATTATTAAAAAATAATTATTATTTTTATGGAGCAGCAGGAAGCAATTAGACAAACATTGCAAAGGAATTGATTGAATTAGGTTGTGAACAGTGCATGTCGGAACAAAATACAATTGAGTCGGTTCCAAGCCCCAGGCAGACTGATTCCACAGGATTTGCAATGAGACCTGTATTTGGCATGAAAAAAACTTCTTCATAACAACATCTCTCTTCCATTGTTCCAGTGCGTTTTTGATGTGCGATGTGGAATAAACTTAAACCTGTGAGCCATGTTAACCGTCTGACGGTACTTTCAGAGATCAGTATTATTTTTGTCTTCAATTTTCATGTTTAGACTCGCTTCTCTGCTGCACTGGTTTGTTGCCATTCAGCTGTGGACTGTTCTTGCATTCCATATGCCAACTTCTGTCGGTTAGACAGTTAGAATCTTTTTTCCTGCATGGAAATGTCCAACACTAGAGGGCAGAAGGTGGGAGGAGGAAAGAAAATTAGAGATAGAAAATAGGTGCAGGAGGAGGTGCATTTGGTCCTTCGAACCTCCACTGCCATTCATTGTGATCATGGCTGATCATCCACAATCAGTAATCCGTGCCTGCCTTCTCCCCATATCCCTTGATTCTGCAAGCCCCTAGAGCTCTATCTAATTCTCTTTTAAATTCATCCAGTGAATTGGCCTCCACTGCCTTCTGAAGCAGAGAATTCCACAAATTCACAACTCTGGGTGAAAAAGTTTTTTCTCATCTCAGTTTTAAATGGCCTCCCCTTTATTCTTAGACCGTGGCCCCTGGTCTGGACTCCCCCAACATTGGGAAAACATTTCCTGCATCGAGCTTGTCCAGTCCTTTTATAATTTTATACATTTCTATAAGATATCCTCTCATCCTCCTAAATTCCAGGGAATACAAGTCCAGTCTTTCCAATCTTTCCTTATATGACTGTCCCGCCATCCCGGGGATTAACTTCGGGAACCTGCGCTGCACTGCCTCAATAGCAAGGATGTCCTTCCATCAAATTATGAGACAAAAACTACACACAATACTCCAGATGAGGTCTCATCAGGGCCCTCTACAACTGCAGAAGGACCTCTTTACTCCATACTCAAATCACTGCAGAAGGACCTCTTTACTCCTGTATTCAAATCACTGCAGAAGGACCTGTTTACTCCTATACTCAAATCCTGCAGAAGGACCTCTTTACTCCTTTACTCAAATCCGTGGGTCTTTTTATTACGCAATGGTGAGGGCCTGGAACGCATTGCCAGGGCTGGTGATGGGGTGAGATACGATAGTGGTGTTTAATAGGCTTTTAGATAGGCAGATGGATGGAAGTGCAGGGATCAGGGGATATTGATCATGTAGTCAGAAGTAGTGGACCAAGCGCAGGTTCGGCAGTCGTTTCGCTTAACACTTCCGCTCAGTCCGCCTAAACCTACCTGATCTCCAGGTTGTCTAAACACTTTAACTCCCCCTCCCCGCACTGATCTTTCTGTCCTGGGCCTCCTCCATTGTCAGAGTGATGCCCAGTGCAAAGTGTACTATGTTTACATATTCTGTTGTGCTGCAGCAAGTAGGAATCTCATTGTTTTATCTGGGACATATGACAATAAAAGACTCTTGACACCTCATATTTCCCTTCGGCAGCTTACAGCCCAGCGGTATGAATATTGACTTCTCTAACTTCAAGTAACCCTTACCTTCCCTCACTCCATCCCTCCCCCTTTCCCAGTTCTCTGACTAGTCTGACTGTCCTCATTTACATTTATCTCTGTTTGATTTGTTACCTTCTCCAAGCTAACAATGATCTGTTCTACATTGTCCTTGATTTCCATCCCCATTTTTTATCTCTATCCCCTTCTCCCCTGACTCGGTCCGAAGAAGGGTCTCGACCCGAAACGTCACTCATTCCTTCTCTCCAGAAATGCTGCCTGAGTTTCTGCAGCATTTTCTGTCTATCTTCGGTTAAAACCAATATCTGCAGTTCCTTCCAGCAACCTGTAGTCAGATGAGATCAGTTTAACATGACATCATGTTTGGCACAAACATTGTGTGCTGAAAGATCCTTTCCTGTGCTGTACCGTTCTATGTTCAGTCATGGTGGTCTCAATCATGATAACAAATTGCACCTTGAAGAGTCAAATTCCATGCAGAATGCATTAATCAAGTTTAATAATGATATTGCAACCATTTTGCGTGTGTGGGGTAGAGTTCTAACTCACTGCAGACATCACATTGTGTTAAGGGATCCTCTGTTTTACATTAATATTTTCAGGGTTGTATTTAAAAAGTGATAACCTTTACTATCAAGTTGACGTTTTCTTGGCCAGTCACTCTAACGGGGCAATTATGGAACATGTCCTTTCAACACCCTGCTTTATATGGGTCTATTGTCTTCAGTAGATCCAAATATCAGCGGGACTTGCTGTTAATTTTATAATGCCCGGTTCACAAATTTACCCAAGCCAGTTTTCTGCACGACTCTCATGCACGCATGCACAAGTTTGTTTAATATTCATTTTGCATTCAATTTTGTAAAGGTTAGGATGGCAGCTTGTGGAAAGGTTCAGTTAAGGATGGCTTGTGGAATTTAATACAGTGAAATGTGAAGTGTTGCATTTTGGGAAGTCTTTCATGGGCAGGACCTACACAGTGATTGGTAGGGCTCTGGGGAATGTTGTGGAGTGGAGGGGTCTAGGAGTGCAGGTGCATGGTTCCTTGAAGGTGGAGTCGCAGGTAGATAGGGTGGTCAAAAAAGGGTTTTAGCACGTTGGCCTTCATCAGTGAGAGCATTGAATATAGCAGTTGGGAGTTCATGTTGCAGTTGTATAAGATGTTGGTGAGGCCGCACTTAGAGTATTGTGTTCAGTTCTGGACACCATGTTATAGGAAAGATGTTGTCAAACTGGAAAGGGAAGAGAGAAGATTTACAAAGATGTTGCCAGGACTAGAGGGTCTGAGCTTTCGGGAGAGGTTGAGTAGGCAGGGACTCTATTCCTTGGAACGCAGGAGGATGAGGAGTGATCTTATTGAGATGTATAAAATCATGAGAGGAATAGATCAGGTAGATGCACAGTCTCCTGCCCAGAGGGATCGAGGACCAAAGGACATAGGTTTAAGGCAAGTGTTCTGAACCTGGGGTACATTTCGCCTACCCAGGGGGTAAATTTGTTGATTCTGGATCTGTACATATTTATTCTCATTGACTGACTGTGTTTGGTTCTGGTATACTGGTATCTGTTCATCAATAGTTGTTCATAAATAAGTGAAATAGACATAGAAACATAGAAAATAGGTGCAGGAGTAGGCCATTCGGCCCTTCGAGCCTGCATTATATATGATCATGGCTGATCATCCAACTCAGTATCCTGTACCTGCCTTCTCTCCATACCCCCTGATCCCTTTAGCCACAAGAGCCACATCTAACTCCCTCTTAAATATAGCCAATGAACTGGCCTCAACTACCTTCTGTGGCAGAGAATTCCAGAGATTCACCACTCTCTGCGTAAAAAATGATTTTCTCATCTCGGTCCTAAAAGACTTCCCCCTTATCCTTAAACTGTGACCCCTTGTTCTGGACTTCCCCAATATCGGGAATAATCTTCCTGCATCTAACCTGTCCAACCCCTTAATTTTGTAAGTTTCTATAAGATCCCCCCTCAATCTTCTAAATTCTAGCGAGTACAAGCCGAGTCTATCCAGTCTTTCTTCATGTGAAAGTCCTGCCATCCCAGGAATCAGACTGGTGAACCTTCTCTGTACTCCCTCTATGGCAAGAATGTCTTTCCTCAGATTAGGAGACCAAAACTGTACGCAATACTCCAGGTGTGGTCTCACCAAGACCCTGTAGAACTGCAGTAGAACCTCCCTGCTCTTATACTCAAATCCTTTTGCTATGAATGCTAACATACCATTTGCTTTCTTCACTGCCTGCTGCACCTGCATGCCTACTTTCATTGACTGGTGTACCATGACACCCAGGTCTCCTTGCATCTCCCCTTTTCCTATATGTTATGTGCTATTAAAGTTGCCAGGGGTAAACGGGGCAAAAAAGGTTGGGAACTCCTGGTTTAAGGTGAAGGGGAAAAGATTTAATCGGAATCTGAGGGGTAACTTTTTCACGCAAAGGGTTGTGAGTGTAACTGCGAGCATTTTTAATTTTCAGTCTTTGAAGAACTGTAAAAGACTGCCAAAGTAATGGGTAAGCCATATTGCTATTCACATAAAAATCAAGTCGCATCAAATAGCATAGAAAAATACTTTGGTGATAGATGCACAGAGTCTCTTGCCCAAAGTAGGTGGCAGGTACGGGATACTGAGTTGGATGATCAGCCATGATCATATTGAATGGCGGTGCAGGCTCGAAGGGCTGAATGGCCAACTCCTGCACCTATTTTCTATGTATCTATGTATCTAAAGTAGGTGAATCGAGGACTAGAGGACATAGGCTTGAGGTGAAGGGCAAAATATTTAATAGGAGTCTGAGGGGTGACTTTTTCACACAAAGGGTGGTGGGTGTATGGAACGAGCTGCTGGAGGAGGTAGTTGAGGATGGGTTTATCCCAATGTTTAAGAAACAGTAGACAGGTTTGGAGGGATTTGGACCAAACGCGGGCAGGCGGGACAAGTGTAGCTGGGACATGTTGGCCGGTGTGAGCAAGTTGGGCCGAAGAGCCTGTTTCCACGCTGTATCCTTTGAAGGATACTGGTGAACCATGTGTGCTCGAGCAGTAAAGCTCCAATTTGGATTATATTAAACAGAAGTAACAATTTAATACTGGTTCTTCTTAGAATCAAGCAGCCATCGTTGCTTTTTCAATCAATTTGAGTAACCTCCATTTGTTGCTTTCCACTGATTTCTTATTAACGCTGCTGTCGTCCATCTAAGACTTGAGAATTGAATTCTAGGTCACACCTATTAAGTTCCCCAGCAAGAATTGCCTGAGATCGAAATAGGAGAAAAACATGAGTTATTCACTGCAGGATCCCGAATGAATTATCTCCTCCCACCCACAAGTTTAACTTTACAGCCAATGGTATGGATTTTTATTACGTTTGATAATTGTTTCAAATTTTCATAAAAGGTCAGTTATACTTTATATATTTCATCTTGTATCTTAACCTCTGTGTGAATGTCCTAGTCTTTGTGCCACGTTTAGCCAAATCTTATAAAGAGAATGATAAAACATTCTTGTACCTCCCCATCTTTTATTGTCTGCAAAAGCTCTCTGAAGCAATTGAAGCCTTTAAAAGGCTAAACAGCCCGCATTGGATGCCAGGCATCCCAATGAGCTCATTCCCAATGTAAAACAGTGTAGTAAACTATGAAAGCTGTGCGACAGAGATCCCCAGATGTCTTTGCCATCAAAGCTGACCAAAACATGAAATGTTCATCATCCTGCACTCCTGCCTGTTACATGTGATGTTTTTCCCTTTTCTGGTAAATATTCAATTCCCTTTTGAAATTTGCAAACTCTGATCTGTAAGCATAAGGCTTCCTTATCTATTTCTGGTGATTAGGATGCATCAAGCTAAGCTGCTGAGCAATAAGAAGGGACCATTGTTCATAATTCTGCCTCTGAGTTCTTATCAGTTGCAACCTCGAGTTCACAGCTGCTCTTTGTCACTGATTAGCAGACATGTTCCCAAGCCGTATACGGGCTTTGTTAATAAGTTACCCCATTGGTTCTCTGCAGGCCCCTGCATAACTCCAGCGTCTGTCTTTGCCTGCGGTCCTGAACTCTTGGAGAGTGGTCCTGCCCACCCATCTACCACTTGGAGACCTTCGAACTATCTTACATTTGACTTTATCTTGCACTAAATGTTATACCCTTATCCTGTGTCTGTGCACTGTAGACAACTTGATTGCGGACTGTGACCGAGTACTTTGGTATAAGTTACAATAATAAAATGAACTTCCTCCACTAACTGGTTCCATCTGCCCATTGTTTTTTTTTTAACCTGTTTCTAGCTATGACCCACTAACCTCTATGTTAACTCCCCAACTTTCCTTCTCCCACCTCACCTGATTCCACTTCACACATACCCGCCCCTGTCTCGCTGCTCCCTCACACCTCTATATACTGGCTAATCTTCCCTCCACACACTGTCTTGATGCAGGCTGACAACGTGAAAAATGCCTTTACCTCCACAGATGCTGCTTAATCTACTAAAGTAGAAACATAGAAAATAGGTGCCGGGGTAGGCCATTCAGCCATTCAATATGATCATGGCTGATCATCCGGAATCAGTAACCCGTCCTGCTTTCTTCTCACATCTTTTGATTCCCTGAGAGCTATATCCAACTCTCTTGAATACATCTTCCTACAGTTCCTTCAGCAGTTTGTTAAACTGCACAATCTCAACTTGTCTATCTCATCCGTAATAGAATCATAGACACCATTTATTAGAACTCTGCTTCACTCATTTGTTATTGACTTGCTGTCTTCAATTTGGCCTTCAAATTCCTTGTGGTTCTAATTGCCCCCATGAGTTGTATGTGCACTGCTATTTCTGGTCTATTTCCAAACAAAAATCCCCTGTTTTCAATCATTGTCCCGTTGTAGATCTTCCCACTGGTAAAGCAGTGGACTTTCCCACGGTAAATCACTGTACTTCCATTACAGTATCAGTTTTTGACCTTCTGCTCGTACATCACGAATCGAGGAACAGAGGACATAGGTTTAAGGTGAAAGTGAAAAGATGTAATCAGAATCTGAGGGGTAAATTTTTCACACAAAGGGTGGTGGGTGTATGGAACAAGCTGCCATTGGAGTTAGTTGAGGCAGGGACTATCCCAACATATAAGAAAGAGTTAGACAGGTACATGGATAGAACAGGTTTGGAGAGATTTGGACCAACCGTGGGTAGGTGGAACAAGTGTAGCTGGGACATGTTGGCCGGTGTGGGCAAGTTGGGCCGAAGTGCCTGTTTCCACACTGTATCACTCTGTGACACTATCTGTTCATCGCACATTGACGTGATGATAACATGAAGGGCCTTGAATTTACTTTGGGTCTTACTTTTTTAACAAAGCTCTATAATTGTAATCTGCGGTATTTGCATTGAGAACTTCCTCCATCTTTGCCACTAATGCCGAACGTTAGCCATTTGTTGGTTCATGTATTTTGCTGCCTTTAATATTGACTTGGGCAGCACATCAAAACATAAATTATTCATACAATTCTACAAGACAGTGGGAAAAAAGACTGCGAAACAAAAGCATTGATGCACAAATACACCATTTTAAAACAACCCCGTGGTAGTACAGAGGTGGACTGTTATGTTCCATTGCAGAGGTGGGATTAGGGTTGTGTACAGGGGCCGATATCGCTATGAAAACATGGGGGACACAATTCCTTGGTGGCCACACACACAAGGATTTGGCGTCTTCGGCCGTGGGCCCTGTGGACGATAATATCGGGAACTGACCTGGTTGGTGACCAACTCCATCTTCGGCCACCCCGAATCGTGGGCCTTCAATCGGCCCGTTCGCGGGGCCTTTCATCGCCTGACGCGGCTTAAAACCGGTCGCGGGATCTTCCGTCGCCCGAGGGGGCTTCAACATCGGGGGCCTCGATCGCCTCGATGCAGCAATTTGACCGCGGGGCGATGGAAGATCCTGCAGCCGATTTTAAGCCGCGCCAGGTGATGAAAGGCCCTGCGAACGGACCGATTCAAGCTCCGATCTATGATCTTTGCTCCACCAGGACGTCTCCTTCCTTTAATCACCGCGCTTTATCCTCAGTCCCACTCCCTACTTCCGCCTCTGACTGACACCTCCCTCATCCAATCATTGCGTTGAATCATCATGTGTGTCTCCCCCCACTGCCTGCTGACCGGCGCCTCTCTTGTCCAATCAACGCCCTCGATCATCAGTCCTATCCCCACTGCCTCGTGGAAAGCTGAGATTTTTAATAGTTTTTTTCACCGAATTTCAAAATCTGGATTACAAAACATGGGGGGGATTGTCCCCCACCTCTCAAAATATGGGTGGGGGACAATCCCCCTGGGATTTCTGTCCATGGTTGGGTAGAAAAGTATCTGTTTTAGTTTTAGAGATACAGCGCGGAAACAGGTCCTTCAGCCTACAGAGAATGCGCCGACCAGCGATCCCCGCATACTACACTTTCCTACACACACTAGAGGCTATTTACAATTTTTCTAAGCCAATTAGCCTACAGACCGGTATGTCTTCAGAGTGTGGGTGGAAACCGGAGGTCCCGGAGAAAACCCACGCAGGTCACGGGAAGAACGTACAAACTCCGTACAGGCACCACCCGTAGTCAGGATCCAACCTGCGTCTCTGGCGCTGTAAGGCAGCAAATCTACTGATGCGCTTGTGCAGTGCAGTGCATCTGTGGAATTCTGCTGATTATTTGTAAACGTTGAAGAAATTAGGAGTGCTAGCGTGCCTTCTTTACGATTCCATCTATGAACTGGGCCCAGGACACGTCATCTGAGATGTTACCACCCAAGAATTTGAAGCTGCTCAGGTTAGGATAGTTGAATAGATAGATAACAGATAGAATTTAATATAGAAACGTATGAGAGAATGTGTGTGGGAAGGAACTGCAGATTCTGGTTTGCACTGAAGATGGACACAAAATGTTGGAATAATTCAGCGTCTCTAGCGGAATGGGTGGCATTTTGGGTCGTGATCCTTCCTCAGACAAGAAGGGTCTCAACCTGAAACATCACCCATTCCTTCTCTCCAGACATGCTGCCTGTCCCGCTGAGTTATTCCAACATTTTGTGTCTATTGACTCTGAGATAATCCATTTTAGTAAATGAATTGTACAGTAACAGCTTAATGACGTAGTTGTAAAGTATGGAAGCAGTGAGGGACCTTGTGAATATGTGCCTGGATATTTGAAAGAGATGGATTAAATTCACAAAGAAATTACCAAAGTATATTATACGAGTACACGAGGTCATGTATATGAGTAGAAAGGCCTTGACCCGAAACGTTACCCATTCTTTCTCTCCAGAGATACTACCTGTCCCACTGAGTTACTCCAGCATTTTGGTCTATCTACAATAGATATTGTCCTTTATAATTAGTGTTATCATTCAAAAGAAAGGTTATGCTGAACCTTTGTAGAATTCCAGTGAGGACACAACTAGAGTATGGATACCATATTTCAGAACTGGCATGAAGGCCTTTTGAGAGGATCTGGAGATGGGATGTGAGATTTTAGTTGCAAGGTTAGGTGGGAGCTGAGGAGCATGAAGGGATATTGGTTAGAGAACAAAAATATGTCATTTTGGAATGGGAAGAAACCAGAGCACCCAGAGGAAACCCATGAGTGCACAAAGACACATTTTTTACACAAGCTGTTACCCAAATGTAACAAGACCTAGAGTTAGGGGAAAATATATATTTCCATGCATCAATGGAAATAATTATTAATCTCGATAACATACGAACATTGGAAATAAAGTTAGGATTAAGTACAGAGAGCAGGGACATGACACTGACTAGATTGCTCTAAAGCAAGGCAGCAGAGACTGGCTGAACTGTATGGTGATGGTCATAAGTCGTAGGAGCAGAATTAGGCCATCAAGTCCATTCTGCCATTGAATCATGGCAGATCTATATCTCTCACCCCCCAGGCCTTACCTGAAGTGAACATTAAAGATATGGTGGTGAAACTTTAAAGTTAATACAAAACTAGTCTGGTATTTGGCTCGTGATATGGGGAATTTCTACTGTCGGTGCTGTGGCTTTGTTTAAGATTTGCTTCACAAATGCTCCATAGGATTTGTGAAGTGAAATCCTCTGGGTTTTTTGGGGGTTTTTTTGTTGGAATAAATTTTATGTTTGTTCTATAAATGCATACAAATTTCCCGTGGCGTTGTTAGGTTGCAAAAGGCAGGGCTCGAAATTAGCGGTTGCCCGGGTGCCAATGGCAACTTACAGTCCCGCCGGGCAACCTAAAAGCCATGCCATTTTGCCCGGCTTGGCTAAAAACCGGGACACCCGCCCGCCATCTGTGTCCGAGTCTCGGCTCTCCGCTCGGCGCTAGCTCTCCGCTCGGCGCTGGCTCTCTGCTCTCCGCTCGGCGCTAGGCTCTCTGCTCGGCGCTAACTCTCGGCTCTTGGCTCGACTCTCGGGTCTCCGCTCGGCACGGCCGGCCGCCGAGCACATCATCGGCCGAGGTTATGCGCAAGTGCGGCCCTGCACAAGCGCACTGCCACGGCAACTGGTCGGCGTCGGCCACTTTCTCCCTCCCTTTGCATTGTGGGAGTTTTGGGCGCCATTGCTGTCCGGTCGCTGCCTCACCGCGACCGCTGAAAAACAACGCAGAATCACTCCCTGGAGCTGCAGTAACTCCCTGGAGTAACACTTGCTTCTTGGTTTCCTGGTCCTCCAAAAATATTCGAAATGAAATTTAAACTGGTGGACCCACCAGCACCAAACTCCAAACTCTGAAAAATAATAGCCTATTGCATTTTATCTGTTTATTTATTGTGTATATATATATATATGGTCTATAGTAGATAGACACACTGAACTTTTATCTCCTGTTCTGTATTATGTTTACATATTCTGTTGTGCTGCAGCAAGCATGAATTTCATTGCCCTATCTGGGACACATGACAATAAAACTCTCTTGACTCTTGACTTGGACTTAAGCAAAAAAGGGTTCTTGGGGGGGGGGAAAAAAAGCTACATTAAATTTAGTTGCGTCTGGTTGGTACCTATGGTAGGGTGAAGACTATTCCATGCTTTAACTATGCGGGGGAACTCCATGGAGCAGCCAGCATCTCTGGATAGAAAAAATTAGGTGACGTTTCGGGTAGAAACCCTTCTTTACATTTCCTCTGGTTTTAGTTTAATTTAAAGATACAACGTGGAAACAGGCCCTTCGGCCCACCGAGTCCACGCCGACCACCGATCACCCGTACTCTAGTTCTATCCCACACATCAGCGACGTCAGTCAAAAGTGTTTTATTCTCTCACTTCCCAGTTAGAACAATGAAATCCTTACTTGCAGCAGCACAACAGAATATGTAAACATAGTACTCTGTAAACAATGTTATAAACGAGAAAAGAAAACTCCATACAGACAGCACCCATATTCAGAATAAATTCCGGGTCTCTGGCAATTTTAGGCAGCAAATTTATGGCCATTGTACTGCCCCAATAGCCTTGAACTGAATTAAAACATATAGTAGCTGTAAAGGGGACATAGCGTCATTTAGAGATTTATGACAGAAAATGGATAGTTTCTTTTTTTTTTAGTAACCAAAGTTATCAACATATAATTTTTTGTGTGTTGGAAAATAAAATATAGTGGCACAGCTGGTGGACTTGCTCCCTCACACGCCAGTGATCTGTGTTCGATCCTGTTCTAGGGCACTGTCTGTGTTGAATTTGCACATTCTCCCTGCAAGCATGTGGGTTTCCTCCCACATCCCAAGACGCATTAGCTTTGTAGGTTAACTTGTCTCTGTAAAATTGCCCCTAATGTGCAGGGAGAACTTGTGTGAATGGGTAGACAAAAATGCTGGAGAAACTCAGCAGGTGAGGCAGCATCTATGGAGCGAAGGAAATAGGCGACGTTTCGGTTCGAGACCCTTCTTCAGACTGATGTCGGGAGGGGCAAGGGGCGGGAAAAAGAAAGGAAGAGGTGGAGACAGTAGGCTGTGGGAGAGCTGGGAATGGGAGGGGAAGGAGGGAGAAAGCAAGGACTACCTGAAATTGGAGAAACCAATGTTCATACCGCTGGGGTGTAAACTACCCAAGCAAAATATGAGGTGCTTTTCCTCCAATTTGCGGTGGGCCTCACTCTGGCCATGGAGGAGGCCCAGGACAGAAAGGTCGGGTTCGGAATGGGAGGGGGAGTTGAAGTGCTGAGCCACCGGGAGATCAGGTTGGTTATTGCGAACTGAGTGGAGGTGTTGTGCGAAGCGATCGCCAAGCCTGCGCTTAGTCACACCGAGGTTGATCATACGCTGAATAACCATATTTTTGTTTGGAAGTGGAAAGAGATAATAGAAATTGCATTCATTGCAACGTGTAAAAAGAGATGAGATACTGTATTGTAATTTTGCTGCATGTCATTGTGGTATATATCATGTCTTAATTGGTGAATATGTTTAGTTTGTGACTTTATTTGAAGCAGAAATAATATGTGAATGCTTCATTGACCATAATACCGACTGGTAACTACGCACTTCGTCCGAGCACATTATCGCACGCGTCATGCAAGCCATCTTAAATGACCACCTAAACTGTCATTTGGCAACCTAAAAAGCTGCCAAGATTGCCCGGCTGGCAACAGGGAAAAAGTTAAGCGAGAGCCCTGAAAGGGGCCTGGAGGTGAGGTACAATAACAACTGCTGATCAGCAATAATGCAATTAACAATGTCCGAAGGGGCTGTAAAGTCTACTATTCCTGTGTGCACGCATAGGAACAAGATTCGTTTGCGTCATAAATGGTGCATTAAACATTAGATATAAACCTGTGAGACCAGCTTTCATCAGCCAAACATGAAAGGCTGTACCACAACGTCAATTGTCTTTCCACACCGCTGTAAGCAGTATATTTACACCACACAAATAGTCCATTTTCTCTGAGGGTGAGATCTTGAGCAAGGACAGTAGAGCACTCATCGCTACCACAGTGTACGTGACCATGACGTTTGAATCCATCAATAAGATCTTAGTGAATACAACAGCCATCTCTTTATTTCTCTTTATTCATATCCCAGACTTGCCTTCTCTGGGATCAGTGCTTGCTTTGTCTAATCTTTTAAGATTAAGTCATATGAACAGAATTAGGCCATTCATCCCATCCAGCCTACTCTGGCATTCAATCATGGCTGATCTATCTTTTTCTCTCAACCGCATTCTCCTGCCTTCTCCCCATAACATTTCACTCCCTTACTAATCAAGAATTTGTCAATCTCAGTTTAAAAGTACCCAATGTCTGGCAGTGAATCCACAGATTCACCATAGAGAAATTCATAAAGAAATTCCTCCTCGCCTCCTTTCTAAAGGTACATCCTTTTATTCTGAGTAATCTTTAATTTTTGTAAAGTATAAAAACCTTTACTGTATATTTCTGGTTTGCTTCATCTAATACTCTAATTTTTCTTTCTTTTTCATACTGTTTTGCTGTGTTATATATGTTTGATCATCTGCTGACCATCTTTATACAGAAGATAAACACAAAAAGCTGGAGTAACTCGACGGGACAGGCAGCATCTCTGGAGAGAAGGAATGGGTGACGTCCTTCTTCGGGACTCGAACCAAAACATCACCATTCCTTCTCTCCAGAGATGCTGCCTGTCCCGATAAGTTACTCCAGCTTTTTGAGTCTATCTTTAGTTTAAATCAGCATCTGCAGATCCTTCATACATGACCATCTTTGTCCAGTTGTATTCTTTTTAATCCTGTTTCATAGGATCTTTGTCGTTTGGCATCATTCAGAATGGATATTGTGGGCTGAAAGGCCTGTTACAGTGATTTAACGTTTTATATTCCTCCATGTGCTGCACTATGTCTTTTCCACCTATCACCACCAGTCTTCGTTATTGTTTCCATTGTTCTCTTTCGTCCTCCTATTCCCCACATCTGATATGTTTACCAATCAACCCCGCCATACCTGTAGTCGCATGGAACAAGAATCTTGCACAGAACACCAAGTGCTGGAGTAATTCAGTAGATCAAGCGGCATTGCTGTGTGACGAGGAAACACTTTTTCTCTCAGAGAGTGGTGAGTCTGTGGAATTCTCTGCCTCAGAGGGCAGTGGAGGCAGGTTCTCTGGATGCTTTCAAGAGAGAGCTGGATAGGGCTCTTAAAAATAGCGGAGTCAGGGGATATGGGGAGAAGGCAGGAACGGGGTACTGATTGGGGATGATCAGCCCAGATCACATTGAATGGCGGTGCTGGCTCGAAGGGCGGAGTGGCCTACTCCTACACCTATTGTCTATTGTCTATTGACATGTGGACATCTCTGCCGGTCCTCTCTGGAGAACCCTCCTTGCCTGAACCCACCTATGATCTCTAAGCTCTTGTCCCATGCCTTCTCAGCTCATTTCCCCTCTACCAGTCTGAAGAAGGATCCCGACCTGAAGCGTCGTTTGTCCATTTTCCTCCACAAATTCTGCCTGACCTGCTGAGTTCCCCTAGCACTTTGTTTTTCTTTACTCAAGGTTCTAGCATCTGCAGTCTCTTGTGTCACCATATGTAAATCTGGAACTGTTGCACAGCTACAAGGGGCACAGAGGGCTCCACAGTGCCGCAGCGGTAGAGTTGCATCCTTACAGCACCAGAAACCCAGGTTCGATCCTGACTAGTGGTGCTGTCTGTATAGAGTTTGTACGTTCCTCCTGAGACTGCATTGGTTTTCTCCGGGTGTTCTGTTTTCCTCCCACACTCCAAAGACTTACAGGTTTGTAGGTTAATTGGCTTCTGTAAATTGTAAATTGTCCCTAGTGTGTGGGATAGTGCTAGTGTACAGGGTAGTCACTGATCATCATGGCCTTGGTGAGCCAAAGGGCCTGTTTCCACACCGTATCTTGAGTCTTCAGTCTACTCTTGAGCCTGAGAGTGTTTCAAGCAAGGGGACGTAGTTATAAGTAGACAGTCATTTAAAATTAAAGTCCGTAGGAATTTCTTCTCACAGAGGGCAGTGAATCTCTGAAATTCTGTACCCGACAGTCCTGCAGAGTAAGAAACAAACTGCTGGAAGACCTCAGCAGGTCTGGCAACATCTGTGGAGGGAAATGGATAGACTACGGTTCAGATCGGGCCCCTTCTTCAGATTGCTTCAGGTCCATAGAGGCTAGATCACTGGAGGTATTAAAAGGGGCCAATTAAATTTTGGAATGATTCAGGAATTGAGGGCTTATAACCATATAACAATTACAACATGGGAACAGGCCATCTCGGCCCTTCAAGTCCATGTCGAACACTTTTTCTCCCCTAGTCCAATCTACCTGCACTCAGACCATAACCCTCCATTCCTTTCTCGTCCATATACCCATCCAATCTATTTTTAAATGATAAAATCGAACCTGCCTCCACCACTTCCACTGGAAGCTCATTCCACACAGCTACCACTCTCTGAGTAAAGAAGTTCCCCCTAATGTTACCCCTAACCTTCTGTCCCTTAATTCTCAAGTCATGTCCTCTTTGAATCTTCCCTACTCTCAATGGGAAAAGCTTATCCACGTCAACTCTGTCTATCCCTCTCATCATTTTAAAGACCTCTATCAAGTCCCCCCCTTAACCTTCTGCGCTCCAAAGAATAAAGACCTAACTTGTTCAGCCTTTCTCTGTAATTTAGTTGCTGAAACCCAGGCAACATTCTCGTAAATCTCCTCTGTACTCTCTCTATTTTGTTGACATCCTTCCTATAATTAGGCGACCAAAATTGTACTCCATACTCCAGAATTGGCCTCACCAATGCCTTGTACAATTTTAACATTACATCCCAACTTCTATACTCAATGCTCTGATTTATAAAGGCCAGCACACCAAAAGCTTTCTTTACCACCCTATCTACATGAGATTCCACCTTCAGAGAACTATGCACAGTTATTCCTAGATCCCTCTGTTCAACTGCATTCCTCAATTCGCTACCATTTACCATGTACGTCCTATTTTGATTTGTCCTGCCAAGATGTAGCACCTCACTTTTATCAGCATTAAACTCCATCTGCCATCTTTCAGCCCACTCTTCCAAATGGCCTAAATCTCTCTGTAGACTTTGAAAATCTACTTCATTATCCACAACACCACCTATCTTAGTATTATCTGCATACTTGCTAATCCAATTTTCCACTCCATCATCCAGATCATTGATGTACATGACAAACAAGAGTGGACCCAACACAGGCCCCTGAGGCACCCCACTAGTCACCGGCCTCCAACCTGACAAACAGCCATCCACCATTACTCTCTGGCATCTCCCATTCAGCCACTGTTGAATCCATCTTGCTACTCCACCATTAATACCCAACAATTGAATCTTCTTAACCAACCTTCCATGAGGAACCTTGCCAAAGGCCTTACTGAAGTCCATATAGACAACATCCACTGCTTTACCCTCATCAATTTCCCTAGTAACCTCTTCGAAAAATTCAAGAAGTTCAGTCAAACATGACCTTCCAGGCACAAATCCATGTTGACTGTTCTTAATCAGACCCTGTTTATCCAGATGCTTATATATATTATCCCTAAGTATCCTTTCCATTAATTTGCCCACCACTGACGTCAAACTAACAGGTCTATAATTGCTAGGTTTACACTTAGAACCTTTTTTAAACAATGGAATAACATGCGCAGTACGCCAATCCTCCGGCACTATTCCCGTTTCTAATGGCATTTGAAATATTTCTGTCATAGCCCCTGCTATTTCTACACTAACTTCCCTCAATGTCCTAGGGAATATCCTGTCAGGACCTGGAGACTTATCCGTTTTCAAATTTTTCAAAAGTGTCCACACTTCTTCCTCTTCTTTAAATCTCATAGTTTCCATTGCTACTCTGCTCGTTTCCCTTACATCACATAATTCAATATCCTTCTCCTTGGTGAATACCGAAGAAAAGAAATTGTTCAATATCTCCCCCATCTCTTTTGGTTCAGCAGATAGCTGTCCACCCTGACTCTCTAATGGACCAATTTGATTCCTTGTTATCCTTTTGCTATTAATATAGCTGTAGAAACCCTTTGGGTTTACTTTCACCTTACTTGCCAAATCAACCTCATATCTTTTAGCTTTTCTAATTTCTTTCTTAAGATTCTTTTTACATTCTTTATACTCCTGCAGCACCTCTTTTACTCCATGCCGCCTATAATTATTGTAGATCTCTCTCTTTTTCCGAACCAAGTGTCCAATTTCCCTTGAAAACCATGGCTCTTTCCAATTTTTACTATTTCCTTTCAACCGAACAGGGACATAAAGATTCTGTACTCTTAAAATTTCACCTTTAAATGTCCTCCATTTCTCTTCTACATCCATCCCATAAAACAACATGTCCCAATTCACTCCTTTTAAATCCTTTCGCATCTCCTCAAAGTTAGCCTTTCTCCAGTCAAAAATCTCAACCTTAGGTCCAGTTCTGACCCTCTCCATAATATTGAAACTAATGGTATTGTGATCACTGGACCCAAAGTGCTCCCCAACGCATACCTCCGCCACCTGCCCTGTCTCATTTCCTAACAGGAGGTCCAGCACTGCCCCTTCTCTTGTAGGTATCTCTATGTATTGCTGCAAAAAACTATCCTGCACACATTTTACAAACTCCAAACCATCCAGCCCTTTTACAGAATGTGTTTCCCAGTCTATGTGTGGAAAATTGAAATCTCCCACAATCACTACCTTGTGCTTACTACTAATATCTGCTATCTCCTTACATATTTGCTCTTCCAATTCTCGCTCTCCATTAGGCGGTCTATAATACACCCCTATAAGTGTTGCTACCCCTTTCCCATTTCTCAGTTCCACCCAAATAGCCTCCCTAGACGAGCCCTCTAATCTATCCTGCCAAAGCACTGCTGTAATATCTTCCCTGACAAGCAATGCAACACCCCCACCTCTTGCCCCTCCAACTATATCACACCTAAAGCAACGAAATCCTGGAATATTTAGTTTCCACTCACAGCCCTCCTGCAACCATGTTTCACTGATCGCCACAACATCATACTTCCAGGTGTCAATCCAGGCTTTAAGCTCATCCACCTTTCTTACAATGCTCCTAGCATTTAAATATACACATTTAAGAAACCCACCACCACTTATTCTCTGTTTATTATCTTTTTCTTCCTTCTCCCCTACATTTTGGGTCCGAGTGCTTCCCTTCTCTACCTCCTGCCTCACACCCTAACTACTAGCTTTCCCTATTCGAGTCCCTCCCCCCAACCGTTCTAGTTTAAAGTCTCCCTAGTTGCCTTTGCAAATCTCCCCGCCAGGATATTGGTCCCCCTCGGGTTCAAGTGCAACCTGTCTTTTTTGTACAGGTCACACCTTCCCCAAATGATCCCAATGATCCAGAAACTTGAATCCCTGCCCACTGCACCAGTCCCTCAGCCACGCATTTATCCTCCATCTCATTCCATTCCTACTCTCACTGTCTCGTGGCACAGGTAATAATCCTGAGATTGTTATATTTTTGGTCCTTCTCCTTAACTCTCCTCCCAACTCCCTAAATTCTCCTTTCAGGACCTCTTCTCTCTTTCTACCTATGTCATTGGTACCTATATGTACCACGACCTCAGGCTCCTCTCCCTCCGATTTCAGGATATCTTGGACGCGTTCAGACACATCCCTGACCCTGGCACCAGGGAGGCAAACTACCATCCGGATCTCCTGACTGCGTCCACAGAATCGCCTATCTGACCCCCTAACTATAGAGTCCCCTATTACTACTGCCCTCCTCTTCTTTTCCCTACCCTTCTGAGTAACAGGGCCGGTCTCTGTGTCTTGGGTTATGAATAGTCAAGGAAATTAAATATTCATAGCTGGGTAGTCGTGAAGGCTTATTTGTAATATATTATAGTGTTGTGATCTTGAGTCCATCTGTTATAGCATGAGGTCCCTGCAAGTGGTGTCATTGGTGTGAAAGTCCAATGTCTTAAAAGGTGATCTCAATGTGTTAATTCTTGACAAAAGATGACAAAATGATAGAAGGTGCAAATTGAGGAAGAGAACAGATTTTAGAATGTTAAATCATTTATGCCCCCACACTACCGTCCAAAATGGTTCTCCCTGCCTGCTGCAGCTTTAGGTACATATTTTGATTTAGACTTAGAGATTCAACGTGGAAACAGCTCAACGAGTCTGTGCCGACCAGCAATCCCCGCACACTAATAAGGGAAGCTCCAAATAAGAGATGGGCCATTTAGGAGAGGGGGGTTAACAAACTTTGTAATTTTCTATTCCTAAGGCCTTCAAAACAGAGATTGATAGATTTCAGAATCTAAGAGGAATTCAAGGGATTTGTGTTTAGGGCAGGAAAACAATTATGTTGAAACAAGGATCTGCAGATGCTGGTTTACTGAGGAAAGACACAAAATGCTGGAGTAACTCAGTGGGTCAGGCAGCATCCCTAGAGAACATGCATAGGCGATGCCTCGGGGACAGGACCATTCTTCAAACTGACTGCGGGGGTGTGGAAAGCTAGAAGAGTGGAGGGGCGGCACAGTGGCGCCTCGTTTGGGTTGCTGCCTTGCAGCGCCAGGGACGCAGGTTCAATCCTGACGTTGGGCTCTGTCGGTACAGAGTTTGCACATTCTCCTTGCGACCTTGTGGGTTTTCGCCAGGTGCTCTGGTTTCTTCCCACATTGCAAAGACGTGCAGCTTTGTAGGTTAATTTGCTTCTACACATTGTTCATAGTGTGTTGAATAGAACTCGTGTACTGGTGATCATTGGTCGACACAGACTCAGAGGGCTGAAGGGCCTGTTTCAATGCTGTATCTCTAAAGTAAACTAAACCAAACTAACTAAACCCTGCAATCAGTCTGAAGAGGGGTTGTGACCACTGGAAAATTATGTTAATGTGGAAGGCAAGCCACGAACTTGAATAATTGAGTAAGGAGGAAATGAATGAACCAATCGTGTTCCTCTTTTTAATATCAGAACTTCTTTAATTTTCAGAAAAATATTGAACTATGCAGGATTGTTGTGGTGCGTTTAATGTGTATCTACAATGCAAATATAATGTTTTCATACTGTTCTATACAATTTTGCTTTTGGCCTGCCAACAGTTATTGACATAAGCACATATTGATGATGAATAGCGGGAGGGGAGGGGGAGCTCTCCTAATTCTACAATCAATTCCACTGTCTTAAGAGCATTGAGATCCAGGTTGTTGCGATGGCACCAGGACGCCAGCTGTGTCACTTCCTGTCTGTAGGTAGATTCCACCCCATCCTGGATCAGTCCAATCAGGGTTGTGTCGTCCGCAAACTTGAGAAGCTTGACACAGGAGTCTGTGGAGGTGCAGTCGTTAGTGCAGAGAGATTAAAGGAGAGGAGAGAGTACGCAGCCTTGTGGTGCTCCTATGCTGAAGGTCAGTGGGTCCGAGATGTACTTTCCCAGCCTCACATGCTGCTTCCTGTCTGTCAGGAAGTTGGTAATTCACTGACGGAGGGGTTCAGGCATAGTCAGCTGGGAGAGTTTGGAGTGTAGTAGCTTTGGCACAATGATGTTGAATGCAGAGCTAAAATCCACAACCAGAATCCTTGCATAGGTCCCCTGGCGGTCTAGGTGCTGGAGGATGAAGTGCAGGCCCAGGTGATCTATTGATCTATTGGCCCAGTGTGCAAACTGCAGGGGGGCCAGCGGGTGGTTTGTGATACTTTTTAGGTGGGCCAGCACGTCTTTCAAGGGTTTTCATGATCACAGAGGTAAGTGGCTTTTTGTGTACAGGAACAATAGTAAAGACTTTGAAGCAGGCAGGGACAGTGCAGGTTTGCAGGGACTGATTGTTATCAAACCTGTTTTTGTGTCAATTAAGCACCAATCGGCAATCAAAATGCTAAACATTAGTTTATTTTAGTGATAATGACGCAGAAACCCCTACATAGTTTATCTCCACACTAATATTCCCACGGCATTCTTTTTGTCTCTTTATCAGGAAAGTATATTTTGGTGCAGCCCAGTTTCCTCAGTCATGGAACGAAATTGAGGACATGTTGTTAAAAGCAGCTTGCTGTGAAAGTCATATCACCCACAAGCTCTCTTCAATAGCTCCGGGACTTTGGAAGTTCTGCCCCAAGTCCGGCCCATTGCACTTCAGATAGCACCTTCCGTACATTTGAGTTTAATCACAAGTCCCTATTTCCTGAAATGGCTGCCCCATAATAACACAAATATCAGACTTGCTGTTAATTAGACATTTTATTTCTACCATGAAATCAGACACTAAGAGCATTGACCACTGCACCAACCCCTGACCCTCCCCCTCCTCGCCTCCATTCAAACCCTTCCTCTATCCTTCTCTTTGACTAGAATGTAAATGTCTGGGAAGTTTGGTATCGGCCCCTCCATTCATTTAAACAATTCAAAAGGAGCTACACAAAGACTTTAAAATGAACAATTCCCCCCACTACAATCAATCTGAAGAGGGGTCCTGACCCAAAGTGACACCTCTCCATGTTCTCCAGAGATGCTGCCTTAGCCGCTGAGTTGCTCCAGCATTTTGTGTCCTTTTACACAAAAAACAGTGGTTAGATTCGGTGATCACGTCCCTTTTAGGTAGGCGCATGGATATCATCCTATGAACAACTGGAGAGCGGTCCTGAGCTACTATCTACCTCGAGGAAGACGCTCAGATTATCTTTAACCGGACTTTACTGGATTTTATCTTGACTAAACGTTATTCCCTTTATCATGTATCTGTACACTGTGGACGGCTCGATTGTGATCATGTATAGTCTTTCCGCTGACTGGTTAGCAAGCAACAAACGCTATTCACTGTACCTCGGTAGACATGACCATAAACTGAACCAACTAAACTAAAATGTGCAGGGAATGGCGGCATATGGATCACATGCCGGCTGATGAGATTAGTTTGACTTGGCATTGTGTTCAGCACTGATATTGTGGGCCGAAAGGCCTGGTCCTGTGCTTGTAGACAGTCAAAGGATAACATATTTTAATCAACCCAATTATAGAGAATATAGTAAATTAATATATTAAACTATATTTTAAAAATGTTTTGACCTACAGACTTGCTTCATCGCATGTGGTGTTTACCTTCCCGATGCGGATCAGCACTGTGCATTGATCGGTGCTTAATCCAGTCAATCGAGTTTGGAGGGTGGTAAACCACAATATACTCCTGACAGGTAAGAGTGCATCTTCATGTTTTATATTTCCTTACGGGCCGAGGAGGTCAATCCTCCCACAGAGTCTCAGCTGGTTGTCTGTGCAATCCCATCAACTTAGTTAGCTTGCAACCAATATTCTCACTAGCACCCCCGATTCTCCGCACAGCCACCTGCTGTATGGGTAATATACAGTGGCCAATTAATCTACAGATGCAGTTGTTGCATCAACAGTCACAAAGGCAGAAAGGACCGTTCTTGTGTTAATTGTGGGATCGATCTGTGGCTTTGCCAGTTGGTACCTTTTAGACTTTAGACTTTCGAGATACAACATGGAAACTGGCCATTCGGCCCACAAAGTGCGAGCTGACTAGTGATCACCCCGTACACTAGCACTATCCTACCTACACACTAGAGACAATTTACAGAAGCCAATTAATCTACAAACCTGTACATCTTTGGAATGTAAAACGAAACCGGAGCACCTGGAGAAAACCCAAGTGGTCACAGGGAGCGCGGGTGGAAATCCCGGGGGGGGGGGGGGGACAGGTGGGACACGTCCCCTGCCTATTTTGAGAGGTGGGGGACTCCCCCCCCCCCCCAATTTTTGTAATCCAGATTTTTAAAACCGGTGAAATCTCCGCTTTCCGCGAGACACTGGGGGTGGGACTGCTGATCGAGGGCGCCGATTGGACGAGAGAGACGTCGGTCAGCAGGAAATGGGGGCGGGACATGATTCAGCGCGATGATTAGAGGAGGGAGACGTGCCAAAACACTCTCGGCACAGACCTGTGCCTCATCCGCAGCCAGGAACGATCCCGGCTCTGCCGCTCTGTCCCGTCCCCAACCGAGTGCCCCCCCCACGCCCGGGGGTGGCCAGACACGTCGGAAGTCAGACGGGAACAGCCAGCGCAGAGAAGCAGCGCTAATCCCAGCTCAACTCTGCCTGTCCCGCCAGGTTAACCTACAGCCCTGCCTGGACTTGCGGGAAATATGGCCCAGGCTTACAGCCAGCGTGGAGAAGCAGCGCTGGTGTCCCGTCAGTCCAGGCAGGGCTGTAGGTTAACCATGCGAGACAGGCAGAGTTGAGCTGCATTTAGCGCTGGATTGAGCCTCCGAAGCCTCGCGCGCGGCCGGTAAGAAATTGTGCCCCCCCCTGTCCCCTCCATATTTTGATAGCGATTTCCGTGCCTGACAGGGAGAATGTACACACTCCGTACAGACAGCACCATAGTCACGATCGAAAGCGGATCTCTGGTGCTGTAAGGCAGCAACTCTACTGCTGCGCCCCTGTTACACCCTGACATTGAGCTGTCCTTCAAATATTTTATGATGCTACTATCTCAACACAATCTTGCTGAATCTGGTTGTGACTGGTCTTGCCTGCTGCTTACTTCACACCTTGATTATATGTAAACATAACAGCTTTTGATTTCTGCTTTTGCTTTGGTTTTTTTCACCGATACAACTGTGAGGTCATTGAAAATAAAACATAGAAACATAGAAAATAGGTGCAGGAGTAGGCCATTCGGCCCTTCGAGCCTGCACCGCCATTGAATATGATCATGGCTGATCATCCAACTCAGTATCCCGTACCTGCCTTCTCTCCATACCCCCTGATCCCTTTAGCCACAAGGGCCACATCTAACTCCCTCTTAAATATAGCCAATGAATTGGCCTCAACTACATAGAAACATAGAAAATAGGTGCAGGAGTAGGCTATTTGGCCCTTCGAGCCTGCACCACCATTCAATATGATCATGGCTGATCATCCAACTCAGTATCCTGTACCTGCCTTCTCTCCATACCCCCTGATCCCTTTAGCCACAAGGGCCACATCTAACTCCCTCTTAAATATAGCCAATGAACTGGCCTCAACTACCTTCTGTGGCAGAGAATTCCACAGATTCACCACTCTCTGTGTGAAAAATGATTTTCTCATCTCGGTCCTAAAAGACTTCCCCCTTATCCTTAAACTGTGACCCCTTGTTCTGGACTTCCCCAACATCGGGAACAATCATCCTGCATCTAGCCTGTCCAACCCCTTAAGAATTTTGTAAGTTTCTATAAGATCCCCCCTCAATCTTCTAAATACTAGCGAATACAAGCCGAGTCCATCCAGTCTTTCTTCATATGAAAGTCCTGACATCCCAGGAATCAGTCTGGTGAACCTTCTCTATACTCCCTCTAAAACAGCAGAAATAAAAGCAGGAAAAGGCTATTCAATCCCTTGTTCCTGCTCCACTGCACAATAAGATCTTGACTGATGTTTCATTTCACTTCCACAATGGCAAACTCTTGTTTCACTTTTTAGACCATTTCTGCAAATAAATATAAACTTTATTTGTGAAAGTAGAAATGTGGATGCTTCGGTTTTCGTGGAAAATGAAACGAGAATCGTTTGCTCCAAATAGGAACAAAATCTTCATACCCAGAAAGGAACATAATCAATTTCGCTCATTTAGTTGCATTAAAACAGTGTCTTTTGTCTGAATACAAAATGGAGGAATGTCCGAGAAACAAACATATTGGAGATTTAACCCACAAATTTTGAACGAAAGATCATGCCAGGAATATATTATTAAACAGATTCAAATATTTTTTGAGGTAAATGATAACCCTGACACACCTACTTCTCTTATGTGGGAAACGTTTAAAGCGTTTGTTCGAGGTGCATTAATTTCTGCTCAAGTATTTTATAATAAAGAGAACAGGATTAAACAACAAACATTGGAAAGGGAAATCAAGCAACTAGATATAGAAAATGCGAGAATGCCATCTATTTCAAAACATAATAAAATTGCTGTATTGAAATATAAATTAAATAAAATGTATTCAGCACAAGTAATAAAACTTTATCAAAAAACCAAACAATTACATTTTGAATTTGGAGACAAACCACAAAAACTATTAGCACGTCAGTTACGAAAAATGAAAGGGGAAAAAATAATTCATAAAATTAGAACAGAGACAGGAGAATTATTAAAAATGCCCAAGGACATAAATGAAAGATTTCTCCAATACTATCATAACCTTTATTCAACTAAAACTGTAACACAAACAGAAGGAATAGCAGATTTTTTACTAAAATGTAATTTAAAAGGTTTAGATTCAAATGATAGAGAATTATTAGAAAGGGAGATTACGATAAAGGAGATTGAGGAGTCTATTGGCTCTTTAAAAAATGGTAAAGCAGTAGGACCAGATGGTTTAGGCTCTGAATTTTATTAAAAAATCTATGACTTGCTCTGCCCACGTTTACAAAGGCTGTATGAGCATATCTATACTCAACAGAAACTCCCAGATACTTTAAATGAATCTATAATAACACTTATTCCTAAAGCTGATAAAGATCCGGAAGATCCAGGATCATATAGAGCAATTGCACATTTAAATACAGATCAGAAAATATTAACTAAAATACTAGCGCATAGATTAAGTACAGTGATGAATAAAATAATACACCCTGACCAAACAGGCTTTATTCAGAAACGGTACTCATATTATAATCTAAGAAGATTATTTAATATTATTTATTCTAAGAGAATTATTAATGAAGATCTAGCAATAATCTCACTTGACGCTGAAAAAGCATTTGATCAGGTTGAATGGTCTTATTTATTTTCGGTGATGGAAAATATGCAACTAGGGGAGAAATTCTGTACATGGATAAAACTGTTATATACAAATCCTACGGCTAGAATATTAACAAATCAAAGGTTGTCATCAAAATTCAGCCTATCTAGAGGTTGTAGACAAGGATGCCCGTTATCTCCATTATTATTTGCGCTTGCTATTGAGCCACTTGCAGAAAGAGTTAGGGGTCATCCGGAAATATATGGGTATATCACAAAGGACACAGTGAATAAAATTTCTCTATACGCAGATGATGTACTAATTTACATTACAAAACCAGAAATTAGTATTCCAAACTTATTAGAGCTAATAACCCAATTTGGTTCACTCTCAGGATACAGAATAAATTGGAATAAAAGTGAAATTATGCCAATAAGGGAACATAACAAACACATAATACAACAATTTCCATTTAAAATAGTAAACGAAAAATTCAAATACCTCGGTATCTATGTAACTAAGATATATACATCATTATTTAAAGCAAATTTCCCCCCATTACTGAATAAACTACATAAGAATATTCAATACTGGAAAACACTTCCTATCTCAATGATTGGCAAAATTAATGCCATAAAAATGATTTTTTTTACCGCAAATATTATACCTTTTTCAGACAATTCCGATACATTTGTCAAAAAATGTTTTTTTTAAATTGGACTCCATTGTTAATGATTTTATCTGGGATTATAAGAATCATAGGATAAACAAAAGACATTTGTGTAAATCAAAAATAAATGGAGGTTTGGTTTTACCCAACTTTCTGTTTTATTTTTGGGCAGTTAATATTAAAAATATGAATTTCTGGTTGGAAGAAATAGATCAACAACCAGATTGGTTAAAAATGGAAAAGGAAGATTGTTTGCCTTTTGATAATATTTAGTGCCATACGAATTTGGAAACAATTAAAAAGACATTAAAATTAGATAATTTATCACTTTTTCTCCCAATTGTGAATAACCCTTTGTTTAAACCCTCATGGTTGGACAGGGGTTTTACACAATGGAAGAATTATGGAATTAAAAATATGGGACAACTTTATAAGGAAGGCACTTTTCTGACATTTCAGGAGTTGCAACAGACTTATGGACTTCGAGGAAATGATTATTTCAGATATCTTCAACTCAGAGATTATGTAAAATCGAATACTCAAAATTTTCAAATTAGAAATTCAGAAATTCTTGACGAATGTTGGAATAAACATCCTAATACAGAAAAATTAATATCTTATATATATAATATCTTATTAGACAGTGACATTCCATCGACGGACTTACACAGACAAACATGGGAAAAATAATTAAATCAAATAATAACAAAAGATACTTGGGAAGAAAGTTTACAACATATACATCAATGTTCATTAAATGCCAGACATTCTTTAATACAATTTAAAGTAATACATAGGTTACATTATTCAAAAACAAAATTACATAAAATCTTTCAACATATCTCACCTATATGTGATAAATGTCAACATTTAGAAGCTACCTTATCTCATATGTTTGCAAACTGTATAAAAATTAAAAAATTCTGGGTAAATATTTTTAGTATAATATCTAAAGTGACCAGCACACAAGTGGACCCGGATCCAAAATTTATAATACTCGGAACATCAGAATTAAATCAAACATTTACAACAACACAAAGAAACTTTATTGATTATAGTATAATAACAGGGAAAAAATTAATTCTAAAATTTTGGAAAGGCCCTAATGTGGATTATAGAAATGACGGAGACCTTAAACGTGGAAAGAATCAGATTTTCCCTGTTGGACAAACAGGAATTATTCGTTGGAACATGGTCTCCCTTTATTGATTATTTAAAGGGTCAGAATGGTTCAGCACGGGAAACTGACTAATGCTCGGGCTAAAGAATGGATGAAATGCTATACTCTGAAATGTACGAATATATCTCGAATGAAGTTTTTTATTTTAATAAATGTTTCCATTCTTCTTTAACCATCTTTTTCTTTTTTTTGTTTTTTTGTTTATTGTTTTTTTGTTTTCTCTTTTCTCTTTTTCTTCTCATTCTTTTCTTTCTTTACTTCATCTATCTTTTTAGTTCTATCTAGTTTTAAAAAAAAAAAAGGCAAAAGGTATTGGAGACAATGTAATAATAATTGATAATATTATCAATTTAAAAATGTACGACTGCAATGATGTTAATAGGTTGTGTACTTTTCTCCAATAAAAAATATTTTCCAAAAAAAAAAAAAATGAATACAAAATGGAGATGGACAGTCTGAGAAACGAAAATGTCACCTAACCATGTTCTCCAGAAGTGCTGTCTGACTGGCTGAGTTACTCCAGCACTTTGTGTCTCTTTTTGGACAGAAATAATATAACACATCTGCAAAATTAAATCTGTTTTCTCTCTGCATTGGCAGTGCCTCATCTGCTGTACATTTCCTACAGCTCTGATGGCATTCGCAGCTATTACATGTCGCTTTGGGGTTTTTTTCCACTCTCTCCAACAATTCTTATTAACCTATCAACCAGTGTTTTAAGCTGAAGGTTATCCCCACAAAAAAAACCTGGGCTCACCGTACCATAGGTATTCCCTTTGTCCAATTCATCCCACCCCCTCACCCTCTTTGAAACTTAAAACAAGCTTACTTTCTCAAGAAGGAATTTCACCTGAAACCTGTTTCCCTTTCCACAGATGCTGCTTGACCCACTGAGGATTTCCTGTATTCACCTATTATTATACTGGATTATAAATGGATTCAGGTGGACGTTGGATTCCTTTCGGACCGAGAATTGTTGTTCAACCAGCATCACTCAAAATAAATTCCCTGTTTTCTCTTTACTGTGTTTGTGACCTTGCTATCTGCTAATTCGCTGCTGTGTTTTCCATGTTTCAGGGATGACATGTTCCTAAGGAGTTTTTCATAGATGGATTTGTAGAGAATTTCTCCTCTTGTAGGAGAGCTATGGGTCATTCTTTCAAAGTAAGAGGTCATCTACTTTAGACAAAGACTTGGTGTTTTTTTGAAAGTAGACACAAAACGCTGGACAGTAACTCAGCAGGACAGGCAGCATCTCTTGAGAGAAAGAATGGGTGACGTTTTGGGTTAAGACCCTTCTTCGGAGGTCTCTGAACCTTTGTTCCTCAGACTCAAGAGCTTGTGATTATTTTTAAGACGGACATAGATAGATTCTTGGTAAATTGGGGTTGGGGAAAGATTTGGGGTAGGAATTGAGGTTAGTCAGATCAACAGCAGAGCCGGTTCAGGGCCTGGTGTCATGGAGCGAGAAGAAAGCTGGATTTGTTTCTAATAGATACGTTTACCTGTTCGACCACATGTCAGGGCCTTGTGTGTACAGCTTAATGAGTACCTATTGATCTGATTGAATTCAGTGACTGAACGTCCATAGAGCTCCGACATAGAAGAATTCCAACATCTCAGCAAATTAATCTTTTCTTATCTCAATCCATGATTCTGAAACAGTGACTCCTGGTTCCAGATTCATCTGTGAATCTACATTGGAGAGCACATAAGAATTTTGTAAATTTAAACGAGATCACCCCTCATTCTATTCAATTCTAAATAACATTGGCCTATTCTTCTCAATCTTGACTTATTCTGAAGCAGTCTACCAAATCTTCGCTGCAATTTATGGATCCATCCCACTGGCTGCAGTTTGCCAATCTGAGAAAGATCAGTTTGTTTTTCTCACTTTCCTCTTTTTATCCATTAACCAATTGTCTGTTCATATAACCTTCAATTCCTTGTGTGCTCAACTTGTTGACTTCTTCTTTCGAGTGGCGTGCAGAGCCTAAAGTTGTAGGACAACTTGTTCTATTTGATCTTTTGTTTGTGCGCGTCGAGTTGATTGCATTAGTCGAAACAGGCCGGACCACGTGAAGGTTGCAATCTTCCACCCCTAACTTGTTGACCAGTTATCTGTACGGGGCCTTGTTCAAAGCCTTCTGTAAACCAAATAAGCCACATTCATAGGTTCCCCATCATCTATTGTGCCAGTCACATTCTCAATAGGTTAGTCGAGTGTAATTTTCCATTTGTATATGTGTTTACTCTGCTCAAGCATATTCCATGATGTCCTGATATATCATTATAAATCCTTGCAATTTTTCAGCTATTAACATCAAGTTAATAGGTGGTCAGTTTCTCCCTCCCTTCTTAAATAATGGATTCATATCAGCAGGATTCCATTTGCAGAAAATCTCAATCTATAGAATTTAGAAGAACAGTAAGTGGAGCATCCGCTTTTTATAGGTCACCTATTTCAAAACTCTGTGGTTTACATTCTTAGAATTTATTGGTGGCCAGGCTCGTCAAAAAGGACGGACCTTTAGGAAGAGATGAGAAATAATTTATTTAGTCGGAGGATGATGAATCTGTGTAATTCAGTGCCACAGAAGACATGGAGGCCACGTCAATGGATATGTTTAAGCTAGAGATTAATAGGTTGATAATATGGGTGTCGGGATATGGGGAGAAGACAGGAGAATGGGGTTGGGAGGGAAAGATAGATCCGCCACGATTGAATGGCAGAGTAGACCCGATGGGCCGAATGGCCTAATTATGCTCCTATGACTTATGAACACTCCTTCCGTATATGTTTTTATGAACACAATATCCTCCTTTCTCACTTGAGGTGGTTCGTTGGTATTTCTAGCATGCTTACTTCCGCGATAGGATTCGCAATGTATTTGCTCTCAATAAATTTCCTTCTCGGTGTGTGTGAGGGGACCCTATCTACCTTGACCTTTCTTTACACAAGAGTAGAAGACAGAAGAAGATCGGAGAGAGGCATTGTGATGCATGGTTGTCACTTCTTTCTGTATTTGAGTTTAGTTTATTGTCACATGTACTGAGATACAATGAAAAGCTATTTTGCGTGCCAACCAGCCAGAAAAAAGACCACATGAAGATAATCAAGCCATCCACAGTATACAGATGAAGGGGATAACGTTTAATGCAAAATAAAGTCAGATTAAAAATAGTCCATGGGTCTCCAATGATGTAGATGGTAGCTCAGGATCGCCTGTTCATAGGATAGTTCAGTTGCCTGATAACATTTCTTTAATTCATTTTTAACAATGCAGATGCCTAAATCTTCAATGGTTTTTCCAATGTTCCATGATTTTTTTTAATATATATTTTTGTAACTGTATTATATATACAGTTGCTGTATTTTGGTGTTAAATCATGCCAATGCTGACATTTGATGAGGTACCATTCAAGATTTAGCCTCACAGACCCAAATTGATTTTGGGAATATGTATGATGATATAATTTCCTGTGCCTTGTGTAGAGTTGCTCTGAAGACAATTTGGTGCTGTAAGAGCCTCCTTCTCCAAATCTGAAGGCTAAAATTTGCTACCATGGCTTTGGCTCTAAGTCGCAGACAAAATTTGAAACAGTAAATTTGACCAAACAGTCTGAAGAAGGATCGCGACCCGAAACGTCACCCTTCCTTCTCTCCAGTGATGCTGCATGTCCTGCTGAGTTACTCCAGCATTTTGTGTCTATCTTGACCAAACGGTAGTTGTTCCACTGGTATTTCATCAATCCAGAACAGTATACCTTGAAGCATTCCCAGAACAGTGTTGTTTCTGGATGCTCTTTGTACAATCGACTGAGGCACATTTTATTGAAAGCTACACTGAAATGCTTTGTTGACAGGATGAGAACACATTTGGGTTGGCAAAGAAACAGCCACGCACTGTTAAATAGCTTTGTTTAAAAAATAGTTTACTTCAACAATTAAATAAAATCTAACTTCATGCACCCAGGCACGATAGCTGAAACAAACAGGATATGGTGGAAATACACAGCGGTTGTTAGCTCTTAATCAACACGACCACAAGACTTAACTGTAACAGTGGTTTGGTTCACGGTGCTGTTGCTTGCTCGGCGTTTAGTAAGATCATGGCCCATCTGAATTTACCTTTACCTCTACTCTCCTTAGTTTAGAGATACAGCGTGAAAACCATTCCTTCAGCCCACTGAGTTCGAGTTGAAGTTCAAGTTCACATGTATTGTCACATGCACTAATTAAGGTTGTGATATTTGAGTTACCATACAGCCATACTAAGTAAAAAGCAACAATACGCACAGCCACATAAAATAAAATTTAACATAATCATCCACCACAGCATAAGCCACATTCCTCACTGTGATGGAAGGTAATAAAGTTCAATCATCTTCCTCATTTGTTCATCCGTGGTCGGGGCTGTTGAACCCTCTGCAGTCGCCACTGCCAACGGTCTGATGTCCGAAGCCCTCGCATCGGGATCGAAACTCCGGGGTCGGCACGGATTGGAACACTCCACGGCATGGTGCTCCCGAGTCGGCCTTCACAGTGTTAAAGTCCACAAGCCCCACGGTTGGAGCTCCTTCACAGGCAATCTTCTGCAATGGATCACAGGCTCCTTTGATGTTAAAGTCCACGACGGAAGCCATGGCATCACCTCCATGTCTCTATTTCACTGTTCCCTCCTTAGAAATTATGGTCTTGCTGTGTATTTCCAACATTTCCTACTTGAATTTCTCCCATTTGCCTTGGCCTTTCAAACAATGATCTGGTTGGAAACAAGTTCCAGTACTCTCCCCCAACAAACAAGCCATTCGGGTCAGCTATAAGTATTGCAGCAAGCAGTTCAGCACAAAAGTCAGAGGTGCAATTCAAGGCGTAATTCAAGCTGGTGGTTAAATTTCATGTATCAGACGATAAACGGTGGGCAGAGAGTGCCTTTCCCTCATTCGTTCTTGCCCCTGCAGTGTCCAGATTGGGGTTGAATTTTATCTCATCGTATATCGTGGTGAGCTGCGCCTTTCGATTTTGCTCTCCTCCACTGGCATCCAGTTCACGTAAATGTCCCTGTGGCTTGAAAGGAAAGAATGTCAATGGACCGTGTGTTTGGATCTTGTGTTTATGTGACTCAGGCTTGTAACGCATGGTGCAAGGAATAGTGCAGAGGATTGTTTTGGAGTACAAGGCAGTTTACAGACATGAAGAGAGGTCTCGGCACTGGGAGTTAAGAGTTTTGTGCTGTATAAATTCTGAAATGCCTGGTAAAAGAGATTATGTGCTATGAAGTAACATAGAAGGAATTTTCTCATGTTTAGTGGCCTTTGTACCACAAGGCATGCAGAGCAAGGGCTGCAGACTTCTGAGTGTTATGGTCATCTCTGTCTTGTGGAATTGTATAGATTCAACTCTGCAGGGAGAGTACTTTATGGTGAAACAGTTCACTATCATGGCTGAAGCTTTGTGCTAGAGAACTTGCCGTGGGAGGGCTGCTTTCTCAGGGTTATAGGCAGCAACTACCGTCTGGTAAAACTGGCTGTTCTGTACAATGTCTTGGTTAAATTTCTGAGAATCACTTGCGCACATTTTTATTCACACCAAGTGTGGCATAGAACCGCAGTGGACATAGAATGCTACAGCATCTACAATCAGGGTCCAAACCACATTGAACGATCTAAACCTCGCCTCGCTAAATGGACAAAGTATTTTGAGCATTTTTCAAGTACTTTTATGTTCCATGACGACTTAGCCCCTGCTTGCCTGCAGTTTCTATCAACCCTATAATCCCTCCAAAAACCGTCATCCTTGGCCTCTCGAACACCCACAATTTAATCTTCATTCTTGGCGCATTCTATCCACTGCAGGGCTGCCAACATTGGGTGAGAGTTGGGAGTGAGAAATTGCGAGAGACCAAGCCCGAGGGAGCATAGCGACCGGGGGGTGGGGGGTGGGAGGAGGGTGTCCCCCCTTCCATTGGTCCGAAACTTTTGCATTTTGCAGCTTGAAATTGTGCAATATGGTGCATTCTGTAGTGAGCCTTTATATTACACTTGAATGCAATATATATGCTTTAAATTGGATTGGAGCGTTTTTGAAAGGTGGAGGCTGAGCGATCACTGATCACTGGCCTTGGGGATACCCGGTGAGGGAGTAGAGCAACTGAGTGGGGAGAGGGTGTGGAAAAAGGTGTCCCCGCTCCCAGGGTAGGGACTTTTTGAAATTTGATTTATTAAAATCATGTTTTAGTGCATTGTGGAAGTATGATTTCAATGTTTTTTGTATGAAGTATTTTTAAGAGGTAACTTTTTAAGGGGTAACTTTATCCACACAAAGGGTGATGGGTGTATGGAACAAGCTGCCAGAGGAGGTAGTTGAGGCAAGGACCATCCCAACATTTAAGAAAAAGTTAGACTGATACATGGATAGGACCGGTTTGGAGGTATGGACCAAAAGCAGATAGCTGGGACATGTTGGCGGGTGTGGGCAAGTTGCGCCGAAGGGCCTGTTTTCACATTGTATCACTCTATGACTACATTATACCTCCACCATGCATGAATGCTTCAAAATCAAGTGATTGAGTTTTATTGCCATATACTCAAGCATAGTAACATAGAAAATAGGTGCAGGAATAGGCCGTAGGCCCTTCGAGCCAGCACTGCCATTCAATATGATCATGGCTATTCATCTAAAATCAGTACCTCTTTCCTGTTTTTTCCCCATATCCCTTGATGTCGTTAGCCCCAAGAACTAAATGTAACTCTCACTTGAAAACATCCAGTGAATTGGACTCCACTGCCTTCTGTGGCAGAGAATTCCACAGATTCACAACTCTCTGTGTGAAGAATGTATGTCTTCATCTCAGTCCTAACTGCCCCCCCCCCCTTTATTCTTAAACTGTGACCCCTGGTTCTGAACTCCCCCAACATCGGGAACATTTTTCCTGCAGTTACAGTAAGTGAAAATCTAGCAGGCAAGCAGGATGCTTTCTCCAACCACCCCAATTTGAAGTCCACTATCTTCCACCGTTTCTACCCAGTACTTGGTACTTACTTCCAGCAGCCACTGGTTGTCCTCCTGGATGAACCGAGCCGCAGCCTGATCCATGCCGGTCACCTGGGCGAATTTGGCACAGAGACTCTCACGGCAGCGGCGCAACGCTTCCGACGCCTTGCACTGAGGCTATTCCATGGCCGGAGCTGCAGTGAGCGACTCGCCAGCCCGGAAAACACTCGCCAGCCCCGCTCCCCGTCCGCATCTGTCCCCGCCGCTGCTTCTGCTTCCAACACCCATGGCCCATGATGTTGATATGTTTTGAAATTTTCGTTGATCACAGAATTTCTCACAACAGAGCGAGAGAAATTTGTGATCGGCGTGAGAATTTGGCGAAATGCGTGATTCTCACGCTCAATGCATGGGAGTTGGCAGCCCTGCCTCTCTATTCCCCTCTCTCCCCCCCCCTCCCCCTCTCTCTCCCCCTCTCTCTCTCCACCTCTCTCTCTCTCTCTCTCTCTCTCTCTCCTCTCTCTCTCCCCCCTCTCTCTCCCACTCTCTCTCTCCCCTCTCTCTCTGCCTCTCTTTCTCTCCCCTCTCTCTCTCCCTCCCACCTCACTCTCATCCCTCTCTCTCTCTCCCCCTCTCTTCCGCTCTCTCTCTCCTCTCAACCCCCCCTCTCTCTCTCCCCTCCCCCTCTTTCCCCTCCTCTCTCTCCCTCTCTGTCTCTCCTCTCCCCTGTCTCCCCACCTCACTCTCTCCCCCTTCCCTCTCTCTTCTCTCTCAGCCTCTCTCTCCCCCCTCTCTCTCCTCTGCTCCCCTCTCTCCCCTCTCTCCCCCTCTCTCTCTCTTCCCCCTCTCCCTCCCACCTCACTCTCCCCCCTCTCTCTCGTCCCCTCTCTCCTCTCTCTCTCCCCCCTCCCTCGCTCTCTCCCCTCTTTCCCCTAACTCCCTCTGCCCTCTCTTTCCTCTAACTCTCTCCCCCCCTCTCTCTCCCCTCCCTTTCTTCTCTCTCCCCCTCTTCTCTCTCTCCCCCTCTCTCTCTATCCTCTCTCTCCCCCTTGCTTCCCCCTCTCTCTCTTCCTCCCTCCCTATCTCTCCCTCTCTCTCCCTCTCCACACACTCTCCCCTCTCTCTCCCCTCTCTCTCCTCTCTCGCTTCCCCCCTCTCTCTCCTCCTCTCTCCCCCATTTCTCCCTCCCACCTCACTCTCCCCTTGCTCTCTCTCCCCTCTCTCTTTCTCCTCTGTCTCTATCTCATCTTTCTCTTTGCCCCCCATCTCTCTCTTTCCCCGTTTCTCTTTCCCCCTCTCTTTCTCTTCCCCCACTCTCTTTTACCACCCCTCTCTCTCCCCCCCTCTCTCCCATTCTCTCCTACCCTCTCCTCCCTCTCCAGCCCCTCTCTCTCTTCCCTCTTTCTTCCCTCTCACCCTCTCTCTTCCCCCCTCTCCCACCTCACTCTCCCCCTTCTCTCTCCCCCTCTCTCTCCCCTCTTTCCCCCCTCTCCCTCGTCTCTCTCTCCATTCACCCCCCCCCCCTCTGTCTCTCCCCTCTCTCTCCTCTCACCCCTCTCTCTCTCTCCCCCCTGTCTCCCTGTCTCCTTCCCCTCTCTCTCTCTCTACCTCCCTTTGGTAGTCTGTCCCGTCGGCACAGAGACTCTCACGGCAGCGGCGCAACGCTTCCGACGCCACCGACTGCCCGGGACTCTTGCACTGGGGCTGCTCCATGGCCGGAGATGCAGCGAGCGACTCGCCAGGCCCGCAAACACTCGCCAGCCCCGACTCCCCGCATCTGTATCCACCCGCTGCTCCCATCCCTCCCTCAGCCCCGGCTCTCCAACACCTGCGGACCATGCAGTTTATCTGAGTTTTTAAATTTTCGTTGATCACAGAATTTCTCACCACAGAGCGTGAGAAATTTCTGATCAGCATGAGGGCGTGAGAGTTTATTCATTCTCACGCTCAAAGCGTGAGAGTTGGCAGCCCTGTCCACTGTTAAAATCAACAACTTCTGGAATTCCTTCCCTCTTATTGAAACACTCGTTAAAATCTAGCCGACTAAGCTTTCATCATCTTTCTTAGCTTCACCTTCAGTTCACAGTGACAGTTTTAGGTTATTAACACTATGATATTTCTTTGGACATTTTGCTACATTTTTGTTTAAAATTTTCCATACTCCAGTCATCTTTTAAAGGTACTTCTGGTAACTCATTCAGTTTGGGTAATAAAGCCTCGTATTCAGATGTTAGAGCGGTAGTAGTAATGTCCAAATAATTAGATGAGATTGAACCGGGCGCGGTTAGATTCATGAGATCATGAACGCAGCCGAAACACTCAATGTGCAACAGAGAGAGAGAGAGAGAGAACTATGAGAGAACAATTCCCAGGGAAGAAGGAACAGAAATAGGAGCAAACTGTCAGGAAAGTTGAACTGCAACAGAAGCTAAATGAGGAAGTGAGAAAACACACAAAAACAAAGATGGCAGACAAGCTACAAAATGGGGAAACCCACAGAAAGACAAATAGGATTACAACAAGGGTTAAACATTTGTGAAATGTGAGAACAATGGAGACAAAGGTAGAGCCACAAGGAATTGCAGATGTTGGAATCTTGAACATAATGACAAGCAGAATCAAACTGTATACGAGTATCTCTGGAGAAGGGTCTCAACCCAAAATGTCACCTATTCCTTTTCTCTGTAGATGCTGCTTGACCCGCTGAGTTACTCCGGCATTTTGTGTCCATTTTCAGTATAAATCTTTTCTTGCACCCCATCTAATCTGGCCGCCAGGGATTTGTGAAATTGCCCATAATGGGGCTCTTAGTGAAGCAGGGATGAAACAACCCTTAATGACTTAATCGCCCACAAACTCAACAACAAAGAAAGCCTTATTGGCTCAATCAATGGGTTCTGGGATCACATTCTTTTCAATTCTTTTTTCTGGATCTGGGCATCACTGACAAGGCCAGCATTTAATGCCCATCATTAATTGCCCTTGAGAAGGTGGTGGTAAACTGCCTTCTTGTACAACAAATTGTGATTCCGAAACCTGCTTAAAAATGAACCACATAAAGTGAGTCGGGAATCACAGATTGGACCAGAGAAGGACAGCAGATTTCCATCTCAACAGGATTTTTTTGGACCAGAATGTTTTTTTATGACAATCATTACCAGAATTAGTTATTGGGTTTAAAAAATATATAAATTCCAGAATTTGTTCTTCCGGAACAATAATTAATTGAAAGAAAGGCAATAATCATTTTATGTCCCAACTATGTAAACTGGTTTCCCTGGTTTGCCTGTGTAGCACAATGGTTATCAATTAGTATAAGGCAATGGACTGATGGAATAGGCTAGAGGGACTGAATGGCCCTTTGCCATTCTTATATTGCTTTAGTCATTGATCTGCTGCAGCACGCAGTCAGAGCCTGAACCTGGACGTTGCAGTTCTCAGGCTCAGGCTCCTGTACCTTCTTCCCAATGGCAGTGGTGAGATGAGTGTGTGGCCAGGAAGATGTGGGTCTTTCATAATGTTGGCTGCCTTTTTGAGGCAACGACTACGATAAATCCCTTCGCTGGTGGGGAGATCAGAGCCGGTGATGGCATGGGCAGTGTTTTGCAACTTTTTTCGTGTGCTGCAGCATGCAGTCAGAGCCAGTGGAATAGACCGTACAAAGATTACGGGGGCCTCTTTACTTTAGTTACTTTAGAGATACAGCGTGGAAACAGGCCCTTCGGCCCACCGAGTCTTCGCCGACCAGCGATCACCCCATACATTAGCTCTATCCTACACACAGGAAACAATTTACAATTGAAGCCAGAAGCTAATATCCGACAAACCTCTACGTCTATGGAGCATGGGAAGAAACCGGTGAACCTAGAAAAAACCCACGCAATCACAGGGAGAATATGTAAATTTTGTGCAGACTGCACCCATTGTCAGCATCAAACCAGGATCTCTGGCGTTGTAAGGCAACAACTCTACCGTTTTGCTACCCATGTCACTCTTTTGCTGGCTTTCAACAAAGACTGATCTTGGTCAGGGAACCAGTGCCAACATTATGAAGCGTGGCTTGTGCAATGCATTGCTTGTAAAAGAAGAAACATAAATAGATAGCATCATCCCACTATGATTTTGAAAAACTGGACAATTGACATAATTGCAACGCAAACCCTTACTGAGACAGTGATGGTGAACCAGTAAATGCTGGTGAAATTATAGAAACAAATTGAAGTAATCAGCAAGGCAGCTTTAAGTCAATGCCACCATTTCTTTCAGATGTACGAACAAAACATTGGGGTGGTTTGAACTCAGGAAGGCAACAGTAATCCAATATTAATGCAGCCAATAGAACAATGCAGAGACATCGGGAAGACGTACTTTGTAAAATGTACACATCAGTTCTCAGTGTAAGAAAAGATAAACAACAGAGTTGCCAGCATTGCAATTTAGAATTACACTTCAGTGACGATGCCTGGTACCTTCAACTTTATATACTCAGCTTCAATGTATGGATCCCAAGCTCAGATTACAATTTGACTGCATCTTGGACTTCCCTGTGTTTTCCAAGCATGAATCTACATGGAACTTGTCAGCACCTTATTTCTACATGCATATTTGTTGCTGTCAGCTGAACCAAGCATCTCTCTGTCCAGTGCCATCTATGGACAGGCAGGACTAGGATGGCAGTCAAAGGGGAGTCATCTATAGGCTCCCTCCCAAGACGCACATCATGGTGAACTGGAAACCTGTCCCTCCTCTTCCACCTTTACTGGATCTAAATCCTGCACTTACTTCCTCAACAGCACAAAGGGGCCACCTTCCGAAAGATTCTAGCAGTTAAAGGAAGCTCGCCACCAACATCTCAAGAGCACTTGGGGATGGCCAATAAACACTGGGTGGACAAAGGCTAGAGATGAAAAGGAGACAAAAGGAGAGAAACAAGGATTGGGGGGAAGAAGAGGCCGGATAATGGGAGAAATTGGTGTGAACTGGGGTGGGAGGAAGAAAGAGAAAGGAGGGGAAACAGGATGTTATTTAAAATTAAGAGATTTCAATGTTCATGCGTTGGGTTGTAAGCTACCCAAGTGGAATATGAGGTGCTGTTACTCCAGTTGTTTGGCCTCAATCTGGCAATAGAGGAGGTCCAGGACAGAAAGGTCAGTGTGAGAATGGGTAGGGGAGTTGAAATGGTTAGCAGCCGGGAGATCTAGCAAGCTTTGTTCGGCGAAGCGGTCTTTGCAGCTTGTACCAACCTGGTCCCTGGCCTGGTTTGCTCTCCCGATCACAGCATACAGTGGTGGTTCACTTCTCCTTTCAGTGTTAGGAGCTTTAAATAAAAACAATTGCTATTGGAACCATGCTCCTTTTGCTGTTTACTAAATATTTTCTCCATACGCTCATTCCCTTGTGCTCATTTCTTCCACCGGGCATGCTTTCTTAGTTCAAAAAGGCATAGAGTGGATGCAGAAAGGATGTTTCCACTGGTGGGAAAGTCTTGGACCTGAGGTCATATCCTCAGAATTAAAGGAGGTGAGGAGGAACTTCTGTAGTCAAAGGGTGGTTAATCTGTGGAAGTCATTGCCACAGAGAGCTGTGGAGGCCAAGTCAGTGGATATTTTTAAGGCAGAGATAGATAATCTTTTGATTAGAATGGGTTTCAAGGGTTATGGTGAGAAGGTAGGAAAATGGGATTAGGAGGCACAGATCAGCCACGATTGAATGGCGGAGTAGTCTCGATGGGCCGAATGGCCTAATTCTACTCCTAGAACTTGTTAAAAGTCTGACTGACGAGACAGCCACAATGGGCATCCCTGCCAAGGTTCACCATATCCTCAGGCAATCATTGCCCCACCCATTGGTATTGTCATCTCGGTCCATCCGTAGACCACTAGGAGAGAGGTATCCAGTTTCTGTCATTACGATCAAAGTTGCACATTGGATATTGGACAGACAGAGAATCATTTTCTCTCAAGAGTGTTTATTTGTCATATGAATCAGAACAACAAAATTCTTAGCTGCAGCTTGACAAACACATTAGATGTAACAACACCACAAATAAATACTGGTATACAAAAAATTATTAGTTACTTTAAGTAAACTAGTAAAAGCCTGTCTGAAAAATATGTCTGAAGAAGGGTCTCGACTCAAAAAGTCACCTATTCCTTTTCTCTAAGGTGCTGTCTGACTGCTGAGTTACTCCAGCTTTTTGCGCCTATCTTTAGTAAAAATCAAAGTATGTAGAGGATCCATAGTAGTGCAAATTCCTGGTGTAGGGTGCTGAGGTCGGGTCATGCAAGGTGGTTCAAGAACCTGATGGTTGATGAGAAGAAGCTGTCCTTGAAACTGGAGGTAATGGTTCTCAGGACTCTGCACCTCCCATCCTCAGAAATAAGCTAAGCATGGCGGAGTTCTGTTAGTCAAGGGAAAACAAAAGTGGGATTACTCTCTGCAACAGAGTCATCTCAGGGCAACATGCCAACCCAATCTAGTGAATTGACATTTACGCCATTTTGTTTGAAACTCCCGAATCTTCGCTCCAAAGGATTTGTTCATCATCCTCAATCGCAAACTAAGCCCTCAGATTCCACAGTTCGAAGAAAGCGCGGCTGCTGACGGGTACAAAACTGCCCAAAGTCGGGAATTATCTGTGATAAGGCACAAAATGTTGGAGTAACTCAGCGGGTCAGGGAGGATCTCCAGTAAGAAGGAATAGGTGACGTTTCAGGTCGAGACCCTTCTTCACTCTGAAGAGGGATCTCGACCCAAAACGTCACCTATCTTTTCTCCAGAGATGCTGCCTGACCCGCTGAGTTACTCAAGCATTTTGTGTCCATCTCCGTTGTCAACTAGCATCTGCTGTTCCTTCCTACACACCAGTGAATTATCTGTGCTAGACGTAGAGGAAGAGTCAAAGCAGCGTTGCAGCAAATCAACTAGATCAAGCGTCATTCCTTTCGGCTTAGACAGCAAGAAAATCAGAGAGGAAAGCGGATTTGATCAGTTGTAAAAGTTACATTCTGTTAGTGTCAACTATTGCAGAAAGAGCAGGAGAATAAACATGAAAGAGTTACTCTGAAAGTGGAAAAGAATGGTTTTACAGAATACGCGTTGAGTCTTTATACAATTTCAGCCAAGCTACCGTGAGACAATAGGCAGAAAATGCTGGAGTAACTCAACGGGACAGGCAGCATCTCTGGACAAAAGGAACCAGTCTGAAGAAAGATCTCAACCCGAAACATCACCCATTCCTTCTCCAGAGATGCTGCCTGTCCCGCTGAGTTACTCAAGCATTTTGTGTCTCTCTTTGGTTTAAAGCAGCAGCTGCAGTTCCTTCCTACACAAGAGAGCATCTCTGGAGAAAAAGGATAGATGACATTTCGAACTAGGGTCTGAAGAAGGGTCCTGACCCGAAACGTCACCCATCTGTTTTCTCCAGACATGCTGCCTGACCCGCTGAGTTACTCCAGCATTTTGTGTCTATCAGCAACAGCTTACCTGGGCTTGCATTGGGTGGTATGTAAAGGAACAATCTTTCTTCATGTCCTATCCAACACGTGGTATGTAGATTTTCCCGCTGAGTTGCTCCAGCACTTTGTAACTATCTTTAGTATAAACCTGCATCTGCAGTTCCTTTCTACATATTTAGGCTGCTGTTGATATGTGTGGAGCAGGGCATTTGGGATCACTCAGTGGGAGAGAGGTTGTTGGGTCGGGAGATCGATGAGTAACTCAAGTAAGGTGGGGGTAGAGAGCTTGTTCAGTGTTCAGGGTTGGCACCTGGAGAATAAGGGGGGTGAGTTACAAGGTCTGAAGAAGGGGCTGAATATCAGCACCTGACAGGGGCCCCACCTGCATTTGAACCTATACAGGAAGGTATAGTTGAAGTCAATCAGAAGAAAGACAGACAGGTACTGTGAAAGCCTCTTGAAATGCAGCTGAAGTTTAACTGGTGAAGCTGAATTCTGAAGGAGATCTCAAAGATTGCAAACCATTCTAAAGTGAATCAACATGCCAGGAATAGTGTATGTTGGACACCATAGGTATGCACATACCTGGGGTTCTTTGTGCATTACATGGAAGATCGCCTAAGGAACTGGAAGAAGCACAAACTTTGCAAAGCACCATTTTGAGGTCACAGATTATCATGAAAAACAGCACACATGATGGAACTTGTAGGCGTCTCCCTTCAAAGGCTTTCTTTGAAGATTTGTTCTGCACAGAAGGTTGGTTGGTCTCTCCGTTTGTGTTTACCAGCGGACAAGGAGCTAAAGCCAAAATACGATGACTAATATGAGCCGCCTTGTTGTGAAGGGGCATTACCTGGGATTAGACTGCATGGTTTAAGAAGAAGAATAGTCGAGTACCTGCCTTCATCGTGCTTTGGTTCTTTCTTCCAATACATGTAGCCAACGATAGCTACGATGATAGTTCCCACAATTCCCGCAGTAATCAAGCCAATATGGAGTGCTTGCTGTAGCTTGACACCTGAAAAAGGATCGACATTCAACTGTGATTCCATCAGTGTGTTAATGCAGAGAAATATAAAATGAACTTTGCTCAAAAATAAGAAATGCAGCTGCATGCACTGGGGTGGCGCCGTCAGCATTGGCAGCCTCGCCAACGGTCTGTCTGTCTTTTCGTCCATTTTGGTATTTTTAGTATGTTTTAAAAGTTGTGTTAATGTTCTCTGGTTTGTTTTATGTGGGGGGTGAGGGAGGGGGTCGGGGGAAACTTTTTTTCAATCTCTTATCTTGCCGGAGATGTGATTTTCTTCCAGATCATATCTCTGGTCGCTCTGCGGCCTAACATCATGGAGCTGGCTTTGAGCCCCACCGCGAGGCAATGGACTTACCATCGGAGCCGGCGATCCCTTGAGTGGAGGAGCATCGAGGAGACTGATGTCGGGAAGCTCCAAATTCACAAGAGGTTCGACCAGCCCCGACCCGGGGTCCGATCGCCCGATGCGGGGGACTGAGATCCCCTCCGATGTGGGAGCTTGTCACCCCGACGCGGAGTGCCTGACCGCCAGCTACGGGAGCCAAGATCGCCCCGACAACAGAAGGCTCGAGGCCCCTGACCGCAGGAGAACAAAGGGGAAGAGATTGAACTATTTTTCGCCTTCCATTACAGTGAGGAATGTGGGGGAGTCATAGTGTTGGATGTTTATGTTAAAATGGATTTTGTGTGTTTTGTTGATTTTTATTTGTATGACTATGGCAAATCAAATTCCTCGTTTGTTGCAAAACATACTTGGCTAATAAAGTATGATTATTATCATGAATTTTGACGACGGAAACTGTTCTTAAGGAGATCTGCAAGATTAAGATTGCAGCCTGAAGAAGGGTCCCCAAGCTAAAGGTCACCTCATAGGGGGCGCTGTCCTGTGCACGGCTGCCCAGCCAGCAGCTGTCTGTCTCTTCATCTTTTTATTTTTATTTTAGTTAGTTAAGTGTTTTGTTTGGAGGTCTAGACTTTTATATGTGGGGGTTGAGGGGGGGGGGAAGGGGGAAACTACCTTTCAGGGTCCCTACCTGGTCGGACAGGCAGCTTTTCTCCGGGCTGCAGCTTCGACCCGTCCTCGCGGCCTACCAGCGGGCCTGGAGCGGCGTTTCCTGTCAGGGACCGCCCAGAACCTCGGCTTCGGCGGCGGCACAGCGCTGGAGCGCTATCGCGGAACGGGCGATGCCTTGCCCGGGTCGCCACGCTGGAGCTCCGGTGAGCTGAGGATCGCTGGGGAAAACATCGCGGAGCTGCGGGACTGTGGAGCGACCAGCTGTGGGCGGTGGTGCTGAACTTTACACCGGGAGCCTGGGATCTCTAGATGAGATCGCCAATTGTGGAGCTCCAACCGGCGCGGCCTTGTTGGCTTCGGAAGCCGCGGCCCCCAGTGCGGAAGCGGCCGTTCCAGGGTTCCCAGGCAGCTGGGAGGACTCTCCCGACGCCGGAGCAACATCACCCGGCGAGAACGGCCTGGAACATCGGGCCTCCGTAGAGGCAACTGTGGAGGCCTCAATGGGCCCGACTATGGGTGAACTGGGGTTGGGGACTGGACTTTGTGCCTTCCCTCATGGTGGGAGCCATTGTGGGGGGATGTTCTTTGTGTTAAGACTCTTATTGGTGTTATGTCTGTATTCTCTTTTTTTTGTGTGCTGCATAATGGCAAGAAGCATTTCACTTCACTACACCTGGGTGTATGTGAATGTGACTAATAAAATACCTTTGACCTTTGACCTTTATGTGTTACAGGGATGCTGCCTGACCCACTGGGTTTAGTTTAGTTTAGAGATACAGCGGGGAAAAAGGCCCTTTGACCCATGGAGTCCGCGCCGACCAGCGATCCCCGCACACTAACGCTATCCCACACACACTCGGGACAATTTACAATTATACCAAGCCAATTAACCTACAAATCAATGCGTCTTTGGAATGTAGGAGGAAACCGGAGATCCTGGAGAAAACTCACTCAGGTCACAGGGAGAACATACAAACTCCGAACAGACAAGCACCCGTAGTTAGGATCGAACCTGGGTCTCTGGTGCTGTAAGGCAGCAACTCTGCTGCTACGCCATCGTGCCGCCCACCGTGTCGTTCCAGCACTTTGTGTCTTTCTTTGTAAACCAGAATATGCAGCCCTTTGCTTCAACATTTCGTCTGTCAGATTATAACTGGTTTAAACAGTGTAGAGCGTGTTACTGACAGCAGATCGCTCAAGAACTGGGGGTGACACATTTATAATTTGGAGCAAAGGATGAAAGTGTGGAGGGGCATAGATGCAGTATAAGGAGAATGATTGTGATCTGGAATTCAGTATCTAGGACTGGGAGTATCGGAATCCATTAGAGGTTTCAAGATGGATAGATTGGATGTGGAGAGGATGCTTCCACAAGTGTGAGAGTCTAGGACCAAAGGACACAGCCTCAGAATAAAAGGACGTACCTTGAGAAAGGAGATGAGGAGGAATTTCTTTACCAGAGGGTGGCGAATCTGTTGAATTTATTGCCACAGATGGCAGTGGAGGCCGTCATTGGGCATTTTTTAGGCGGAGATTGACAGATTCTTGATTAGTGAGGATGTCAATGGTTATGGAAAGGAGGCAGGAGAATGGGGTTAACAGGGAAAGATAGATCAGCCATGATTGAATAGCGGATTAGACCCTCTGCGGCACATGGCCTAATTCTGCTCCTATGGCTCATTAACCTGTGGGATGGAAATTAAAAGGCCTGCATTGGGAAAAAGAAATTACCAATCCCTGGGAAAGAAGTGGGGTGATTTGAACTGCCGTGATTGTTGAACGAGAATGAGAGATCAAAATGGCCTCCTTCTGTAGAACAAATAGTCTGTCATTGCAGAGAACATGAAAGTACATGAAGTGAAGAACGTGGGGAATCTGCTGTGGTGGATGTTTATGTTAACTTTTATGTAGTTGTGCATCTTGTTGCTATTTTTTAGTATGGCTGTATGGTAATCTGAATTTCTCTGTACCTTCATTGGTATGACCATGAAACCTTGAAATCTTGAAACACCAGGTCTCAGAATATCAAATCCATGCCCTGTTCTTCACAGGAACTTGGAAGCAGGCCCTTTGGCCCATTGAGTCCATGCCATCCATTGATCGCTTGTATACTGTCCTTTTCTACAGGGATGCTGCCTGAACCGCTGAGTTACTTCAACATTTTTTGTCTATCACCCATATACTAGTTTGATGTCTTCACACCAGGGGCAATTTACAGAAGCCAATTAACCTGCAAACCTATACATTTTTGGGATACTCTGAAAGAGAAAAAAATTGCAATAGGACTGGTAACACACAACTTATCCCATATTGAATAATTCCATATCAAGGATTCAGCAAATCCGTCCAATCACTCCTTTTATTTTGATTATTTTTACTAATTTACATCTTGCTTACAAAATCCAAAAGTTTTAATTTCATTTAGACTTTACATTAGACTAAACATACAGTGTGGAAACAGGCCCTTCGGCATGCTAAATCCGCGCCAATCAGCGATCGGCCCATACACTAGCACGATCCTACACACTAGGGGCAATTTGCTTAAGCCATTTAACCTATAAACTTGCACATCTTGGGAGTGTGGGAGGAAACCAGATCACCCAAAGAAAACCCATGTGGTCACAGTGAGAACGTGCAAACTCCATACAGACAGCACCGTAGTCAGGATTGATTCCGGCTCTCTGGCGCTGTAAGGCAGCAACTCTACCGCTGCGCCACTGCTGCCATCTGTGTCCTCTTAGTTAATTTCTCGTGACTAATTTTGGTCGAGTTCAAGGCAAGCGGAATTCAAATTCTGCATTTGAAGGTGCACGCATTGGAAAAAGTCAGTCGGCGGATCACAGAGATATTATTTCAACCCCAGCACTGAACCCGGGAAATGATAAAGCCATTAATTTGAATGCATAAAGTCAGTAAAAAGCCGTTCTTGATAAGGGAAACTGTCCTGTAAACTAGCGTGTTAAAGAAGGAACTGCAGATGCTGGAAAATCGAAGGTACACAAAAATGCTGGAGAAACTCAGCGGGTGCAGCAGCATCTATGGAGCGAAGGAAATAGGTAACGTTTCGGGCCGAAACCCTTCTTCAGACACATAAAAAGTCTGAAGAAGGGTTTCGGCCCGAAACGTTACCTATTTCCTTCGCTCCATAGATGCTGCTGCACCCGCTGAGTTTCTCCAGCATTTTTGTGTACCTGTAAACTAGCGTGACAGATTCTCATTACCAGATCTCTGAGTCTGATAGTGATATAGCCAATCCAGTGTCACCAACAATTCACCCTTCTCAGAAGCAGGACCAGGTTTCGCTGGTCGGTGTTGAAGGGCCTGTTTCCATGCTGTATCTCTAAACTAAATTAAATTTAAAAGCTATTAGTTCCAAATGATAATCATTTTGTACAAAAAAATGTTCTCTTTCATCACTTGTGCCTTCTGCCCATTATCTATCCTCTAGCCCTGGAAACCTGCCAATGGAAAAATCATCTTAAAGGCTGCTGACATTTTGCCCAGTGGCATAAAATATTCAGTGCACTTCCCAACAACCCTTTGAGCTTCATATGCATTAGAGAAATTTAGTTTAGTTTAGAGATACAGCACGGAAACAAGCCCTTAGGCACACCGAGTCTGTGCCGACCAATGATCTCCGTACACTAGCACGATCCTACACTCCAGGGACAATTTACAATTTTTACCGAAGCCAAATTATCATATACGAACAGGCTTTGCTGTGTGGGAGGAAACCAGAGCACCCGGGGAAAACACATACGTCACGGGGAGAACGTACAAACTCCGTACAGACAGTACCCGTAGTTAGGACTGAACCTGAGTCTCTAGCACTGTTAGGCAACAACTCTTTCGTTGCGCCACCAAAACCACCCTGGTTGCACCAGGTTGTGAGAACCAGTTTAGTAAACTATTCATCAATGGTACAATCTAGAGGGAATGGTGGAAAAAAGATTTCCTCAAATATAAATAGTAATTCCAGAGTGACATCAATGTTGTTGAACTTGAATGATTCCCATCCCTTACAGCCAAGCACTGACTAATCCACAGATAGGACCAGTTGGAATGAAATAGCAAAGTAAACATTGTAGGTTTACACTCAAGGCTTCACATTCCTGTAAACCATTGATCCATTTATGACCTGACCCGATCCATCAGAAGGAGTTTGACTTGGAAAGAAAGGAAATTAAAAGCCTTGACTATTCCTGAATAGTGTGCTTGGAGTGAAAAGATAAAGCCACAAACCTTCATGGGCAGGACAGAGCTCTGTTAGATCCACGCTCCGCGTCTCCTCACTAACAGGGTTCTCCACGGTGCAGTTGTACACGCTGTTGTTGTTGGGTAGAGCTATGGATAGTGCCAGCCTTCTCCCTTCGTCAGTCAGTATGTGCGATCCATCTGCCGTGACCTTGCCATCTCCTGACCACCAAGTGTAGACTGGCTCAGTGCCGTGCTCCAATGAACATACCAAGCTAACGTTACACACCCCGTCAGTGAAGGTTTCACTGACATTTATTACTGGTAATGACACTCGTTCTGTTTCAAAGAAAAGCACAAATACAAGCCATGGAATAATAACAACCAGAAGCTGCTAGCCATGAGTTTCCCACAAGAACATTAAGAGTTGAAGACAGTTTAGTTTAGTTTAGAGATACAACGCAGAAAGAAGCCCTTCGGGCCCACCGAGTCCTCGCCGACCAGCGCACACTAGCCCTATCCTACACACACTACGGACAATTTACAAACTGTGTACAGACAAGCACCTAGTTTTAGTGCAAAATCCTTCCCGTGAGTTTACAAAAATGAATCGTCCAGGTTACACTTTGCCACCAAAACTAGATCACAAGTAAACTCGTTATTAGCAGAGAAAAATTAATGTCTGTGGACCTATCATCTTACAGAAAAGTCAGATGGCTTGGAGACCTCCCTTCAAGAACCCAAATGCACCTCCGTTTGTATTTAAACAGCAACTACTGAGGATGGGTTCCTAAATAAGCAAGGACTCCAACCCATGTGATGTTTCAGTATTCACCATGCCCGTATAACCCACAGACATGGGGCTCACATCGTAAGCATCTCCCCTTACATCTTTAACTTCTTAAAGGTTGTTAGATTGGAAAATGTACCGTTATTTAAATTGAAATAGATTACCATAAATCGTCAGTTCTGTCACTTGTTCATGGACAGCCAGAGTCGTCCTTAAGTTCATTTCATATAGACCTTGATCATGTTCTGTTAGGTTCTGTATTTCCAGACTACAGTCCTTCAGGTTTAACCTGATACGCTGTTTGTTATATTGTATTGGATTGTTTTGACTTTTCACGCATAATTGAACCTTTTCTGTTGTTGGAGAACTTTTGTAATCCCAAGTAAGGATCAAAATATTTTCTCCTGAGATACATCCTGGTAACGTGACTGACTGTCCCAGTGTCCCTTTCACCAAGCGACGAGTGCCTGGTTTCCCAGCAGTCTGTCCCAGACCTGAAACAGAAGGACAAGATATTAGTGCCATCACCTCTGGGGTGTTATTGTCCATAGTTTCCCAGCACAGCAGTGAATTGTCCCAACCCTAATGGACAAGGGCAGCAGGCACATGAGTATTCCACCACCCATACAGGTGAGGCTCTGAATGAATAACAGAAACATAAAAAGTAGGTACAGGAGGAGGCCATTCGGCCCTTCGAGCCATTCAATATGATTATGACTGATCATCCACAATCAGAACCCTGTTCTGGCTTTTTCTCCATATCCCTTTTTTCCCTTAGCCCTAAGAGCTGCATCTAACTCTCTCTTGAACACATCCATTGAATTGGACTCCACTGCCTCTGTGGCATAGAATTTCACAGATTCACAACTCTCTGGGTGAAAAGGTTTTTCCTCATCTCAGTCCTAAATGGCCTACCCCTTATTCTTAAACTGTGGCCCCTGGTTCTGGACTCCCCCAACATCAGGAACATTTTTCCTGCATCTAGCCTGTCAAATCATTTAAGAAATTTATATGTATCTTGCATTTATCTTGCATGGGTGAAAGCAGGCTGTCAATTCATGCACATTGTCGCTGAAGGGTCCGTTCCTGTTCTGCACACTTCCATGTGGAATGATGGCGCCTCTCGCATATTTACTACCCTCTGTAGCCTTTGTAACAAAACACTGCTTTATCCAGATCAGAGGCAATGAAGGCAGGGCTGCCAACTCTCAGCTTTGAACATGAGAATCACTCATTTGGACAAATTCTCACGCTCTCACGCTGATCACAAATTTCTCACGCTCTGTCGTGAGAAATTATGTGATCAACGAAAATTTCAAAACTCATATAAACTGCATGGGCCCGCGGGTGTTGGAGAGCCGGGGCTGGAGCAGCGGCGGGGACAGATGCCGGGAGCGGGGCTGGCGAGTGTTTGCCGGGCTGGCGAGTGTTTGCGGGCTGGCGAGTGTTTGCCGGGCTGGCGAGTCGCTCACTGCAGCTCCAGCCATGGAGCAGCCTCAGTGCAAGAGTCCTGGGCTGTCGGAGGCGTCGGAAGCGTTGCGCCGCTGCCGTGAGAGACTCTGTGCCAAATTCGCCCAGGTGACCGGCATGGATCAGGCTGCGGCTCGGTGCATCCTGAAGGATAACCAGTGGCTGCTGGAAGTAACTACCAAGCACTGGGTAGAAACGGTGGAAGATAGTGGACTTCAAATGGGAGTGGTTGGATAAAGCACCCTGCTTGACTGCTAGATTTTCACTTACTGTAACTGCATGTTCCCGAAGTTGGGGGAGTTCAGAACCAGGGGTCAAAGTTTAAGAATAAAGGGTAGGCCAGTTAGGACTGAGATGAGGACAAACTTTCTTCACGCAGAGAGTTATGAATCTGTGGAATTCTCTGCCACAGAAGGCATTGCAGGCCAATTCACTGGATGTTTTCAAGAGAGAATTACATTTAGTTCTTGGGGCTAATGAAATCAAGGGATATGGGGGAAAAAACAGGAAAGAGGTACTCTAAAGAATGTACATTTTAGATGAACAACCATGATCATATTGAATGGCAGTGCTGCACGTATTTTCTATGTTACTATGCTTGAGTATATGGCAATAAAACTTGATCACTTGATTTTGAAGCATTCATGCATGGTGGAGGTATAATGTAGTCATAGAGTGATACAGTGTGTAAACAGGCCCTTCGGCGAAATTGCCCACACCCGCCAACATGTCCCAGCCACGCTACCTGCTTTTGGTCCATACCTCCAAACCTGTCCTATCCATGTATCAGTCTAACTGTTTCTTAAATGTTGGGATGGTCCCTGCCTAAACTACCTCCTCTGGCAGCTTGTTCCAACCACCCACCACCTTTTGTGTGGAAAAAGTTACCCCTTAAAAAGTTACCTCTTAAAACTACTTCATACAAAAAACATTGAAATCATACTTCTACAATGCACTAAAACATGATTTTAATACATCAAATTTCAAAAAGTCCCTACCCTGGGAGGGGGGACACCCTACTTCAACATCCTCTCCCCACTCGGTTCCTCCACTACCTCACCGGGTACCCCCAAGGCCAGTGATCAGTGATCGCTCAGTCTCCCAACTTTCAAAAACGCTCCGCGGCCCCTGGTTCAGACGGAGAACACTGCCAGATGTGAGCGGGGAACTGAGGCCAGTTGTCCGTGATGTCTGGATCCCAATGCTCAGTGCTTCATGTTTCGGAGTTGGCTAATGTTATTGATTTGTAATTAGCCTAATTTGTAATTAGTTGACAAAAGCTTAATTTATTAATCCGGAATATCCAGGGGGATAGGATAAGTGTAATATTAAAATGACATGCAAGGTGTCGGTCTGTCTGTCACAACATACAGCCCCGATAACCCATTATTTCCTTCAGTTATATATTGGGAAGGTAGCACTATTGTCATTTGCCACTCAACTATTATGTTTGTTTAACTCACTGACAATTTCTAACCCCCCCCCCCCCTATTCCTTTGACAGGTTGAATAGAAATGTCCCCGATCTCATTGTTTTATTAATTCAACACGTAGATGAACATCCTCAAGGAGTGTAATCGGATGGAAACTGATTCAGATGCGATATTTAAGAGCTTGTTGAAAGAAGGGGCATATTTTAAAGGAGTGATAGAGATACTTGCAGGGGAATGTGTGAGGAGATTATTATTTGTCTTTAGTTTTAACTTGAACCAGGACATCTGTAGATTCAAAGTTTAATATAGTAATTGTGCTGATACTGACTCTAACCAACCACGTAATGAACATCATCCATTCCGGAGGTTTTATTTTTCTGATGCCATTTAAACTTCACTTGGATTTCAATCACTTCAATGTAAAAGTAATTGGGAATGGGGAGCATTGGAACAAAATTTTGCCCTCGGTACATATTAACTGTAATATAATAATGTATGCATGTTGATATGTGCAATCGAAACAAAGATCTTTTTACCATTGTTGTGTTATGAATACCGCTGAAATATGTTCTCTCAAGATCACATTAAATAGAATATTATTGCTTAAATATATAGTTATTGGACTTTGCATTTCGGAAAAGTCCCAGCTGAGAGGAAGACAGTAAAATACTGAAAATATTGGGGGTGAAAATGACTTCAGGACAGTTTGTTAGGAAAATGAAAGAAATGGTAACAGAATATTTATACAGCTGAGTGAGTATAATTTTATGGATGCGAAATCGTGTTCAACCAATTGATGACTTCTTTGACAACGTAACTAGCATGTTAGATAACAAGGAAGCCAATGGATGTAGCAAATTTTATTATACATAATTTGGTCTGTGCAGTGCCCCATAAAAGATTACCGCATTAGATAAGCACCTGTGGACTTGAACGTAATAGGTTAAGTCCAGGGAGTCAGATATGGGGCTTTATGTGTGGGCCAGATATATTGTCAGTGCAGAGGAGCTAGGAGCAAGGCCAAGTGTGCATCCAGAGTCAAGGTCTGGAATAGTACTAGGTGTGCAGTCAAAGCTGGGACAATGGGAGTGTTCAGCACTGGGAACCTAAGCAGGTAAGCAGCTATGATCAGGGTAGAATAGGGGGCGAAGTGTAAGGCTGGACTCAGGGTCAAGAATGAGAGAAGGTATGCAACTGGAGTCAGGGTCAGGAGTAGTACCAGGTGTGCAGTGAGACCCAGGTTGGTCAACATGGGCCAAGTGTTTGATTATAATCTGATTTCCATACATGAATATACTAGGATCATTCATGTGCTGCACGTGTTGATCAGAGCCTGGGCTGTACTGTGGAATGTAATTAGGAATGTAATTTAGTCTAACCTTATTCATAGCAAATCCAAATTAAAGCATATATATTGCATTCAAGTGTAAGTTAAAAGACTCGCTATTATATGCACCATATTGCACAATTTCAAGCTGAAAAATGCAAAAGTTCCGTACCAATGGGAGGGGGGGGGGACCCTCCTCCCACACCCTCCCCCCCGGTCAATACGCTCCCTCGGCTTGGTCTCTTGCATTTTCTCACTCCCAACTCTCACCCAATGTTGGCAGCCCTGGGTGAGGGAAACTAGAGGTTTGAAACGATACAAAGAATATATGAATGAAGGGTATGAAAAGAACAAATTAAAGCTATCAAAGAACAAATTAAAGCCAGTGGTGCATTGTTGGCTGTGGAAAATGTAATAACGAGTGGATGCAAACAGTGAAATTAGTAAGACGACGAGGTTGGGGGAGGGACGGAAAGAGAGAGAATGCAAGCGTTATGTGAAATTGGAGATATCAATGTTTATACTGCTAGCAATGTTACAAAATTTTGAGATTTTAAAAATAAAGTCTGCAATTTATCCCATCAGATAAAGCATAAAAAGAAGTTTAATTTGACACTTAATTCACTTTCATATCTTCAGTATTAAAAAAGTTATGGCCATTATCATACTCAGAAATTAGCATCTAGTTCCCTATTGCTTTTCCATTGACTTAACACAAAAGCTGTGATCGAGGACAGTTAAAAGCCCATAACCTTCTTAAAAATTATGGTAACTGAAAGAAATTTTCGGGTATTATAGATTGAAGCATTCTGAAACAAATATGAAACAATCTTACTTCGAAGACATGAAAGTAAAGCATATAATTAGTTAGTTACCTAATTGTAGCTAATTACAAAATTCAATTACTAGATCTAAACATCTATCAATTTCTTAAGAATAGATTAACATTTTTAAATAGCCTAAGTGTCCAAATAACATTCACACAATAATTCACAATATAACATAATTTTTAAATCTAATTTTCATGAATTTACAGGCCAAATGGAAGGAATTGAATGTTTAATACCTGTAAATTAATGGGGATTTAATTCATCTTGCGAGTGAGGATTACTGGAACGCGATCTTTTGGAACGTTGATTTGCGGTGAATTTAACCCCGTATTGGCATGAAAAATTCTGCCGTTAATTCGGGGAATAAAATCACCGTGTCGCATGAGAAAATGTGAATTAAAGGCTTCTTAAGAAGCACTTTTATACATGTAAAGAAAGCACTTTCGTTTACCTGTCCATTGTGTGAAATCCGTCCCCGTTATCGGCGTTGACGCTTCAGGAGCTGCTTTTAAAATGACTGTAGCACTGACATTGACGATTTAATAAAAATAAAAAATTCACAAAACGCCGGTAGGAACGATTTTGTCAGCCAAGGTTTGTACTTCAACAAAATATTTCCAGGACAAGGGAGGAGAAACCGTGTTTTAACCCCGCCCCCCCCCTTAAAGGCGCCAAAATCGCGCACACGGCCAGTGGCAGAATTACAGCACGACTGAAGGTAAGTTTTGTAACATACCTAATACTGCTGGGATGTAAACTGCCCAAGTGAAATACAGAGTACTTTGCCCGGAAGGATGTGTGTTTTTAATCTTTATTTATTGATGAACTGAATTTAGATTTCCCAGCAGCAGGGGCAGGCTTTGAATTCCCATCTCCAGGATGCTAATATTTGTTTTAGAATGATTAATCACACTGCACAATCATTAGCATATGTGTAGAACACAGGGAGAGTTAAAGGATAGGCTTCGTGACTTGACTTCTGTTAGCCCAAACCAGATGAAGAGGCTTTATCCAAGTTTGCTCTTGTCATCAATCCCAGATCGTGTCAGTATCTTTAGACTTTAGATAGACACAAAGCGCTGGAGTAACTCAGCGGGACAGGCAGCATCTCTTTGATCTCCATTCCCTTTGACCTGTTTTCACACCATCATGATTCCTTATCTATGTATCTCCCTCCCCTCTGACGTCAGACTGAAGGGACTCGACCCAAACTGTCACCCATTCCTTCGCTCCAGGGATGCTGCCTGTCCTGCTGAGTTACTCCAGCATTTTGTGTCTGTCTTTGGTTTAAACCAGCATCTGCAGTTCCTTCCTACATCTTTAGACTTTACTTTAGACTTTAGGGATACAACGTCGAAACAAGCCCTATTGCCCACCGAGTTCATGCCAACCAGCAATCACCCCATACACTTGCACTATCCTACACACTAGGGACAATTTACAAAAGCCAATTAACCTTTGGCGTGTGGGAGGAAACTGGAGCACCCGGAGAAGATCCACAGTCACAGGAAGAACGTACAAACTCTGTACAGGGAGCACCCGGAGTCAGGATCAACATTTCTGGCATTGTGAGGCAGCAGCTCTACCGCTGTGCCACTGGTCCAAACCCTTAATCCTAAATACCATCAGAATCACCCATCAGACAACCAAAGCCAGATTTGGTTAGACGGGGAATAACATGTGAAAAGTACAGATGGGTGCATGATGAGTCAGCGTGGAATTGGTGGGTCAAATGGCCTGTTTCCAAACTGCATGATACCATAAGGAGGAATTGCCACATTAGTTTCTTGAGTAACCACCCTCAATGAGTAGACATTGACTAATGAAGTAAAAATGCTCCAGATCCCGAAGCACTCAGCAGGGAGAGGGATAATAAGAATGTGGTCATACATTATGGAAACAGGCCTTTAGAAAACATAGACATAGAAAACATAGAAAATATGTGCAGGAAGACGCCATTTAGCCCTTCGAGCCTGCACCGCCATTCATTGTGATCATGGCGGATCATCCACAATCAGTAACCTGTGCCTGCCTTCTCCCCATATTCCTTGATTCCGCTAAACCCTAGCGCTTTATCTAACTCTCTTTTAAATTCATCCAGTGAATTGGGCCTCCAAGAGAATTCCCCAGATTCACAAATCTCTGAGTGAAGATTTCTCATCTCAGTTTTAAACGGCCTCTGCTTTATTCTTAGATTGTGGCCCATGGTTCTGGACTCCCCCAACATTGGGAACATTTTTCCTGCATCTAGCTTGTCCAGTCCTTTTATAATTTTATATGTTTCTATAAGATCCCCTCTCATCCTTCTAAATTCCAGTGAATATAAGCCCAGTCTTTCCTATCTTTCCTCATATGACAGTCCCGCCATCCTGGGGATTAACCTCGTGAACCTACGCTGCACTGCCTCAATAGCAAGGATGTCCTTCCTCAAATTAGGAGACCAAAACTGCACATAATACTCCAGATGTGGTCTCACGAGGTCCCTGTACAACTGCACAAGGACCTCTTTACTCCAACATACAAATCCTCTCATTATGAAGGCCAACATGCCATTAGCTTTCTTCACTGCAAACCTTAGGTCCAACTCGTCCATGCCGATCAAGATATCGCATCTAGTTCCCTTTGCACATGTTTAGCCCATATCGATAGTCATAGAGTGATACAGCGTGGAAACAGGATCTTCGGGCCAACTTGCCCACACCAGCCAATGTGCCCCAGCTGCATTAGTTCCACCTGCCCACGTTTGGCCTATATACCTCCAAGTGTCTTTTAAATATTGTTAATAGTACCTGCCTCCTCTGGCAGCTCGTTCCATACATTCTCCACCTTCTGAGTGACAATGTTGCTCGTCAAGCACCTATTAAATCTTTCCCCTCTCTCCTTAAACCTACATCCTCTGGTTCTTGATTCCCCTAGCATGGTCAGTCACAGCTTTCTACCTCCATTCACTGCACATGAAGAGGAAAGGTTTAGAGGGATATGAGCCAACCCCAATCAGGTTAGAGGGGGCATCTTGGTAGGAATTGGCTGGGTGGGCAGAAGGGCCTGCTTCCGCGCTGGATGAGAAAATGGCTCCTAGGCTCTAAGCAGTTCATGTTTCAGTTGGTAGAATGACAGACAGTATTGCAAACATTTTGTGCAACTGTCGATTTGTCCATTAGTGAAGCTTTGCAGCCAAACACTTGTTTATTTTGGTCTCAGAGGCAGAGCACATTGCACGGTGACTGGAGGGAGGAAACTGTGACTGACCAGGGGATCAAGAACCAGAGGAGAGGTTTTTGTCCACCTGCATGTGGACAATGAAGAGAGAGATTTAACTTTTTTTTGCCTTCCATCAGTGAGGAATGTGGAGGAGTCACTGTGGTGGATGTTTATGTTGAAATGTATTTTGTGTGTTCTGTTGCTTTTTATTGGTATGACTATGGCAAATCATATTCCTTGTATAATGCAAATAAAGTATGATTATGATTATGATTAATGTCAGGGGGGCATGATTTGACAGCTACCTGTACTTGACGAGCAACATTTTCACTCAGAGACGGAGGGTGTAAGGAATTTAGATGAGAGGGTGAAACTACTGTACTGAAACTAACGTGGGAGTTAAAATCAGATTACATTTCTTGGTATGGTTAAAGTTTGACTAACGTTGTATATTCTGTGTCCTTTTGTATAGTCCGACCTACGGGAATCAACACAAAAACAGATTGCAGGCAAAAATGTCAAGTTCTAACACAAACAGTGACTTATCTTACTTAGAGTCCAGGCATCAAGTTTAGTTTAGTTTACAGACACTGCGTGGACACAGGCCCTTCGGCCCACTGAGTCTGTGCCGACCAGTGATCACCCGTACGCTGGTTCTATCCTACACACTTGGGACAATTTTTTAACGTAAGCCAAGTAACCTACAAACATCCTCTCCACTCACTCTATCCTGGTCAAATTAGATGTCACATTAGTTGAGGGAGGCACAGTGGCGCAGCGGTAGAGTTGCTTCCTCACAGCGCCAGAGACCCGAGTTCGATCCTGACTACGGGTGCTGTCTGTGGGGAGTTTGCACATTCTCACTGTGACTGTGTGGGTTTTCTCCGGGTGCTCTGGTTTCCTCCCACATTCCAAAGAGGTGCAGGTTTGTACGTGAATTCGCTCTATAAATTTAGAAGGATGAGAGGGCATCTTATTGAAACATATAAGATTATTAAAGGTTTCAGCACGCTAGAGGCAGGAAACATGTTCCCGATGTTGGGGGAGTCCAGAACCAGGGGCCACAGTTTAAGGATAAGGGGTAAGGCATTTAGAACGGAGATGAGGAAACACTTTTTCACACAGAGTTGTGAGTCTGTGGAATTCTCTGCCTCAAAGGGCGGTGGAGGCTGGTTCTCTGGATACTTTCAAGTAAGAGCTTGATAGGACTCTTTAAGAGTCAGGGGTTATGGGGAGAAGGCAGGAACGGGGTATTGATTGTGGATGATCAGCCATGATCACATTGAATGGCGGTGCTGGCTCGAAGGGCAGAATGGCTTACTACTGAACCTATTGTCTATTGACTAGGGGTGCGCTCTGTACGGAGTTTGTAAATTGTAAATTGTCCCTTGTGTGTGTAGGATAGTGTAAATGTATGGGGTGATGTCTGGTCGGCACAGACTTGATGGACTGAATGGCCGGTTTCCGCACTGTGTCACTAAACTAATTCCATATGTTCGTCAAAGGAGCAGAATTAGGCCAGTCGGCCCATCGAGTCTACTCTGCCATTCAATCATGGTCGATCTATCTTTCCCGCTCAACCCCATTCACCTGGGCGGCACGGTGGCCCAACGGTAGAGTTGCTGCCTTACAGCGCTTGCAGCGTTGGACTCCTGGGTTTGATCCAGACTACGGGTGCAGTCTGTACGGAGTTTGTACGATTTCCACGTGACTGCGTGGGTTTTCTCCGAGATCTTCGGTTGCGTCCCACACCCCAATGACGTGCAGATATGTAGGTAAATTGGCTTGGTAAATGTAAAAATAGTCCCTAGTGTGTGTAGGATAGTGTTAATATGCGGGGATCGCTGGTCGGTAGAGTTGCTGCCTTACAGTGCTTGCAGCGCCGGACACTCGGGTTACATCCAGACTATGGGTGCCGTCTGTTCCGGAGTTTGTACTTTCTCCCTGTGACCGCGTGGGTTTTCTCCGGGTGCTCTGGTTTCCTTCCACATTCCAAAGAGGTGCAGATTTGTCGGTGAATTGGCTTCTTTAAATTGTTCCTAGTTTGTAGCATAGCACTCATGTGAACGGGTTATTGCTGGTCGGCGTGAACTCGGAGTGCATGGAAAGAATATAAATTCTTATGCTATCAGATCATTTTCATTAGTCATTTCAAAACCTCTGCTTGTGGACCCTAGTCATATTGTAAACCATCAGATTTTCCGAAGCAGGCTCTCAGCAAGGCCGTTCTCAGGCTTGGAGCCCTGGCACTGCTAACATATCAAGCTTCTAAAATGCTGCACTTCGAATGCTGTTTTTTCTCTTCAGCTCATTACGATGGTGCTAACCACTCTACCCATCCCACTCAAAAACACGTACCTCCACGCCCATTAATCCCAGGGACAGGACATTACTTTGCTCGGAGCTGCCTAACTACCAGAAGGATAGGATTTCACGTTCTTTACTGGCAGGAATTAATATCAAGTTTCCTCCTGCAAATAATAGATAAGTTTGGGCAGCACAGTGGCGCAGCAGTAGAGTTGCTGCCTCACAGCACCAGAGACCCGGGTTCAATCTTGATTTGGGGTGCTGTCTGTATGGAGTTTGCTCGTTCTCCCTGTGACCGCATGGGTTTCGTCCGAGTGCTCCGGTTTCCTCCCACACTCCAAAGACGTGCGGGTTTGTAGGTTAATTGGCTCTGGTAAAATTGTAAGTTGTCCCTAGTGTGTGTTGGATAGTGTAAGTGTATGGGGTGATCACTGGTCGGCACGGACTCGATGGGCCGGTTTCCACTGTATCACTAAACTAAACTAATTTCATATGTTCATAAATCATAGGAGCAGAATTAGGCCAGTTGGCCCATCGAGTCTACTCCGCCATTCAATCACGGTCGATCTATCTTTCCCGCTCAACCCCATTCTCCTGCCTTCTCCCCATAACCTGGGCAGCACGGTGGCGCAACGGTAAAGTTGCTGCCTTACAGCGCTTGCAGCGTTGGACACCTGGGTTCGATCCTGACTACGGGTGCTGTCTGTACGGGGTTTGTACGATTTCCACATGACTGCGTGGGTTTTGTTCGAGATCTTCAGTTTCGTCCCGCACTCCAAAGACGTGCAGGTATGTAGGTAAATTGGCTTGGTAAATGTAAAAATTGTCCCGACTGTGTGTAGGATTTTGTTAATATGTGGGGATTGCTGGTCGGTAGAGTTGCTGCCTTCCAGCGCTTGCACCGCCGGACACCCAGGTTTGATCCAGACTACGGGTGCTGTCTGTACGGAGTTTGTACGTTCTCCCTGTGACCGCATGGGTTTTCTCCGGGCGCTCTAGTTTCCTTCCACATTCCAAAGAGGTGCAGATTTGTCAGTGAATTGGCTTCTTAAAATTGTTCCTAGTTTGTAGCACAGAACTCATGTGAACGGGTTATTGGTGGTCGGTGTGAACTCAGAGTACATGGATATTTAGTCATGCCGAAAAGAATATAAATTCTTATGCTTGCAGATCATTTTCATTAGTCATTTCAAAACCTCCGCTTGTGGACCCTAGTCATATTGTAATCCATCAGATTTTCCTTAGCAGGCTCTCAGCAAGGCCGTTCTCAGGCTTGGAGCCCTGGCACTGCTAACATGTCAAGCTTCTAATATGCTGCACTAGGAATGCTGTTTTTTCTCTTCAGCTCATTACGATGGTGCTAACCACTCTACCCATCCCACTCAAAAACATGTACCTCCACGCCCATTAATCCCAGGGACATTACATTACTTGGCATGCTTGATCGGAGCTGCCTAAGTCACAGAAAGATAGGGTTTCACATTCTTTACGGGCATGAGTTAATATCAAGTTTCCTGCTGGAAATGATGGGTAAGTTTGGGCGGCACGGTGGCGCAGCGATAGAGTTGCTGCCTCACGGCGCCAGAGACATGGGCTCAATTTTGTTCTCAATCTCAATTTTACGTTCTCCCCGTGACTGCGTGGGTTTTCTCCGAGATCTTTGGCTTCCTCCACACTCCAGGTATGTAGGTAAATTGGCTTGGTAAATGTAAAAATTGTCCCTAGTGTGTGTAAGATAGTGTTAATATGCGGGGATCGCTGGTCGGCGCGGACCCGGTGGGCTGAAGCGCCTGTTTCCGCACTGTATCTCTTAACTAAATTCAAAAGACACCCGTACTAATCAAGAACCTGTCAACCTCCTCCTTAAATACACCCAATTATTTGGCCTCCACAACCATTTGTGGCAAAGAATTCCACAAATTCACCACCCTCTGACTGAAGAACTTCTTCCTCATCTCCAAGTTGTGCAATCTAAAGTATGTAGTTTAAAAGGCACGGATAGAAAACGTTTAGAGGGACATGGGCCAAATGCAGGAAATGGGACTAGCTCAGCTCGGTATTTTAGTCAGCATGAACGAGTTGGACCGAAAGGTCTGTTTCCATGCTGTATAACCCCAGGACTATGCTCTATAACTCCACACAAAAATTGCCTGGGGTCAGCATGGAACCTGGGTCTCTGGAGCTTTGAAGCAGCAGCTGTATCTGCTGTGCTGCCACTTCAGCATTAGCCACTGGTCATGAATGCAGAAGGAATGAGACAGACAGCTGCCTGGGTTGTGTTTCAGCCTGGGTTGTGAGCACGTCAAACTCTAATATCCTGGGGCCTGTTTTGCATCAAACCTGCTCTGTGCTTGATCTGCTTCCAAAGCAGGAAAGGCTTTGATGTACCTTTTAATTAAAACCAGTCTCCTGTGAAAGTGGTAGGAAGGAACTGCAGATGCTGGTTTAAACTGAATATTGACATAAAATGCTGGTGATGTTTCGGGTCGAGACCATCAATCTGAAGAAGGGTCTCGAGCCGAAACCCTCCGGAGATACTGCCTGTCCTGCTGAGTTACTCCAGCATTTTGTGTCTATCTTCGGTTTAAACCAGAATCTGCAGTTCCTTCCTACTACTTTATCAGGAGACAGGTTTCACACACTACAAACTAGAGACAAACGGGAATGTGGCTCAGATAATTTGAAATGTCTCTCAATATAGCTACTGCAATTAAAATGAGGCCCCGCAAGGGAGCCATGAGCAAAGTACAAGCACAATTGTTCTCATCAGTTTTCCATCCATCAATAATTAGAACCTCAGAAGCTAACAACACAAAAGGAGGCCCTTCGGCCCATCGTGCCACTGCGGATTATAAATGGATGTTAGGTTGATCCACTTCACAGCTCTCTGTTTGCAGCCCTGTCAAAGACATGCAAAAAGTGATAAGGAGTTCTGCTCCTCTGCCTTTTTACAGATACTGCAACTCATTGAATTAATCTAGCTCTGGCAGAACTACTTGAGTTAAGATACTTAATTAGCTACAATCTAATTAAACAGTAGAACAGAGATAGGCACAAAATCAAGTCATGTCAAGAGAGTTTATTGTCATGTGTCCCAGATAGGACAATGAAATTCTTGCTTGCTGCAACACAGAATATTGCAGGCATAAATACAGAACAGATCAGTGTGTCTATATACCATAGACCATATATATACACATAAATAAACAGATAAAGTGCAATAGGCTGTTCTTGTTCAGAGTTTGTTTGATGTTGTATTTAATAGCCTGATGGCTGTGGGGAAGTAGCTGTTCCTGAACCTGGATGTATCAGATTTCAAGCTCCTGTACCTTCTACCTGATGGCCATGGAGAGATGATGTGGGTCTTTGATGATGTTGGCAGCCTTTTTGAGGCAGCGACTGCGATAGATCCCTTCGATGGTGGGGAGGTCAGAGCCGATGATGGACTGGGCAGTGGTCACAACGTTCTGCATTCTTTTCCGCTCCTGGACGTTCAAGTTGCCGAACCAAGCACGATGCAACCGGTCAGCATGCTCTCTACTGTGCACCTGTAGAAGTTCGAGAGAGTCCTCCTTGACAAACCGACTCTCCATAATCTTCTCAGGAAGTAGAGGCGCTGATGTGCTTACTTTATAATTGCATCAGTGTGCTGAGACCAGGAAAGATCTTCGGAAATATGCACGCCCAGGAATTTGAAGTTCTTGACCCACTCCACCATCATCCCGTTGATATAAACGGGATTGTGGGTCCCTATCCTACCCCTTCCAAAGTCCACAATTAGTTCCTTGGTTTTGCTGGTGTTGAGAGCTGGCACCATTTGGTCAATTGGTCGATCTCACTTCTATACTCTTACTCGTCACCATCAGTGATTCGTCCCATGTTTCGGGTTGAGACCCTTCTTCAGACTCAGTCTTGATCCGAAACATCACCCATTCCTTCTCTCCAGAGGTGCTCCCTATCCCGCTGAGTTACTCCAGTATTTTGTGTTTATCTTCGATTTAAACCAGCATCTGCAGTTCCCTCCAACACACGCTGGAGAAAATAGGCGGGCCAGGCAGCATCTCTGGAGAAAATGACATTTTGGGCGGGACTGAATGTCTCAAGAAAGGTCCCCGACCCGAAATGTCACCTGTCCATTTTCTCCAGAGTTGCTGCCTGACCCGCTGAGTTACTTGGGAGCACCTCAAGGCTGCGTGCTCAGCCCCCTGCTGTACTCACTCTATACTCATGACTGCGTAGCCGGACATAGTGCGAACTCCATCATCAAGTTCGCCGACGACACCACTGTTGTGGGACGAATCACTGATGGTGACGAGTAAGAGTATAGAAGTGAGATCGACCAATTGACCAAATGGTGCCAGCACAATAACCTGGCTCTCAACACCAGCAAAACCAAGGAACTAATTGTGGACTTTGGAAGGGGTAGGATAGGGACCCACAATCCCGTTTATATCAACGGGATGATGGTGGAGTGGGTCAAGAACTTCAAATTCCTGGGCGTGCATATTTCCGAAGATCTTTCCTGGTCTCAGCACACTGATGCAATTATAAAGTAAGCACATCAGCGCCTCTACTTCCTGAGAAGATTATGGAGAGTCGGTTTGTCAAGGAGGACTCTCTCGAACTTCTACAGGTGCACAGTAGAGAGCATACTGACTGGTTGCATCGTGCTTGGTTCGGCAACTTGAACGTCCAGGAGTGGAAAAGAATGCAGAACGTTGTGACCACTGCCCAGTCCATCATCGGCTCTGACCTCCCCACCATCGAAGGGATCTATCGCAGTCGCTGCCTCAAAAAGGCTGCCAACATCATCAAAGACCCACATCATCTCTCCATGGCCATCAGGTAGAAGGTACAGGAGCTTGAAATCTGATACATCCAGGTTCAGGAACAGCTACTTCCCCACAGCCATCAGGCTATTAAATACAACATCAAACAAACTCTGAACAAGAACAGCCTATTGCACTTTATCTGTTTATTTATGTGTATATATATGGTCTATGGTATATAGACACACTGATCTGTTCTGTATTTATGCCTGCAATATTCTGTGTTGCAGCAAGCAAGAATTTCATTGTCCTATCTGGGACACATGACAATAAACTCTCTTGACATGACTTGATTTTGTGCCTATCTCTGTTCTACTGTTTAATTAGATTGTAGCTAATTAAGTATCTTAACTCAAGTAGTTCTGCCAGAGCTAGATTAATTCAATGAGTTGCAGTATCTGTAAAAAGGCAGAGGAGCAGAACTCCTTATCACTTTTTGCATGTCTTTGACAGGGCTGCAAACAGAGAGCTGTGAAGTGGATCAACCTAACAGCATGTTGTCGTATAAACCAGTATCTGCAGTTCCTTGTTACAGTCTTACATTAAAACAATAAAACAATAGAACAGGTTTTGTAGGCTGAATAGTTTGCTTATTTACCAAGTTCACAACATGCTAATTCCAGACTTTATCGGGAAGCTTTCTGGTATCCCCTCATTGATTACCAATCCCCTCATTGATTACCAATCCCCTCATTGATTACCAATCGAACACAGGAACAGCCTCTTCAGTACACAATGTCCATGCTGAACATGATGTCATGTTAATCTAATCTCTGCTTTCACGTGATGCATATCCCACCCACAACTTGTGGCTTCTTTAACGCATCTGACTCCACCATCATCCCCAGCAGTGTCCACAACAATTTTCAATAAGGCACCTCTCAGAAGTAAATCTATCTCGGTTCTCGATTGCAACCGTAAATCTTCTGCACTCCTTCACAAGCCAGATTGCCTTGAGCCACAATAGTTTGATTCAGTCTCAATGCAGGTTAATGTCCAAACATAAAATGCTGGAGGAACTCAGCGGGTCAGGCAGCATCTGCGAAGGAAGAGGACAGGTGACGTTTTGGATCAGGACAGCAGTGTCGCTTGGCCATTCCCTCCACAGATGTTGCCTGACTTGCTGAATTCTTCCAACATTTTGTGTTTTGCGCAAGATTTGGGTGACAGTGGTGCAGCAGTTGAATTGATACGTTACAGCGCCAGAGACATAGAAACATAGATACATAGAAAATAGGTGCAGGAGGAGGCCATTCAGCCCTTCGAGCCCGCACCGCCATTCATTGTGATCATGGCTGATCGTTCCCAATCAATAACCCGTGCCTCCCTTCTCCCCATATCCCTTGATTCCACTAGCCCCTAGAGCTCTATCTAACTCTCTCTTAAATCCATCCATTGATTTGGCCTCCACTGCCCTCTGTGGCAGGGAATTCCACAAATTCACAACTCTCTTGGACTCGCCCAACATTGGGAACATTTTTCCTGCATCTAGCTTGTCCAGTCCTTTTATAATTTTATATGTTTCAATAAGATTCCCCCTCATCCTTCTAAACTCCAGTGAATACAAGCCAAATCTTTTCAATGTTTCATCATATGACAGTCCCACCATCCCAGGGATCAATCTCGTGAACCTATGCTGCACTGCCTCAATCACAAGGTCCTTCCTCAAATTAGGAGACCAAAACTGGACACAATACACCAGATATGGTCTTACCAGAGCCCTATACAATTGCAGAAGAACTTCTCCACTCCTATACTGAAATCCTCTTGTTATGGTCCTGTCTACAGATGCTCTCTGTACATTGTTTACAGAATTGACTTATGTAAATTGTTCCTAGTGTGTAGGATAGAACGTGAGGATGTGTAAGGATGATTGCTGGTCGGCACGGACATGGTTGGCCGAAGGGCCTGTTTCCATGCTGTCCCTCTAAACTAAAAAGTCCAGTATCTGCAGTTCCTTGCATCTGTAAGTGAAGGTCACTTCTGTGCAGTCACCAACCACTCCCATGCTCTTTTACCACATTACGACTACCATTCAAATCATCAGCCATTAATTTGCACATTGATTTACATTTGAGAATATAAAATGTTAGGCATTTCCTGCCGTGTATCTCCTCCTTTAGTTTAGTTTAGTTTAAAGATACAGCGCAGAAACAGGCCCTTCGGGGCACCGAGTCCGTGCCGACCACGATCCCCGCACAATAACACTATCCTACACACACTAGGGACAATTAAAAATATATATTTTACCAAGCCAATTAACCTACAAATTAACTGTACGTCTTTGGAGTGTGGAATGAAACCGAAGATCTCAGAGAACACCTACGCAGGTCAAGGGGAGAACGTACAAACTCCGTACAGACAGCACCCATAGTCAGGATCGAACCCGGGTCTCCAGCGCTGCATTTGCTGTAAGGCAGCAACTCTACCGCTGCGCCACTGTGACCGCCCATGTCCTATACAAATGAGATATGATATCTTAGCAGGTCAGGCACATTGGATTTCTGAGTGCTTGCCTATATTACATCTAAAATGGGCAACTTTAGTAGTCTCAAGAGAGGATATGGGTCACTCACTGGCAGGTGGGAATAATGTAGATGGGCCATCTGGTTGGCATGGGCAGGTTAGGCGAAAGGGTCAGTTTCCATGCTGTAAGACTAAGTGGCTTTTTTAAGATTGAAACGATGACGTGCTGGTACCAATAATAAAACTTGTTGCAAAACATTGACATGAATATGTATTCTGGCGGAATTATTTTACAAATAAAGCTTGTTTTTAAGTAAATAAAGGATTGGAAAACAGCTGCTGAATACTCAACCCATCTTCAGGGCTGAATCTCTACTTCCTTAGTTTGGCATCTCCCCAACAACTCTCACCAACTTCTACAGGTGCATCATCAAAAGCATTGTATCAGGATGCATCACAGTTTGGTTTGGCAACAGATCCATCCAAGACGGGCAAGAAATTGCAGCGAATTGTAGACACAGCCAGACCGTCACACAAACCAACCTCCCTTCCATTTATTGCATTTATACCTCACGCTGCCTCAGCAAAGCCAGCAGCATAATCTAGGACAAGTCACACCCTGTCCACTCCCTCCTCCCCTTTCCCATCAGGATTCAGGGACAGTTTCTTCCCAGTTGTTATCAGGCAACTGAACCATCCTATCACAACTAGAGAGCAGTCCTGAACTGGTATTTTACTCTGCTCTGGTATTATATTTAATTCACAAGTTTAATCATAATGTTTTATGGTTAATGTTTAATGTTTTATGCATCATTCCTAACTGTCACTGTATGTCACTGTCACTTGCGGGCGGAGCACTAAGGCAAATTCCTTGTATGTGAATACTTGGCCAATAAACGTATTCATTCATTCATTCAGTCCTGAACTACTATCTACCTCATTGGTGACCCTAGGACTATCCATGAGCGGACTTTGCTGGTTTTACCTTGCACTAAACGTTATTCCCTTATGTATCCATACACTATAACTGGATCGATTGTAATCATGTATTATCATTCACTGTCTGGATAGCACCCAAAAAAAAGCTTTTCTCTGTACTTCGGTGCACGTGACAATAAACTAAACTACATTTCTCCCCTTCCAGCACTGCCTGCTGTATACCAAATGCATTCTCTCCAGCTGGCCATTAACATCTGCCATAATGTCAATGCTGCCTTCGTGTATCATATCCCAGTTCACCCAGGAACAAAGGAGATTGTAAAAAGTGGTGGTCACCGCTCAGACCAGAACATGGTCAGTACTGACCTCCCCACCATGGAAAGGATCTATACGAAGTGCTGCCTCAAAACACCACCCTGGCCACGCTCTCACTTCACTCCTGCCATCACGAAGAAGGTGCATGAGTCTGAAAACCGTGACCTGCAGGTTCAAGAACAGCTACTTCCCAACAACCAATACTAATTAAACTATAAACTATGAGCTGCCTTGGTTGCTCTGAGGATTTTGGTCTTTTTGCACTAATAGTCTTTAATTTATTGATTTATTTTGTTTATTGTGTGTGAGTGGTGTGCTGCAAGAATTGCACCCATCCATTTTTGGTACTTTTGACAATTAAATAGTGTTGACTCTTTATTTAATTTTCTTTTTCACTGGACTCAGCCTCTTTGCTATTTTTGATCATTTGTTCAACTTCCGTCTAGATCTTCCAAAACGACCTTACTTGGACATGAAATGTTAAGGAATGTGGCCTCCGAACATTTTCTTCCTAACAAAACAGACTTCTCCATAGTGAAGACCATTTTCTAAGTACTTTCACTGTTCTGCAAGCATTCTGAGTTTTCCTGATGGTCCATCAGTCCAGAATGGTACACCCCTCAATCCATTCTGATTTTATTCACTAAGTTTGAAATTGTTTTTGAAACCTATTGATTGCAGTGAACCTGTGATATTGGGAATGCACCGCAAAAGGATATCAAAGGGGCACCTCTCCTCATCTGCCTGTGAAGGGTCTCGACCCAAAACGTTACCCATTACTTCCATCCAGAGATGCTGCCTGTCCCGCTGAGTTACTCCAGCATTTTGTGTAAATCTTATTAGCTACTGGCTTGTATGCAGCCTTAGCAATTCCAGGTTAGTATACTGTACAGGTGGTCTCTACAGTAAAATAACAGTTTACAGTTTAGTTTATTGTCACATGCACTCAGGTGGCTTTACCTTGCACTAAACTTTATTCCCTTATCATCTATCTATACACCAATTGGCTCAGTTGTAATCCTGTTTTGTCTTTCTAATGACTGGATAGCATGCAACAAAAGCTTTTCACTGTGCCTTGGTACATGTGACAATAAACTAAACGGAAACTGAAACAGTGAAAAGCTTTTGTTGCGTGCTATTCAGTCAGCGGAAAGACAATACATGATTACAATCGAGCCATTTATTGTGTATAAGGGAATAACGTTTAGTACAGGTAAGGCCAGGAAAGTCCGATCAAGGATGGTCCGAGGGTCACCAATGAAGTAGATAGCAGTTCAGGACTGCTCTCTGGTGGTTCTCAACTAGTGAATGAATAAATGAGAAAGAATACGAATGATTAATCTGAATGGTTTCATATCTGGTGCACCAAGTAATGTGTATTCTGTACCTTCTCATACCTCTAGTTTCCCCCTCCCAGGCTTTCAATCTGATGAGGGGTCTCGACCCGAAACATCACCTGTTCCTTCTCTACAGAGATGCTGCTGAACCCGCTGAGTTACTCCAGCATTTTGTGTCTATGACCAGGTAATGTTTGGCACGCTCGCTTTGGACTCAGCTTGGCCCCGAGTTCCCGCACTCACGGGACCAGACCCTAAGGACGGATGGGTCGCAGACCCCATTCGTCTGAAGAAGGGTCTCGACATAAAACTTCACCATTCCTTCCCTACTGAGATGCTGCCTGTCCTGCTTAGATACTCCAGTTTTTTGTTTCTTTCTTCGGTTGAAACCAGCATCTGCAGTTCCTTTCAACACATTCCCTTTAAACTTTCCTGGTTCACCAAGGAGTTTATTATAACACTGTGTATCATCACAACGTCATGACATGTAAACATCAGGAATGAGTGGGTTAACATATGATGAGCGTTTGTCGGCACTGGGCTTGTACTCACTTGAGTTTAGAAGAATGAGGGGACACCTCATTGAAATGTGCAGAATAGTGAAAGGCTTGGATAGAGTGGATGTGGAGAGGATGTTCCCACTAGTGGGAGAGTCTAGGACTAGAGGTCAAAGGCTCAGAATTAAAGAACGTTCTTTTAGGAAGGAGATGATGAGGAATTTCTTTAGTCAGAGGGTGGTGAATCTGCGGAATTCTTTGCAAGTGGATACATTTAAGGTAGAGAAAGGTAGATTTGTGATTAGTACAGGTCTCAGAGGTTATGGGGAGAATGCTGGATAATGGGGTTAGGAGGGAGAGATAGATCAGCCATGGCAGAGTAGACTTGAGGGGCTGAATGGCCTTTCTGCTCCTATCACTTATGATCTTATGAAAAATGTGAGTTAATCCTGTGTTGATATTGAATAACATTCAACAGTTCAGAAAATTGACTGATCCACCACCAATGTGTCAGAACATCAGTTGTACTGTCTCAGAAATAAAAGCAAAGAAACATAATTCAGCTCCTCATTGAACAATATAGCACAAGAACAGGCCCATGGGCCCACAATGTCCATGCCGAACATGATCTCCTAACTAATCTCTACATGCACGTGATCCATAGCAACTGAATCATCCTCTCATCTGCTCCATTGGACGCCTTTGAACTATCTTTAATCAGGCTTTACTAGATTTTATCTTGCAGTAAACATTGTTCCCTTTATCCTCTATCAGCAGACAGTGGACAGCTTGATTGTAATCATGTACAATCTTCTCTTTGACTGGATATCATTCACTTTACATTGGTATATGTGACAACAATAATGAACAAAGGTTTGACATCATGGAAACTAACATCCGTGAGAAAAGTTAAGCAAAGCTAGATCAAATTCCTGATGCGTGGGAAAGGAATCAAGAAACAAGCAACATTTGGCAGAGAAGATTAGGGGAGATAGATCAGTCGCGATTGAATGGCAGAGCAGACTTGATGGGCCGAATGGCTTATTTCTGCTTCTATCACTTATGACCTTTGGACTTCAAGTTCATATTTATTGTCACATGCTATTTGAGTCACCATACAACCATACAAGTAAAAAGAACACAATACACAATAGAATTTAACATTAACATCCACCACAGTGGAATCAGCATTCTTCACTGTGATGTAAGGCAATAAAGTTCAGTCATCTTCTTCCTCTGTTCACCCGTGGTGGGGTCTTGAATCCTCCGCAGTCGCCGCTACAGATGTGCAGGCCCTCTCGTCGGGATGACCAAAACTCCGGCGTCGAGACGGATCGGAACACACTCCGCGGCTTGGAGTTCCCGAATCAGCCGCTTCTTACCGGAGACCGCGGCTTCACGATGTTAAAGTCCACAGGCCCCGCGGTCGGAATCCGCGCCGCGCCTGGAAGCTCCGCAGCTGCTCCACAATGTTAAAGTCAACAAGCACCCATGGTCAGAGCTCCAACACTGGTGATCATCAGCAAAGGATCCCAGGCTCCGCGATGGTAAGTCCACTGCGCCTGCTGCTTGAAACTCTGGGCCGGTCTCCGGACTGGAAAGGCCGCACCAAACCAGTTGTTAGGCCGCGAGGGGGCCGAATATGCGACATGGAAAAAAGTCGCATCTCTGTCAAGGCAAGTGACTGAAAACGGTTTCCCCCTATTCTCCCCCACCCTCCGCATCAGACATACCGAGAAACATTAAAACATAGATTTAGACACACTAAAAATAACAAAAAATGTCGACAAAAACACATGAGCTGCTGGTGAGGCTGCCGCTTGCGGTGCCACCCAGTAGAATATGAGGGACCACTTCTGACCTGACTCACAGTGCCAGAGACCTGGGTTCGATCCTGACTATGGGTGCTGTGTTTATGGAGTTTGTACATTGGGGACGGGGAGTAGGATGCAGGAAGAATGGGCAAACTGCACGCAGACAGCGTCAGATAGGAGTAGGCCATTCGGCTCATCAATTCTACTCTGCTATTCTGCTAGCCCTATTTTCCTGCCTTCTCCTCATAATCTCTTGACACCTGTACTAATCAAGATTCCATCTATCTCTGCCTTAAAAAATATCCACTGACTTGGCCCCAGTTGAACCCTAGTTCTCTGGAGCTGTGATGAAGCAACTCTTATCAACTACGCCCCTGTGCCTTCTAGTCAGTCAGGCTTGGACTGCAGCACACCTGAACTCCATCCAGCTGCATTGTTTGGGCAATGGGATGGGAGATTGCAATCTTCACGTGGTCCACCCTGTTTCGACTATTGCAATCAACCCGACATGCACAAACAGAAGATCAAATAGAATAAGTTGTCTTACAACTTTAGGCTGTGCACGCCATACGTAGGAAGCAGAAGTGGAAGAAGAGATTTGGTCAACAATTAAATTGAAACTGGTGGAACTGCTGGGGAAGCTGGCCAGCTGGAGCTAGCATCACCTCATTGCTTTTATTGTCACATGTGCAAAGTGCCAACACAAGTGAAATTATTGTTCTTACAATAGCAGTCCCTTACAAAAGTGTACAAAAGTGTACAAAAGTTCTGGAATAACTCAGCAGGCCAGGCTGCACCTCTGGACAACATGGATAGATCTCTGGAGAACCGCGGACTAAGCCGAAGGCCTGTTGGACCACAGACTCCTTGTTCGGCTGGAGACATCGGACACGAGGGGCAAGGGTTGGTAGGAGGGTGAACTTGAGTGACTTTAAGGATGACTGCAGGAGGCGCCCACGGGACACAAAGATGGCCGGCAGGGAGAGGGACGTTGGTTCGGGGGGAACAGCTCCGGTACATCGAGCACCAAAACATGGCGGGGCCCGCATGACTCGATCTGGATCGCGGCCGTATCCCAATCGCAAGCCCGGCGAGGAACCGAAAAATGGCTTGGAGGGACTTCCATCAGATCCGGCCCCTGCTCACCCTGTGGACCAGGAATCAGCGAGGAGGTTGAGGGAGAGGGCAACGGCAGTGGATGCTGGACAAAGGGCCCAGTAAGAACTGGGGGGGGGGGGGGTTCCCTGTCCCACGACTTTCTGTCTGAAGAAGGGTCTCGACCCGAAATGTCATCCATTCCTTCACTCCAGAGATGCTGCCGTTCCCGCTGAGTTGCTCCAGCTTTTTGGCTCCATCTTGGGGGGGTCTTTACTTTCTGCAACCGTGAGGTTGGCTGCGGGAGGCGCCTCCCCCCGCGGGGAATTAGGGCTGAAGAGGGCCGGGCGAGGAGAGGGATGACGGATCGCGGGACGACGGCTGCAACGGGGCCTTTGTAGCCAACTGCAGCTGGGATTGTAAAATGGCACCTCTTGTATATAGACTCAGAGGGCTGTTCTGCACTTAGACACAAAATGCTGCAGTAACTCAGCGGGTGAGGCAGCATCTCTGGAGAGAAGGAATGGGTGACGTTTCGGGTCGAGACCCTTCTTCAGACTAGATGGTACACACATTCTGTACTAACCAGGAGATTGTGCTTAAGTACGGGGATATTTTTGCTGAGCTGTATGCAAAAAATGTATGCCACTGTATCTGGTACATGTGACAATAAAGAAACCATTGAACCATGTGTAATATATGAACAAAGAATTTCACTGTGCATTGGCACATGTGACAAATAAAACAACGTTGAACCATTGAGGTGACGTTTCGACTCGAGAACCTTCTTCAGACTGATTGCAGGCAGGGTGGGAGGAAGGGGGAGGGGGGGTGCGAGAGAGGAGGAAACTCTCTTTCAACAACGCTCACGTCAGCAAGCCAGGAAGTCAACGCCACCCTTACAGCAGAAACATCAACATCCCACTCACCACCCCACCTCTTTATCATCTTCCCAATCCTTTACAACAAGTCATAGAGTGATACAGTGTGGAAATTGGCCCTTCGGCCCAACTTGCCCACACCGGCCAACATGTCCCAGCTACACTAATCCCCCCCTGCCTGCATTTGGTCCATATCCTTCCAAACCTGTCCTATCCATGTACCTGTCTAACTGTTTCTTAAACATAGGGACAGTCCCTGCCTCAACTACCTCCTCTGGCAGCTCGTTCCATACACCCACCACCCTTTGGTTGAAAAAGTTACCCCTCAGATTCCTGTTAAACCTTTTCCCCTTCACCGTAAAGCAATGTCCTCTGGTCCTCAGTTTGTTACTCTGGTGAAATGTGACTCTTACAGCTCCACCCACTGCATTATCTTTGATAGGCAATCACCATAATTCCCACATTATCTGGCAACCATTGAGCTTCACACGCTCCACAGTCACGACACATGGGAACCATCAACTGTATTCTAGCCCACAGGCTTATGAGAGTGCTGCAAAATGTGGCATGGATCAGTCAGGAAGTAACGGAGTGGAGGACAGCATTTTTGAGGGACCACAGGTGGTGGGAGGAGAGAGTGAGACGGTGTTGACTGGGTTTGTATTCAGTGGATTGGGTCGACTGGGTTTGTATTCAGTGGAATTTAGAAGGATGAGAGGGGTCCTTATAGAGACATATAAAAATTTTAAGGGATTGGACAGGCTAGATGCAGGAAAAATGTTCCCGTGGTTGGGGGAGTCCAGAACTAGGGGTCACAGCTTAAGTATAAGGAGTAGGCCATTTAGGACTGAGATGAGGTAAAACATCTTCCTGCAGAGAGTTGTGAATCTGTGGAATTCTCTGCCACAGAAGGCAGTGGAGGCTAATTCACTGGATGTTTTCAAGAGAGAGGTAGATTTAGCTCCTTCGGCTAAAGGAATCAAGGGATATGGGGAAAAGCAGGAACGGGGCACTGATTTTGGATGATCAGCCATGATCATATTGAATGGCGGTGCTGGCTCGAATAGCCTACCCCTGCACATATGTTTGTATCTTGCAACTGGAGCAATGGAGGTGGTAAAGCCGCTGCCTCGCAGCACCAGAGACCCCGCTTCAATCCCGATCTCATGCGCTCTCTGTTTGGAGTTTGCATGCTCCCCCTGCAACCTGTCGTTACTAGGAACTGCAGATGCCGGTTTATTAAACAAAGACACAAAGTGCGGGAGTAACTCAATGGGTCAGGCAGCCGCTCTGGATAACAGATAACAGATCTTGAGCAGCTTACAATCCAATGGTGCGAACATTGATTTCTCCGATTTTAGGTGCCTAATCTACAAATGCACCTCCCTACTTTCCCTCCCCTCCTCTCTTCCTTGTGCTCCACCTGGATATGCATCTATTTCTCCCTTTCCCCTTCCACCCATATTCCTTCCTCTGGCTTCACATTTCTCACATCTTCTATTCTAATCACCATACCCCACACTTTTTGTCTTTTCATCTCTGGCCTTCGATCAGTTTAGTTTAGAGATACAACGTGGAAACAGGTCCATTGGCGCACCGAGTACACGCTGACTAGCGATCCTCATGCATTAGTTCTATCCAACATACTAGGGACAATTTACAGAAGCTAGTAAACCTGCACATCTTTGGAATGTGGGAGGAAACCGGAGCATTCATTGACAACCTATGCGGTTACAGGGAGAGCGTTCAAACTCATTACAGATGATTCGTAGTCAGGATCGAACCTGGGTCTGGTGCTGTAAGGCAGCAGGTCTACCACTGCACCACCGTCCTGCCCCGCCACTGCCCTATGTACAACAATCTGACAGTCGATCCCCCTCCTCTTCACTTGCATCCACCTATCACTCACCAGTCTGTGTCGTGCCTCTTGCACCCTTCCAGCTTTCTGCCTCCCTCCCCAACCACAATCAGTCTCAAGAAGAATCCTGATCTGAATAGACGCCTATCCATGTTCTCCAGAAATGATGCCTGGTCTGCTGAGTTACTCCAGCACTGTGTGTTTATGTGCTGGAGTAACTCAACGGGCCAGGCAGCATCTCTGGCAAACATGGTTAGGTGACGCATCGGGTCGGGACCTTTCTTCAGACGAGTCTGAATTTAATTTGCATGTTGGTTTAATTCTGAGTAAGAAAGAAAGCTGCAGTAAGCAAGATTCCTGCCACTCTTGCAGTCAACGAGAAACCAGTTTGGCGATTGCAACCAAGATTACTTAAGGGCCTGTCCCACTTGGCGATATTTTCGACGACTGCCGGCATCATTGACTGACATATGAGGTCACCGAAAAATTTGCGGCATGATGCGGTGTTGACGCGGCGTGATGACGTATTGACGCACGGCGTTTTTTCAAGTGTCACAACTTTTTTTGTCGCCGCTGGATTTTGAAATGTTCAAAATCTTTTGGCGACCCTGATATGAAGCCGAAAAAAATCGCCAAGTGGGACAGGTCCTTTAGACATTATAGATGCAAAAAGCAGGAGTAACTCAGTGGGTCAGGCAGCACTTCTAGAGATGTAATGGGTGACGTTTCGGGTCGAGACCCTTCAGTCCTTATCATTGCCCCTCTTACTACTTTGAACGAGTTTAATTAATTTGGAGATTCTCCCCCCTTCTCCCTCTTCCCTCCCCCAGTTGCCCCAGAATTAAGATAGCGTGTGTATGCACTGAAAGACTGTGGGAAGCGCTCTGTTAAGTATGTTCGAATTACAACGATTCACTTCTGCACCTGTGCAACATTGTTCCTCGCATGCCAAAAAAGGATTCAAAATGCGAATGTATCTCAGCGAGTCAGGCAGCATCTCAGGACAACATGGATAGGTTACTTTTTGGGTCGGCTTACACTATATGAGGGTATGGAACAGACAGGAGCATGAATAAAAGACCACTCAGACCTTCATGGCTGCTCCATCATTTAGTAAGATTACTGTCGTTCTGTGTGAGGACCCTTCACGACCCGAAATGTCACCTATCCTTTTTCTCCAGAGATGCTGCCTGACCCACTGAGCCAACCTAACACCTGCTGGGCTTTGTCCTGCCCCTCCTCCCTTCTAGCTTCCTTTTCCCCACCCCTCCTCCACAATCAGCATTGGCAGTTCCTCATTTCTCTAACCCATGCAAATATAGTTTCCGTTTTGCATAAATATAGTTTGCTGATGGAAGGTCTGGGTAAAACCAAATATTCATACAGTCATACAGCATGCAAAAAGTCATACAGCATTGAAACAGGCCCTTCGGCCCAATTTACCCTTGCCGACCAACATTCCCCATCTACATTAGCCCCACCTACCTGCATTTGGACCATATCCCTCTAAACCTATCCTATCCATGCACCTGTCTAAATGTTTCTGAAACATTGTGATAGTACCTGCCTCAACTACCTCCTCCGGCAGCTCGTTCCATACACCCACCACCCTTTGTGTAAAATCATTACTCCTTAGGTTTCTATTAAATCTGGACTTTTTGGTGCCTTACCTCACAGTGGAAAGTGTTGATTCTGCTGTGGGAGGACATTCATGTTGAATCCTATAGCGCATTGTGTCTTTCTTTATTTTTTTATTTTATATGGATGTATGGTAATCTAATTTCTTCTTTGAAAACCCTTTGGCTTCAACGTGATTTGATTTAAAAGTGCTATTTAAATAAAAAATACTTATTTACTTACTAAATCTTTTCCCCCTCACCTTAAACCATGTCCTCTGGTGCTCAATTCCCCAACTCTTGGCAAACGACTGTGCGTTTACCCAATCTATTCCTCTCCTGATTTTGTACCCCTCTATAAGATCACCCCTCGTCCTCCTGCACTCCAAGGAATAGTATCCCAGCCTACTCAGGCCCTCGAGTCCTGGCAACATCCTCGTGAATCTTCTCTGCACCTTTGTCAGTTTGACCATAACATGGTGACCAAAACTGAAACAATACTCAAAATTTGGCCTCACCAACGTTTTATGTAACTGTAACATGACCTCCCAACTTACACATGTAAGAACACGCTGCAGATGGTTTGCACCGTAGATAGACACAAAATGGTGGAATAAGGCAGCATCTGTGTAGAAAATGAATAGGTGATGTTTCAGGTCTGATGAAGGGTCTCGACCCGGAACGTCACCTATTCCTTTTTCTCCAGAGATGCTGCCTGACCCGCTGAGTTACTCCAGAATTTTGTGTCCATCTCCCAACTTCGATACTCAATACTCTGACTGCCACAGAATCAAGACACTGCTTGGCAGTGCCACGACATAAGAGTTGCACAGCACGCAACAGTGCCTACTCAACAGTGTACTGCCAAAAATTGTTTTGCATTTCCTTTGTAAAGTTGTTTTTAATCTAAGCCAATGTCTGATATTCACCATGCGTCTGGTAAAATGCAAATAGTTCAGTTTTGAAGAGGTAAAACTGTAGTAATCCAATACAAATCACAAAATGCTGCAGGAACTCAGTGGGTGAGACAACATTTGTGGAGGGAATGGTCAGACAGGATCGTTCTTCAGATCGATTGGAATAGGAGAGAGAAAGTTGGAAAAGAGAGGTCGGGTGTAGCAAAAACTGGCACGTGATAGGTCTATGACCCGAAACACCACCCATGCTTTTTCACCAGAGAGGCTGCTTCACCCACTGAGTTATTCCAGCACTTTGTGTCTATCTGCGGTATAAAGCAGCATCTACAGTTCCTTTCCACACATGTGATAGGTGGATACAGGACTTTATTCCTTGGAGTGCAGGATGATGAGGGGTGATCTTATACAGGTGTGTAAAATCATGAGGGGAATAGATAGGGTAAATGCACAGTCTTTTACCCAGAATAGGGGAATCAAGAACCAGCGGACAAAGGTTTAAGGTGAGAAGGGAAAGATTTAACAGGAATGTGAGACAACTTTTTCACACGAAAGGTGGTGGGCGTATGGAACGAGTTGCCAGAGGAGGTAGTTGAGGCAGGTACTATCACATTTAAAAGTTCATAAGTGATAGCAGCAGTACTAGGCCACTCAGCCCATCAAGTCTATTCTGCCATTGAAGCATGGCTGATCCATCTCTCCCTCCTAACCCATTTTTCTGCCTTCTCCCCATAACCCGTGACACCCGTACTAATCAAGAATTTATCTATCTCTGCCTTAAAAATATCAAGTGACTTGGCCTCCACAGCCTTCCGTGGCAATGAATTCCACAGATTCACCACACTCTGACTAAACAAATTCCTTACCTTTACCATGTAGGGAATTCTGAAAGTCATGCAAAAGATGAGTAGTTTGTAATACATTTAACCTAAGAGCTGACATACAGGGAAAGCATGATATGAAAAGAGGAGAACATAACAAAGGGAAATTAAAGATGTTAGGAGAGGCAATAAATAGATATAGTTTCGACAACATAGTTTAAATAAATATTGGGTTGAGATGAGACTAGATGGGGTAAACAGTCTGAACCTTTTTCCAGAATGGAATCGACAAAGACATGGATGACCCAGCTTTAAGGTGAGATGGGGCAAACGTTAAAGGAGATGTGTGGGGCATGTTTTGTTTTTACACAGAGAGTAATGGGTACCTGTAAAGTGCTGCCAGGGATGGCGGTGGGGACAGATTCAATAGGGGCGTTTAAGAGGCTTTTAGATAGTCACATGGGGAATGGAGGGATTATGGATCACATGCAGGCAGAGGAGATTAGTTTAACTTGCCGTCGTGTTCAGAGCGGACATTGTGGGCAGGACGTTCCATGTTCTACGTTCATTGAATTAAGCATTAGCCATGTTCAACTAAACAATCAATAATTGATAATGAGAGGAATAGATCAGGTAGATGCACAGAATCTCTTGCCCAAAGTAGGGGAATCGAGGACCAGAGGACATAGGTTCAAGGTGAAAGGGAAAAGATTTAATAGGAATCTGACAGGTATTCTTTTCACACAAAGGGTGGTGGGTGTATGGAACAAGCTGCCAGAGGAAGTAGTTGAGGCTGGGACTATCCCAACGTTTAAGAAACAGTTGGACAGGTGCATGGCTAGGACAGGTTTGGAAGGATATGGACCAAGCGCAGGCAGGTGGGACTAGTGTAGCTGGGACATGTTGACCAGCGTGGGCAAGTTGGGCTGAAGGGCCTGTTTCCACACTGTGTCACTGTATGACTAGTGTAGCTGGGACATGTTGGCCAGCGTGGGCAAGTTGGGCTGAAGGGCCTGTTTTCACACTGTGTCACTCTATGACTAATGTAGCTGGGACATGTTGGCCAGCGTGGGCAAGTTGGGCTGAAGGGCCTGTTTCCACACTGTGTTACTCTATGACTAGTGTAGCTGGGACATGTTGGCCAGCGTGGGAAAGTTGGGCTGAAGGGCCTGTTTCCACACTATATTACTCTGTGACTAATGTAGCTGGGACATGTTGGCCAGCGTGGGCAAGTTGGGCTGAAGAGCCTGTTTCCACACTGTGTCACTCTATGACTAGTGTAGCTGGGACATGTTGGCCAGTGTGGGCAAGTTGGGCTGAAGGGCCTGTTTCCACACTGTGTCACTCTATGACTAGTGTAGCTGGGACATGTGGGCCAGCATGGGCAAGTTGGGCTGAAGGGCCTGTTTCCACACTATATTAGTCTATGACTAGTGTAGCTGGGACATGTTGGCCAGCGTGGGCAAGTTGGGCTGAAGGGCCTGTTTCCACACTGTGTCACTCTATGACTAGTGTAGCTAAGACATGTTGGCCAGCGTGGGCAAGTTGGGCTGAAGGGCCTGTTTCCACACTATATCACTCAATGACTCTAATTTCGAAAGTCAGCTTCAGAAGAGTAATTATTTTATCCCAGCAAAGCTGTTCCAATATTCAAAGGACTCTTGACATATTATTCTATATTGTCATATGTCATGTATATTATCATATGCGCTCAGTCCACATAAACCTACCTGATCTGCCAGCTGCTAAACACTTTAACTCCCACTCCCATTCCCACATTGTCCTTTCTGTCCTGGGCCACCTCCATTGCCAGAGTGAGGCCCAGCGCAAATTGGAAGAACAGCACCTCATTCCGATTCCGATTCCGATTCCGATTCAACTTTATTGGCATTGTGCAGTGTACAGTACAGAGACAACGAAATGCAGTTAGCATCTCCCTAGAAGAGCGACATAAATATGAGCAGTAAATAAATAAATCTAATAAATCCTGGTGGGAGGAGTGTCCGGGGGGGGGGGGGGGGTGTGATTGGCAGTCACCGAGGTACAGTGTTGAGTAGTGTAACCGCCGCAGGGAAGAAGCTGTTCCTGGACCTGCTGGTCCGGCAACGGAGAGACCTGTAGCGCCTCCCGGATGGTAGGAGGGTAAACAGTCTGTGGTTGAGGTGAGAGCAGTCCTTGGCGATGCTGAGCGCCCTTCGCAGACAACGCTTGCTTTGGACAGACTCAATGGTGGGGAGTGAGGAACCGGTGATGCGTTGGGCAATTTTCACCACACTCTGCAGTGCTTTCCGGTCGGAGACAGAGCAGTTGCCATACCATACTGTGATGCAGTTGGTAAGGATGCTCTCGATGGTGCAGCGGTAGAAGTTCACCAGAATCCGAGGAGACAGATGGACCTTCTTTAGTCTCCTCAGGAAGAAGAGACGCTGGTGAGCCTTCTTGACCAGAGTTGAGGTATTGTTGGTCCAAGAGAGGTCATCGGAGATGTTGACCCCCAGGAACCTGAAGCTGGAAACACGTTCCACCTCCCTCCCGTTAATGTGGATGGGGGTGTGCATGCCGCCCCTAGACTTCCTGAAGTCTACAATGAGCTCCTTGGTCTTCTTGGAGTTAAGGGCCAGGTTGTTGTCAGCGCACCATGCTGCTAGGAGCTGGACCTCCTCCCTATAGGCCGACTCATCGTTGTTGCTGATGAGGCCAATCACCATTGTATCATCTGCATACTTGATGATGGTGTTAGTACCATGTACAGGTGTGCAGTCGTAGGTGAAGAGGGAGTAGAGGAGGGGGCTCAGCACACAGCCCTGTGGAACGCCGGTGTTCAGGGTGAGGGTTGAAGAGGTGTGCTTGTCTAACCTAACAGACTGGGGTCTGTTGGTTAGAAAGTCCAGTATCCAGTTGCAGAGGGAGGGGTCGATGCCCAGGTCACCGAGTTTGGTGATCAGTTTAGAGGGTATGATGGTGTTGAATGCTGAGCTGTAATCGATGAACAGCATTCTTACGTAAGTGTCTCTGTTGTCGAGGTGGGAGAGGGCGGAGTGAAGTGCCGTTGAGATGGCATCCTCCGTACTCCTGTTCTTGCGGTAGGCAAACTGATAGGGATCCAACGTGGGGGGTAGGCAGCCTTTGAGGTGTGCCAGGACCAGCCTCTCGAAGCACTTGGCGATGATGGGAGTAAGTGCAACTGGGCGGAAGTCGTTGAGGCTTGCCGCAGTGGAGTGTTTTGGCACCGGCACGATGGAGGTGGATTTAAGGCACGTGGGCACAACTGCTTGGGCAAGTGACAGGTTGAAGATGTCAGTCCAGACGTCTGTCAGCTGCGCAGCACAGGTCCTGAGGACGCGCCCGGGGATGCCGTCGGGGCCAGCAGCCTTACGTGCATTAGTCCTACTCAGTGCCACGTACACGTCGAAGGGGGTGAGTGAGAGGGGCTGGTGATCGGCAGGGAGCACCGCCTTGATGGCCAACTGCCGATTGTCCCTATCGAAACGGCCATAGAAGTGGTTGAGCTCCTCAAGGAAGGAGGCGTTACTGGATGTGGGGGTCGTGTTGGTGGGTCTAAAGTCCGTGATGGCCTGGATGCCTTGCCACATGCGTCGGGGGTCGGAGCTTGGGCAGCTTACACCCCAGTGGTATGAGCATTGACTTCTCTAACTTCAAATAACCTTTGCTTTCCCTCTCTCTGCATCCCTCCCCCTTTCCGTACTCCCTCCGACTACATTTTATCTTGGTTTGCTTTGTTGTTACCTTCTTCCAGCTAACAATGATCTATTCGACATTTTCCTTGACCATCATTCTCTTTGTCCTATTTTCATACCTTAAACTTCCTTATCTATGTGTCTCCCTCTCCCCTGACATCAGTCTGACGAAGGGTCTTGACCTCAAACGCCACCCATTCCTTCTCTCCAGAGATGCTGCCTGTCCCGCTGAGTTAACCCAGCATTTTGTGTGTATCTTCGGTTTAAACCAGCATCTGCAGTTCCTTCCTACACATCATCATGCTGGCCTGGTTGACGGCCCCAACGATGATGAGCACGGCTGCGGTCATCGAAGGCAGCGTTTTGTGCGTGTTGATCACAGCACTCGATTCCATGAATGATCGCCTGATGTCTTACTCAGGCGGGATGTAGACTGCAGACAAGATGACAACAGGAAACTCCCCTGGTAGATTAAACAGTCACCACTTAATCCCCAGATGCTGCGTCTGGGATTCAAGAATTGAGCAAGCCTGCCACACTTTTTTATTTTTTTATTTTTTTAAGAAAGAAGTAGTGAAAAGTAAAGAAAAGTCTAGTGAGTGTGAAATAAAGAAAATAAATAAGTAAGAAAGTGAAGCAGAAAGGAGATTCTCCCTCGCCACGTCGATGCTTTTTTATGTTCTTAATCATTTTTCACCCAAACCCAGAATTTGTTAATTTTACAATACTATTGCACCACATGAATCCACAAGGTCAATAAATGGAGACCAACTCGTTAAGAATTGGTCTTGTTTATCTATTAGGAGGAGTCTCATTTCTTCCAAGTGGGCAGTTTCCAACATATTACCAATCCACATTTTGAGTGTTGGTAAAGTAGCATTTTCCAAAATTTAAGTATGAGTTTTTTTGATGTTTTTAAACCATAATTAAAAAATGAAATTTGGGATATATTTAATTTGTTTCCATCTCCTATTACTCCGAAGATAATCATTTCCATATTAGGTTCCATTTTTATCTTAAATAAACTAGTAAATATATCAAATATATCACACCAAAATCCATGAAGTTTTGTGCAAGAAACGAAAGAATGTGTGATATTGGCATTTTGAGAAAGACATTTATCACAGATGGGAAAAATATTTGAATAAAATTTATTCAACCTAACTTTTGAATAATATAATCTATGTAATATTGTAAATTGAATTATATTATGTCTAGCGTTAATCAAACATTTATGTATATATATCAAATACCTCTCCCATGTTTCTTTAGGAATTTTTGTCATTAATTATTTTTCCCAGTCTTCACTAATTGCCTCTGTTGATGGCAATTCTCTATTAAGAATACTATTATATAAATATGATATTATTTTTTGTGAGTCCGCCTTAATATTCATTGCTTCTTCCAGTGGGTCTATCATTATGCTCTGTAGTCTTGGTATATATTTTTTTATAAAGTCACATATCTGTAAATATTTAAAGTATTGGTTATTATTCAGATTAAATTTTGATTTTAATTGTTGAAATGATAATAAATTTCCCATTTCATACATGTCACCCACCTTTTTAATTCCCAATCTTTCCCATTGTCTATATGTTTTATCCATAAAAGATGGTTTAAATACCGGATTATTCACTATTGGTGTTAATGATGATAAGTTCCTTAATTTTAAAGTTAATTTTATTTGTTTCCAAATTCGAATTATATTATGTATAATTGGATTCTTCTTATATAATGTATTATTCAATTTTATCGGGGAGAAGAGGATCGCTCCTAAATCGTACGGAAAACAATCCTCTTTCTCCATTCTTATCCATTCCATCTGTTGAGAAGGGCCATCCAACCAATAAATGATATTCTTAATATGCACTGCCCAATAATAATATAAAAAATTAGGCAGTGCAAGTCCCCCTACATCATTAGGTTTACACAGATGATTTATTTTAATTCTATGTGCTTTATAGTCCCAAATAAAATTAGTAATATTAGAGTCTAGTTTTTTTAAGAAATATTTTGGTATATATATTGGTATGGATTGAAATAAATATATTATTTGTGGTAGAAATATCATTTTTATAGCATTTATTCTGCCAATTAATGATAATGGCAGCGATTTCCAAAATTTAATCAGACCATTCACTTTATTTAATAAAGGACTAAAATTAGCATTAAATAATGATTTATATCTTCTCGTAACTTGAATACCTAAATATTTAATTTTTTCCGTTGCAATTTTAAATGGAAATTTTAATAGATGATTCGCTTTCTGGGGCTGTAATGACATAATTTCACTTATTCCAATTTATTCTATATCCAGAAAAAGAGCCAAATTCCTCTATTACGTTTAGTAAATTCGGGATACTCATTTCTGAATTTCTAATATATAAAAGTATATCATCAGCATATAATGACATTTTATTATTAGAGTCCTTAGTATTATATCCCTGAATATTCGGATGTGTTCTTATCCTTTCAGCCAAAGGCTCTATCATAAGGGCAAATAGCAGGGGTGATAAAACACATCCCTGCCTATTGCCTCATGATAATTGGAATTTTGGAGACAACATATTAGGTTTATCATATAATAATTTCACCCATCTAATAAAATTATCTCCCATATTAAATTTTTGGAGTACTAAATATAAATACTGCCACTCTACCTGATCAAATGTTTTCTCTGCATCCAAAGATATAACTGATAAGTCTTCCTTTTCCACTTTATGTGAATACATTATGTTAAAAAGTCGTCTCAAATTATTAAATGATTGTCTTTTAGGTATAAACCCCGTTTGGTCCGGTTTTATCAATTTATTAATATATTTACTCAATCTTCTTGTTAAAATCTTTGCTAACATTTTTTGATCTGTATTTAAAAGTGATATAGCTCTATACGAGCCCGGATCTTCTAGATCTTTATCTTTTTTTGGTATAAGCGTAATTGTAGATTCTGCTAAAGTTTCTGGTAATTTCTTTTCGGTAAAAGCATAAGTATATAATTTAAGTAATCGTGGGACCATTAACTCCTGAAATCTTTTATAGAATTCATTATTAAAACCATCGGGCCCTGGTGTCTTCCCGTTTTTCAGTTCTTTTATTGTTTCTCTTATTTCTTCACTTGTGATCTGAGCTCCTAATTCCTCTTGTTCTAAAATATCCAATTTTTGCAAATTACAATTATCTAAAAAATTTATGTTTATTGTCTTCTATTTTAGTTTTAGATGTATATAAATTTTGATAAAATTGAGCTAACCTTTTATTAATATCCTTAGGTAAAGTTAATAGTTCCCCGTTCTCTGATTTGATTTTAATAATTGTTTTTTCTTTTTCTTGCTTCTTCAATTGTCGTAATAGAAGTTTATGTGGTTTATCCCCAAATTCAAACTGTACTTGTTTTGTGATCTGAAATAATCTTATTACTCTTGCCGATAATATTCGATTAAGTTTAAATTTCAATAATGTGATCTTATTATGTTTATCTATAGTTGGGTCTTTTGCGTTACCTAATTCTAATAATTTAATTTCCTTTTCTAACGTCCATTGTTCTGTCCTGTTTTTTTTAATTTAGAAAACTTTGATATGAAATTATAACTCCACGGATGAATGCCTTTAAAGATTCCCATAATAGAGATGGTGAAATACCTGGTGTCTCGTTTGTCTCAAAAAAAAATTTCATTTGCTGTTTTTTTGTTTGTTTTTGTTTTTGTTTATTTTATTAGAAGTTAATACAATACAAAACAATACAGTGGCACCTAATTTTAGGTGCCAACTATGTCATAACGTAATGCATTCTATGTACAACCTCTAGTTTTATGTTTTTGAAAAGGAGGTAAAAAATAAAAAAAAGAAAGAAAAAAATAGAGAAAAGAAAGAGGAAAAATAAATAGTAGAAAATAGAAAAACGTGAAGTGTGTATATAAGAAAAGAAAAAAATAGAAAGTAGAAATAGTAGAAAAAGACCCTTAAAAAATAAATTTTCAAATCTTTGTTTGGAGATGTAAATCTATCCACGACCTGACCTGAAATCAGTAATCTTGACGGTACTGCTGCATCACATGATTCCAAAAAGTCGATGAAAGGGGACCAACTCCTTAAGAATTGGTCATATTTATCTATTAGGCGGAGTCTCATTTCTTCAAGATGTGCTATGTCCGTCATATTCCTAATCCACATTTTAATAGTTGGTATAGCTGTATTTTTCTAAAATTTAAGTATCAATTTCTTTCCAATTATTAACCCATAATTAAAGAATACTTTTTGGTCTTTGTTTAAATTGATATCTTCTAATATTATTCCAAATATAATCCATTCCATATTAGGTTCTATTCTTGACTTGAAGAGCTTTGTAAATATATCAAATATATCGCTCCAAAATGTATTCAACTTTGTACATCCTACAAATGAATGTGTTATATTGGCATTTTGAAACAAACATTTATCGCATCTGGGAGAGACATTTGGGTAAAATTTATTCAACCTCGTTTTTGAATAATATAGTCTATGTAATAATTTAAATTGCATTAAATTATGTCTTGCATTAATGGAACAATTATGTGTATTCATCAGATACTTTTCCCATCTATCTTTCGGGATCTTTACCATTAGTTCATGTTCCCAATCTTCTCTTAGTGCCTCTGTTGAGGGTAATTCTCTATTTAATATACTATTATAAAAATATGATATTAGTTTTTGTGAATCAGCCTTAATATTCATTGCTTCTTCATGGCTCTCTGCGGGTGAAAATTATGAAAGGTTTGGCCCTGGGGGAGAGGAGGCTCCCACTAACACCACCCCCTCTTCCATCTGCACTTAAACTGTGGGTCGATGAGTGAGGTGGGCCATCGGAGAGGAATAGTGGGGGGTGTTGAGAACGAAGGGGGGTCCTGGTGTGGGGAGGGAGGAGGGGGGCAGCAGGCAGTAGATGGGACTTTTCAGAGAATTTTGGCAACTTTTTCGGCGTCAAAACGTGGCGACCCTTGTGTGCTGCCTAGGTGTGGTCTGCTGTATGATTTTACTGGGTTGTGTGCAAAAACAAAGTATATTGCTGCACCTAGGTATACGTGACAAGGACGTTGAAACATTGAGGTTCTGGATTGTTCACAGGAGGACAATTCTCAGGCTCATGCCCCTCCTCAGCAGCCACTGTTGCTAGCCCAAGCATTTTAACTTCACAGGGTGTTAGGGATAAGGAGAATTGACTCCGCCGAAAGCACTGACGTTTTCAGAGTCAAGTTTTTCCACACCTGATCTCCCTCTGTGGCACATCATCTCCAACACAGTGTATTTGACCAGCGCACAGACAGTCAGTGCTGTCATTGATTGAATGAAGAATACAGCGTTGAAACAGGCCCTTCGGCCTTCCCGTGTCTATGCCAACCATCGATCACACACTAGTTCAACGTTAACCCACTGTCACGTACAATCCCAACACACTAGGGCACAATTAACCTACAAACCCACACCTCTCTCTGATGAGGGTGAAACCCAGAGCACCCGGAGGAAACCCACGTGGTCACATCCTACCACAACCAGAGAGCGGTGCCGAACTACTATCTACCACTTTGATGACCCTCGGACTATCCTTGATCGGACTTTACTGGCTTTACCTTGCACTAAACGTTATTCCCTTATCATGCATCTAGACACTATAAATGGATCGATTGTAATCAAGTATTGTCTTTCTGCTGACTGGTTAGCGCACAACATAAAGCTTTTCACTGTAACTCGGTACACGTGAAAGTAAACAAAACTAACTAAACTAAAACTAAAGGGAGAATGTTGAAACTCCACACACACACAGCGTGCAAGTTCAGGATCAAACACAGGTCTCTGCCGCTGAGGCACTGAGCTGCTTCAATACCTTCGCTGGCAGGTCATGTGATTGCGTGTTTGGAAGGTAGACCGAGGCAGGAAGGAGCGGGGGCGAGAAAGACAGCCGTTTATTTATCACTTCATCTTTTGTTGAAGATGACTGATTATAGTGTTTTAGACTTTAGAGATACCGCACGATAACAGGCCCTTCGGTCAACTGAGACCGCTCTGACCAGCGATCTCTGTACACTAGAACTATCCTACACACTACAATTTTACCAACAACAATTAACCCACAAACCTGTACGTCTTTGGAGAGTGGGAAGATGATGAATCTGTGGAATTCATTGCCGCAGAAGGATGTGGAGGCCAAGTCAATGGATATTTTTAAGGCAGAGATAGATAGATTCTTTATTAGTACAGGTGTCAGGAGTTAAGGGGAGAAGGCAGGAGAGTGGGGTTGGGAGGGAAAGATAGATCAGTCATGATTGAATGGCAGAGTAGACATGATGGGCCGAATGGCCTAATTCTGCTCCTATCACTAATGAACATGAACCGGAGCAGCCTGAGAGACCCGGATTCAATCCTGACTGCGGCTGCTGTCTGTACGGAGTTTGTACGTTCTCCCCATGATCATGTTGGCTTTCTGCATGTGCTCCGGCTTCCTCCAACACTCGAAAGATGTAAACAGGCTTGTTGGTTAGAAATTGAAGCCATGTCATGTTATTACCCCTCCAACAGCGACCATTTTACTTTATCCATGTGCAGAACAGAATGACTCTTTGTTACTTGAATTTCAATGAAATGGATATCGGTTCCACTGCCTTTAGGCTGAAGTCACATGATCATTGTCAGATTCATTGAACTAAATATTTATGCTGGGGTTTCATGTGGTGCAGTCAAGAGTCTTGGCCAGTTGCCAATAGTTAATTCAGTTACTAATGGGTGAGACCATACATTGCTCAGATATTGATGCACAGAGAAGGCACACAGGCTTCAGCCTGATTGGTACCAGACCATGAAAGTATGCAATGAAGATCCCTTACAGCGCCAGAGACCAGCATTCAATCCTGACTATGGGTCAGTGTGGAAACAGTCCCTTTGGCCCACCGAGTCTGCGCCAACCAGCAATCATCCCGTACACTAGCACTATCCTACACACTAGGGACATTTTACAATTAACAGAAGCCAATTAACCTACAATCCCGCACGTCTTCAGAGTGTGGGAGGAAACCAGAACACCCGGAGAAAACCCAAGCAGGTCACAGGGAGAACGTACAAAATGACATACAGACAGCACCCGTAGTCAGGATCGAACCCGGGTCTCTGGAGTGGTAAGGCAGCAACTCCTACTGATGTGCCACCGGGCCGCCCCTGTAGGTGACGAGGGAGTGGGTTTGTGTAGCTGACAGGTGGAAATAAGCCAGAGATGTAAAGAAGACAAAAGGCTGCAAGGAGAGAAGAGTGAAGCCAGAGGAAGGGATAGAGGTGGAAGGTGGAAGGGGTGGAGGAAGGGGTGGGTAGTGTGAGAAATGGGTACGGATCCAGTTGGGGCACAGTAAACAGAAGGAGTTACCTAGAATTGGAGAATTCAATGTTCATACCAATGAAGTATACGCTGCACAAGCGGAATACAAGGTGCTGCTCCTCCGTTTTGCATGTGGCCTCATCCTGGCAATCGAGGCCCAGGACAGAAATGTGATGGAAGGAACTGCAGATGCTGGTTTTCAACCAAAGGTAGATACAAAGTGTTGGAGTAGCTAAGCGGGACAGGCAGCATGTCTGGAAGGAAGGAATGGTGATGTTTTGGTTCAAGTCCCGAAACGTCACCCATTCCTTCTGTGGAGTTAATCCATTTCAGTAAATGAATTGGGGAGAAGCACTAACAGCTTATTAAAGTAGTTGTAAAGTATGGAAGCAGTGAGGGACCTTGTGAATATGTGCCTGGATATATGAAAGAGATGGATCAAATCCACAGAAGCTGCCAAAGTACATGAGATATGAGTACATGAGGTCATGTAAATGAGTACAAGAGTACGTGAGGTCTGAAGAAGGGTGTTTGACCCGAAACGTCATCCACTCCTTCCCTCCAGAGATGCTGCCTGTCCCACTGAGTTACTCCAGCATTTTGTGTCCAGCCCAGCACAGAATGGGAATATGTAGGGTTTAAAGAGTTAAAATGGTTAGCAACAGGGAGTTCGAGCAGGCAAACACTGGCTGCTGTGTGGCCTAAAGTGCATTAGTGACTACAGTTAGAGAGTTGTGAATCACCTCCAAAGCACTCAAGGATGCTTTGAGAATCTGATTTAATCTCCATCTCTGAATCTTGCTCACTGTATGAAGTACCCTGCAGTCTGTCCCACTCAGTTACTCCAGCATTTTGTGGCTATCTTCGGTTTAAACCGGCATCTGTAGTTCCTTTCTTCGTGCATTGATTAGTAAGGGTCTCAGGGGTTATGGGGAGAAGGCAGGAGAATGGGGTTGAGAGGGAAAGATAGATCGTGAATGATTGAATGGCGGAGTAGACCTGATGGGCCAGACAGCCTAATTCTGCTCCTAGAACGTATGAACAAAAGACTTCTTCCAAACATCTGAATTGCTGAACGAAAGGAGCAGGGCCGGCCTTAAGCCGATTGGACCGATTGCTCCCAATTGGACCCCGCGAGTAAGGGGGCCCCGCACCAGAGTAATCTACTCTCGGCTCGGGTAGATCTACCACGGGTGGAGGGGGGAGAGAGGGGCAGAGAGAGAGTAGAGGGGTGGAGGGGGAAGAAAGGGGTAGACGGGGAGGGGGTGTGAGGGGGAATGGAGAAGGGGAGAGGGGGAGGTGGGTCGTTCACTCACGACAGCGCTCTCGCCCCTCCAGTCACCGTGCTTCACGCACACAGCCCCGGCTCCACCCCTCTCTCTCCCCGGGGAGACGCGGTGAACAATGCGCAGGGGGCCGGGCTGGGGGTTAGAGCAACGTTTACAAACCTCGGCATCAGCTCACACTCGTCCGCCAGGACTCCAGCATCCGCTCCCGCCGCCGGCCCTCTCCCTCCCTTTCTCCTTCCCTTCTTCCCTCCTTCCTCTCTCTTTTCCCTTCTCTCATTCGCTCCATCCCTTCTTTCTCCCCTCCCTCCCTTCTGTCCTTCCTCCGTTCTCTCCCTCCCTCCCTCCCTTCCAAAGATCCTATAGCAATAAGATCTTTGCTCCCTCCCTCCCTTCTCTCCTTCTATCCCACACACACATCACGCACAGACAACTAACACACACAACTAAGTTAGGATGGGGTAGAAGCCCAAAGGGTAGGATGGGGCTGAAGCCCAAAATTTAATGCCTGGACAGGTTTTTCACCAATGGTTATCAGTTTTCCAGGATCTATTTAATTAAATTACTTTTTTTTTTCATTTTACAGTCAGTAGAACAAGTGGTATTGTAACTATGTACTTTTCAGAGGTGATCTACACATTTTGTTTGTTACTTGTAGGCTTACATGGATGCAATTTTATATTAAAATGTAGCTTAGATCTGTTTGGTCCATTGACACGCAGGCACTTTTTAAGCGCACATTTTGATTACTTTCCATTCTACCATAGAGATATAAAGTCTATAATAGACTTTAATTGTATTTCTATGAATCTACAGACCTTGGCTGGGAACCTGGGGCTCACCAAAATTGTTCCCAATTGGGCCCCGCAACTCCTAAGGCCGGCCCTGGAAAGGAGATACAGCCGGAATTACGCCACCCTGGTAAAGCAAACACCAAACACCATCTGTTCAGTGTGCGATTACAATGTATTTGTAGAACTCTTTGTTTGTTCATAGAGGAGTAAATGACATAAAACCGACGAAAGTCTGTGTGTCGGTTGGAAGGGAAAACATCTGCCCACAAAAGGTCAGGATGTTGAGGGAGTTTTATGATCGATTATATGACTGATTAACAAACGTTCACCAAAGGTGTAGATGGAAGGTAGTAACGATCGGCAGTGGGTAAAAACAGGAGCACAAATGACTGAAAATGCTGGAATCTGGAATTAAAAAAGATTTTCCTCAGTTGCCAGCCATTTTAATTCCCTTTTCAATTCTCCAGGTTAGAGTCATTCAGTGTGGAAACAGGCCCTTCGGCCCAACTCGGCCCAGGGGCCACAGTTTAGGAATAAGGGGTAAGCCATTTAGAACGGAGGCGATGAAACACTTCTTCACACAGAGAGTTGTGAGTCTGTGGAATTCTCTGGCTCCGAGCGCGGGGGAGGCTGGTTCTCTGGATACTTTCAAGAGAGAGCTAGATAGGGCTCTTAAAGATAGTGGAGTCAGGGGATATGGGGAGAAGGCAGGAACAGGGCACTGATTGGGGATGATCTGCCATGATCAGATTGAATGGCGGTGCAGACTCGAAGGGCCGAATGGCCTACACCTGCACCTATTGTCTATTTAGACTATAGAGAGATGCAGCACGGAAACAGGCCCTTCGGCGCACCGAGTCCACACCGACCAGTGATCACCCCGTGCACCAGCACTATCCCACACACAAGGGACAATTTTACAACTGACCGAAGCCAATTAACCTACTAACCTGCTCGTTGTTGGAGTGTGCGAGGAAACCGGAGCAACCGGAGGAAACCCACATAGTGTCGGGGAGAACGTACAAACTCCGTACAGACAGCACCCAAGGTCAGGAAGGTTTAGAGGTAATTTAATCTCCAAATAATCTACTGTTATTTTTCTTGCTTGGAGATCCTGAGATATCATACAAACTGTGAACATTAGAAACTGAAGATGGTTTACAAAGAAAAGACACAAAGTGCTGGAGTAACTAGCGGGCCAGGCAGCTTCTCTGGGGAACATGGATAGGTGATATTTAGGGTCGGGACCCTTCTTCAGACGAATTATGGCGTGGGGTGCGGGGAATCGTAAGCTAGATGGGAGGAATCATAGAGTGATACAGCATAGGAACATGCCCTTCGGCCCAACTCGCCCACACCGACCAACATGTCCCATCTAAACTAGTTCCACCTGCATGCGTTTGGCCCATATCCCTCTAAACCTGTCATATCCATGTACCTGTCTATTTCTTAAACATTGTGGTAGTATCTGCCTCAACTACCTCCTCCAACAGCTCCTTCCATACACCCACCACCCCTTGTGTAAAAAAGGTACCCTTCAGGTTCCTATTAAATGTTTCTCCCTCACCTTAAACGGAGGGGCCGGATGAAATAGGGCAGTAAATAGGTGAATGGGGGGGGGGGGTGCGTTTTGATGGGCAGATGCTTGGACAAAGGCCAAACATGACAAACAGAAGATGTGAGACAAAAGGATTGAAGATTGCGAATTATGAAGCTAGAGGAGGGAATGTAGGTAGAGGGGAAGGGGAGAAATAGTTGTGAGTTCAGGTGGGGCAGAGGGGAGGTGGGGGAGTAAGGGGAGAGTGGTATCGCAGAGAAAGGGGATGAGGGTTGATAGAGGTTACCTAAGATTGGAGAATTTAGTGATCATACAGAATATGAGATGGTGTTCCTCCAGTTTGCATTTGGCCTCACTCTGGTAATGGAGGAGGCACAGGACAGAAAGGTAGGTAGGGGAATGGGAATGGGAAAGGGAGTTAAAATGGTTAGCAATGGGAGATCCAGTAAGCCTAGCAGACTGAGCGCATTATTCAGCAAATCAGTAAACGGGTAGACGCTTGATCTCACTGATGTGGCCACAATGGGATCACCGGATGCTGCAGATGAGTTTAGAGGAGGTGCACGTGAATCTCTGGAAGGACTGGTGGTGTCCCTGGATGAAATCAAGGGAGGAGGTATAGGGACAGGTATTACATCTCCTGTGGTTGCAGGTGTAAGTACCTGAGGAGGGGGTGGAATAGGTGGGAAGGGACGAGTGAACCAAGGAGTTGCAGGGGGAGTGGTCTCTGTGGGAGGCAGAAAGTGGTGGAGATGTAGTGGTGGTGGGATCACGTTGGTGGTGACGGAAATGTCAGAGGATGAAATGCTGGATGCGGAGGTGGTGGGGCGAAAGGCAAAAACCCAGGGGAACGCAATCCTTGGTCAATCAGGGAGAGGGGAAGGAGAGCAGAATTACGGGACACAGTGGAGATGCGGGTAAGGAATCAATCCATGCCCGCGGAAGGGAAACCTCTTTCACTACAGAAAGAAGACTTCTCAGATGGCCAAGAATGGAAAGCCTCATCTCAGGAGCAGATGGGGCAGAGACAGAGCAATTGAGAATAGGGGATTAGTGTTTTTGCAAGAGGCAGGGTGGGAAGTAGTGCAGAAACAAAGAACTGCAGATTGTAGTTTATACCAAAGATAGACACAAAGTTCTGAACTAACACTTCAGTGCGGCCACGGGGCGCAGCGGTAGAGTTGCTGCCTTACAACGCTTGCAGCGCCGGAGACCTGGGTTCGATCCCGTCCCTGGGTGCTGTCTGTACAGAGTTTAACGTTCTCCCCGCGACCACGTGGGTTTTCGCCGAGAACCTCGGGTTTCCTCCCACACTCCAAAGACGGCTTGATAAATGTCAAAAATTGTCCTTAGTGTGTTCAGGACAGTGTTTATTGCGAGAATCACTGGTCGGCGCAGACCCAGTGGGCCGTGCTATATCTCTAAACTAAACAAGAGATCAAGAAAGGGAGGCGAGGTGTCAGTTAGTCCAGGTGAATATGAACGCAAGGTGTTCAATGGTGACCTGAATGCAATTATCAAGTTCTCCAATATTTGAGGAGGGGAAAGAGGAGGGGGGAAAGAGGAGTGGGGTAGATAGGAGGGGGGAGTGGGGAAAGGGAGGGGGTAGAGGGGAGGGGTGGTTGGAGATGGGGAGAGGTGGGGTGGCGGAGGGGAGAGGGGTGTGGAGGAGGGTAGTGGGGAGGGGGGCAGAAGGTGGAAGGGGGAGAGTAGACAGGAGAGGGGAAAGGAGGGGGGGAGAGAGAGGGGGGTGAGAGAGGGGGAGGGAGGAGAGGGGAGAGAAGAGGTGGGAGTGGTGGAGGGGCGAGGGAGGGGAGGGGTAGAGGAGGGAAGGGCGGGAGGGGGAGAGAGAGTAGAGGGGAGAGGGAGGGGAGAGAGAGAAGGGGTGAGAGAGGGGGAGGGAGGAGAGGTTGAGAAGAGGAGGGTGGCGAGAGGTGGAGGGGAGCCGGGCGAGTAAGTGGGCCGCGAAAAGAGGGGAGAGCCCGGGAAAAAAACACAAAAAGAGAGAGAGAGAGAGAGAGAAAGAGAAAGAGAAAAAAAGAGGGGGAGGGGGGAGAGGGGGAGAGAGGCAGAGAGGGAGAGTACAGGCCCCGACTCGCTGGAAACCCGGAGCGGGTAGCAGCGGGGTGAGGGGCAGTATAGGAGCAGTTAGCAGAGGGAGGGAGGGCCGCTTCAAAAGCAAGCCGGGCAGCTCATGAGCGCCGGTGACCTCGGGATCTGCAGAACTTGCTCGTTCTTTCTGTGCCCTTTGAAGAACGGGGGGGGGGGGGAGGAGGGTGGTGACGTAACTCGTGGAAAACCGTGTCCTTGTGCGTTGACAGCAGCTGCTTTAATCCAGAGCCCGGGGGCTGGGCCACGTCATCAGCTGGCCAGCGGTTAGATTTGGGGGGGGGGGGGGGAAGTCAGATTTGTGGAACAAGTTTAGTTTTAAAAACTCAGGAAATAATTAACCAAATTTAGAGATGTGTGGATTTTTGAAATCATGAGGTAAATCTCTACCGGAATGTGTAAAAATTTGACCGTTTCTGTTATGACAAGTAGAACATTACCCTCGCCCACGTTGCCTGTAAAACCCCTCGCCCACGTTGCCTGTAAGCTTGTGAAAGCCCCACCACCACAAAGGTCAGCACCCTGAAAGTGCTACTGAGTTCATTTCCTTGCTGAAACCTTCCTTGTCAGTGAAACAAAAATGAAGGACAGACACTGTAATCTTGAGCAATACACAAAGTGCTGGTGGAACTCAGTGGGTCAGGCAGCATCTGCAGAGAAGAAGGGGTTTCGGCCCGAAACGTTGCCTATTTCCTTCGCTCCATAGATGCTGCTGCACCCGCTGAGTTTCTCCAGCATTTTTGTGTACCTTCGATTTTCCAGCATCTGCAGTTCCTTCTTTAACACAGCATCTGCAGAGAGATGTTTCGAATTTGGACCCGTCTTCAGTCTGATTGTAGTAGGGGGAGGGGAGGGGGGGGGGGCGAAAGGTGTATAACACAGGTGGGGCCAAGGACAAAGCCTGGAAAGTGGTTAAACACAAAATGCTGGAGCAACTGAACGGGACTGGCAGCATCTCTGAAGAGAAGGAATGCGTCTGAAAAAGGGTCTCGATCCAAACCGTCACCCATTCTTTCTCTCCTGAGATGCTGCCTGCCCCACTGAGTTACTCCAGCATTTTCTGTCTATCTTCAGTTTAAACCAGCATCTTCAGTTTTTTCCTACATGAGTGACAGGTGGATGCAGGTAAAAGAGAGGTTTCTGTAGGACTGCAGATGTGTAGGAAAGAACTTCAGATGCTGGTTTAAAACGAAGGTAGACACAAAATGCTGGAGTAACTCAGTGGGTCAGGCAGCATCTCTGGAGAGAAGGAATGAGTGACATTTTGGGTCGAGACCCCTTCTTCAGACTGACACCAGGAGAACTTCAAGTCACCCTTGCTTTCCCTCTCTCTTCATTCCTCACCTTCCCAGTTCTCTGACCAGTCTTACTGTCTCTGACTATATTCCTTCTCTCCAGAGATGCTGCCTGTCCCACTGAGTTACTCAAGCATTTTGTGTCTTTCTTCAGTTTAAACCAGCATCTGCAGTTCCTTCCTACACTAGTGATAGTGGATACAGGTGAAGGTGGGTGTTGATGGGGAGAGATTAAAAGATTAAAAGGGGGCAAAAGTCTGTTAGTTAAGGAGAGAATTGGGGGGAAATGTAAAGCCAGGGGGAGATGATTGAGGAAGAGATGTGGGGATATCAGCCATTCATTTGAGGGCGGCACGGTTACGCAGCAATAGAGTTGCTACCTCACAGCGCCAGAGACCCGGGTCCGATCCTGACCACGGGTGCTGGCTGAACGAGTTTGTACTTTCTCCCCGTGACTTGCGTGGGTTGCCTCCGGGTGCTCCGGTTTCCTCCAGAAGTTAATTAGTTTCTGTTTTAAAAAAAAGTTAATTATCCCTTTAAGGGTTTGGACAGCTAGAGGCAGGAAACATGTCCAGAACCAGGGGGCTACAGTTTAAGAATAAGGGGTAAGCCATTTAGAACGGAGACGCGGAAACACTTATTCACACAGAGTTGTGAGTCTGTGGAATTCTCCGCCTCAGAGGGTTCTCTGGATATTTTCAAAAGAGAGCTAGATAGGGCTCTTAAAGATAGCGGAGTCAGGGGATATGGGGAGAAGGCAGGAACGGGGTACTCATTGGGGATGATCAGCTATGATCACATTGAATGGCGGTGCTGGCTCGGTTCTCTACTCCAGCACCTATTGTCTATTGTGTATGGTGTGTATGTGAGATAGCGCTGTATCTCTAAAGTTTAAAGTAATCTATGCGTTCGCTAATAATAAATGTAACAATAATCAATACACTGGTGCGTAATACGGATTCCAAGGGCGTCTGACGAAGACTCCCGATCCCAAAGGTGGTCTATCTAAATCTCCACCACCACCCCCCCCCCCTCCCTCCCCTCCGCATATGCTTCCGCTGAGTTTCTGAAGAAGGGTCCTGACCCGAAACGTCCATTTTATTCCCAGCTTCCTTTGTCTGAATATACGACACAAAATGCTGGAGTAACTCAGCGGGTTTCCGAAGAATGTCCCGGCCCGAAACGGCACCTACCCGATTTCCCCCAGAGATTTTTCCCCAAAGTTCTCTGACCAGTCTACTGTATCTGACTACATTCCTCTCCAGAGATGCTGCCTGTCCCGCCGAGTTCATTTCGTGCCTACCTTCGTATTAAACCAACATCAGCAGTTCCTTTCTCGGCCTCCTTTGTTTGAAAGAGGGAAAAATTCTCGGCCAGCCAACAACCCAGCGAAAATCAATACGCACCTAAAACGGACATCCCTAAAGATGCGATCGGCAGATCAAAGTAAGGGGAAAGTAAAATATCTTGAAGCAGTAAGAAAAGATCCGCGATATTGCAAGTCCGGACAGAAAGCAGACAGACACCAAACAGTTCAGGGTGTGAACTAACCTCCTGAGTCGCTCAACAGCCAAATAATCCCGATGCTGAAGACTATTCCCAAATCCGCCCTGATCATCTCTAAAAAGGTTGATAAGGCACTGGTGCTTTTGCAACTCTCCAAATGCGCATAGGAAGGGGCGGGGTTAACCGAGGAAACGGGCCCTTCTACCCACCGAGTCCGTGCCGGCCAGCGATCTGGCTAACACTAACACTATCCTACAAACACGGCACAATTTACATTTGTTTTACCTACGCCGATTAACATGCAACCCTGTACATCTTTGGAGTGTGGAAGGGAACCGGAACGCCCGCTGGAAACCCACATGGTCACAAGGATAACGTACAAGCTCTGTACAGACAAGCACCCGAGGTCAGGATCCAACCCGGGTCCTTGGCGTTGTAAGTAGGGTTGCCAACTGTCCCGTATTAGCCGACATCCCGTATATTGGGCTAAATTGGTTTGTCCCATACAGGACAGCCCTTGTCCGTATTTGATTGCTCCTAGCAGGTGCTCCTCAACAAGCAAGGGCATTGAGAACCTACAATCCTGCATTGACTGCACGGATTGGAATGTGTTCAGGGAAGCAAACACAAGCCTCGATGAGTATACAGACATTATCATCATATATCAGCTTTTGTGAGGACAGTTGCATTCCAACTTGGACCAGGACCTGGTTCACCAACGACAAGCCCTGGTTTACTGCAGAACTCAGACAGCTCCGACCAGGGCCGGATTTAGATCAAGAGAGGCCCTAGGCTATTCCGCTTGTGAGGCCCCTCCCAATCCCCCACCCCCACGACGAGAGGAAGATGGAAGAGTCCACCAGAGCGTGGCCAATGAGATAAGGGCTGGAAAGCTGCGCTTTTATTTATTGCCAGTGCAGAGTAGCAATGGAAACTGTGAGATTCAAAGAAGAGGAGGTGCGGACACTTTTGAAAAATATGAAAACGGATAAGTCTCCAGGTCCTGACAGGATATTCCCTAGCACATTGAGGGAAGTTAGTGTAGAAATAGCAGGGGCTATGACAGAAATATTTCAAATGTCATTAGAAACGGGAATAGTGCCGGAGGATTGGCGTACTGCGCATGTTGTTCCATTGTTTAAAAAGGGTTCGAAGAGTAAACCTAGCAATTATAGACCTGTTAGTTTGACATCAGTGGTGGGCAAATTAATGGAAAGGATACTTAAAGATAATATATATAAGCATCTGGATAAGCAGGGTCTGATTAGGAACAGTCAACATGGATTTGTGCCTGGAAGGTCATGCTTGACTAATCTTCTTGAATTTTTCGAAGAGGTTACTAGGGAAATTGATGAGGGTAAAGCAGTGGATGTTGTCTATATGGACTTCAGTAAGGCCTTTGACAAGGTTCCTCATGGAAGGTTGGTTAAGAAGATTCAATTGTTGGGTATTAATGGTGGAGTAGCAAGATGGATTCAACAGTGGCTGAATGGGAGATGCCAGAGAGTAATGGTGGATGGCTGTTTGTCAGGTTGGAGGCCGGTGACTAGTGGGGTGCCTCAGGGGTCTGTGTTGGGTCCACTGTTGTTTGTCATGTACATCAATGATCTGGATGAAGGTGTGGAAAATTGGATTAGTAAGTATGCAGATTATACTAAGATAGGTGGTGTTGTGGATAATGAAGTAGATTTTCAAAGTCTACAGAGAGATTTAGGCCATTTGGAAGAGTGGGCTGAAAGATGGCAGATGGAGTTTAATGCTGACAAATGTGAGGTGCTACATCTCGGCAGGACAAATCAAAATAGGACGTACACGGTAAATGGTAGCGAATTGAGGAATGCAGTTGAACAGAGGGATCTAGGAATAACTGTGCATAGTTCCCTGAAGGTGGAATCTCATGTAGATAGGGTGGTAAAGAAAGCTTTTGGTGTGCTGGCCTTTATAAATCAGAGCATTGAATATAGAAGTTGGGATGTAATGTTAAAATTGTACAAGGCATTGGTGAGGCCAATTCTGGAGTATGGAGTACAATTTTGGTCGCCTAATTATAGGAAGGATGTCAACAAAATAGAGAGAGTACAGAGGAGATTTACTAGAATGATGCCTGGGTTTCAGCAACTAAGTTACAGAGAAAGGTTGAACAAGTTAGGTCTTTATTCTTTGGAGCGCAGAAGGTTAAGAGGGGACTTGAGAGAGGTCTTTAAAATTATGAGCGGGTTAGACAGAGTGGACGTGGATAAGCTTTTCCCATTGAGAGTAGGGAAGATTCAAACAAGGGGACATGACTGGAGAATTAAGGGACAGAAGTTTAGGGGGAACTTCTTTGCTCAGAGAGTGGTAGCTGTGTGGAATGAGCTTCCAGTGGAAGTGGTGGAGGCAGGTTCAATGTTATCCTTTAAAAATAGATTGGATGGGTATATGGACGGGAAAGGAATGGAGGGTTATGGTCTGAGTGCAGGTAGATGGGACTAGGGGGAAGCATTTTATTTTTTATTTAAAAAAATAAAAATAAAAATAAAAAATTAAATGTTCGGCACGGACTTGAAGGGCCGAGATGGCCTGTTTCCGTGCTGTTATGGTTATATGGTTATATAGTGTCGAGTTATCGGCTTAAAACACTATTATTCTGAAATGGAGGGCAAGGAAAATTACTGAAGTGTTGTTTAGAGACTATAGTGCATTGTGGCAGCATATGTAAGAAAGGCCTATAACAATGTGAAAAATATTATTCACCAGGCCCGTACGAAGCTTTTCGAAAAGGGGGTGGCATGGCAGGATTACAAAAGATTTATGTGAAATAAGTGCACGCAGCGCATATCACAAGCGCGAAGCTCAAAGACCCTTGCGGCCGGGATCCAGGGCCCGCTTAAAGGGTTTTAGATGCTCTCCTGTGCATTCTGAGCCTTATTTTGGAGCATTTATGCACCAAATTTATGACCAATATTTCAGGAATAATTTTGGTTGAGTCAAGAGTAATGATTGGTTGGAATGGGATGATTGGTGCATTGTTGTATACATTTTTTGTAAACAAGAGTTGAAGCTGTTGAAGCTGTTCATGTTTTAATAATCGGTTGTACTGTAAAATGTTATAAAGGAGCATGTAAACACTGCAAATAAAATACTGTAAGTTTTTGCAGTAAATAAAACATTTTTTCAGAAAATGTGTTGTGTGTTGATTTGACCGCCTGTTACTGTTGGACAGTATTAGTGTGTGCACATTAAAAATATGATGCAAAATGAAAGCCGCAAACTATGGAATACATATTTTTCAGTATTGTTATCAAGGAAAAGAAAGCAGTTCCAATTGTTTGATATTAGTCATATGTAGGAGATTATATAATTACTCTAAAACCTACCTTAATTTTGCAATCTCACTAAAGACAATCCCCCTTTCCCTCCCCCTCCTCCTTCCCCCTCCCTCTCCCTCCACCTCTCTCGCCCTCCCCATCTCTCTCTCCCTCTCCTCCCCTTCCGCTCTCTCTCTCCCTCTTCCCCCCCTCCCTCTCTCTCCCCCTCTGTCTCAACCCCCTTTCCCCCTCTCACATCCCCCTCTCTCTCCCTCCCATGCAGCGAGGCTCTGACTCCGCGCCCCTGATACCGCAGCCCCCCCCCCCCCACTGGCCCTGAGAAACGGGCACTACCGCAACGCAATATTCCACTACTTACCTGGAGTAGACACCTAGGATCTTTGGTGGACACGAGGCAGCGAGGTGATTGTGTGGAATGCAAATGGCGATCTGAACCCACTCGGGCCCACTGCGCACGTGCGGAGAGACAGCGTCATTTCACGCTGCTACTTCGTCACCGGCTTCCCCCAACTGCGGAGGCGCGGATGGTCTCAATTTTTTCCCCAAAAACTTCCAGCGGGCCAGAACCAGAATTTCGGGTAATTTCCGTCAAAGTGGAAATGCTGACAGCGCTCCAATTTTTCTTTTCTCTGGGAAAATAACACCTTGGCCAGAGGCCCCCTAGATTTTGAGGCCCTAGGCTTCAGCCTATGAAGCCTATAGGTAAATCCGGCCCTGCCGAGGCCTCCCTAGATCTCGAGGCCCTAAGCTTAAGCTTGTGAAGCTTATACGTAAATCCAGCCCTGGCTCCGACAGTCTAAAGAGGAAGCCTAAAGGAGCAGGGATGCAGACCTCTATAGGCAGGCAAAGTACAAGCTGTCAAGAGGAATCAGAACTGCCAAGGAAGGGTACTCTGAGATGTTGAGGAGCAGGTTCTCAGCTAGTGACTCTTCTTCAATTTGGAAGTGCTTGCAAGAAATCACCAGCTACAAGAGGAAAGCCCTCCGCTCTTTGGACAATCGTCAGCTGACCAACGACACAATGAATTCTACTACAGGTTTGATAAGCAGAAACATAACCCTGGTACCCCCTCCCCCTCCCCAACCAACACAGCCAG
>CM075994.1:6266950-6294580 GCA_038087875.1 Malacoraja senta
GACCTCCTGTTAGGAAATGAGACAGGTCAGGTGGCGGAGGTATGTGTTGTGGAGCACTTCGGGTCCAGTGATCACAATACCATTAGTTTCAATATAATATGGAGAAGGACAGAACTGGACCAAGGTTGAGATTTTTGATTGGAGAAAGGCTAACTGAGGAGATGCGAAAGGATTTAAAAGGAGTGAATTGGGACATTTTGTTTTATGGGAAGGGTGTAGAGGAGAAATGCAGGACATTTAAAGGTGAAATTTTAAGAGTACAGAATCATTATGTCCCTGTTCGGTTGAAAGGAAAGGAGTAATAATTGGAAAGAGCCATGGTTTTCAAGGGAAATTAGACACTTGGTTCGGAAAAAGAGAGAGATCTACAATAATTATAGGCAGCATGGAGTAAATGAGGCTTGAGGAGTATAAAGAATGTAAAAATAATCCAGAAATAAATTAGAAAAGCTAAAAGAAGATATGAGGGTGCTTTGGCAAGTAAGGTGAAAGTAAATCCAAAGGGTTTCTACAGCTATATTAATAGCAAAAGGATAACGAGGGATAAAATTGGTCCATTAGAGAGTCTGAGTGGACAGCTATCTGCAGAGCCAAAAGAGATGGGGGAGATATTGAACAATTTCTTTTCTTCGGTATTCACCAAGGAGAAGGATATTGAATTATGTGAGATAAGGGAAACAAGTAGAGAAGCTATGGAAACTACGAGGATCAGAGAAGAGGAAGTCCTGACACTTTTGAAAAATATAAAAGTGGATAAGTCTCCAGGTCCTGACAGGATATTCCCTAGGACATTGAGGGGTTAGTGTAGAAATAGCAGGGGCAATGACAGAAAATATTTCAAATGTCATTAGAAACGGGAATGGTGCCGGAGGATTGGCGTGCTGCGCAAGTTGTTCCATTGTTTAAAAAGGGTTCTAAGAGCAAACCTAGCAATTATAGACCTGTTAGTTTGACGTCAGTGGTGGGCAAATTAATACTTAGAGATAATATATATAATCATCTGGATAAACAAGGTCTGATTAGGAACAGTCAACATGGATTTGTGCCTGGAAGGTCATGTTTGACTAATCTTCTTGAATTTTTTTAAGAGGTTACTAGGGAAATTGATGAGGGTAAAGCGGTGGATGTTGTCTATATGGACTTCAGTAAGGCCTTTGACAAGGTTCCACATGGAAGGTTGGTTAAGAAGGTTCAATTGTTGGGTATTAATAGTGGAGTAGCAAGATGGATTCAACAGTGGCTGAATGGGAGATGCCAGAGAGTAATGGTGGATAACTGTTTGTCAGGTTGGAGGCCGGTGACTAGTGGGGTGCCTCAGGGATCTGTGTTGGGTCCACTGTTGTTTGTCATATACATCAATGATCTGGATGATGGTGTGGTAAATTGGATTAGTAAGTATGCAGATGATACTAACATAGGTGGTGTTGTGGATAATGAAGTAGATTTTCAAAGTCTGCAGAGAGATTTAGGCCATTTGGAAGAGTGGGCTGAAAGATTTTTATTTTTATTTTATTTAACCTTTATTTAACCAGGAGAAGTCTCATTGAGATTAAACATCTCTTTTACAAGAGAGTCCTGGCCAAGACAGGCAGCAGCACAGTTCCACAGTTACAGACAATAATTTAAAAACAACAGAGAACATATAAATAGAGTCACAGTCAGAATATCATCAAACAAAGCATGTACAGACAGAAGAGCCCGCTTCAACATCATTAAGAAGGGATTTAAATCTGTTGAAAGAAACCAGCTCCTTAAGTTTCAGTTCATTCTGCAGCTGGTTCCATGCGAAGGGAGCAGCATAACTAAATGCCCTTTTCCCCAGTTCAGTACGGACTTTAGGTACAGTTAGTAAGAACAAGCCCGCTGATAAGTTCCTGTGCTTTTTCGAATTACATACTTCTGCAAGTATGAAGGAAGAACACCGAGGATAGTCTTATAAATAAGGATATGCCAATGATGGAGTCTGTGGGTGGACAGGGCAAACCATCCAACTTGAGCATACAAAGAGCAGTGGTGCGTGAGGGTTTTAAAATTAGTAACAAATCTCAGTGCTCCGTGGTAGATCGTGTCCAAAGACTGTAGGCATTTTGAAGATGCATTCATATATAAAACATCACCATAGTCCAACACAGACATAAACGTTGCAGCAACAAGCCTTTTTTTGGCTTCAAAAGAAAAACAAGATTTGTTTCTAAAGTAAAACCTAATCTTATCTTTAGTTTTTTCACAAATTGCTGGATATGTGGTTTAAAAGAGAGAGAATCGTCAATTATAATTCCCAGATATTTATATTGAGACACAGATTCAACCACAGAGCCCTGCAAAGTGGTGATAGGAGGGAGGTCCGAGGGCTTTGATTTAGCTTTAGTGAACAGCATGAGCTTTGTCTTGTCAGCATTTAAAACAAGTTTTAAATCACACAGGTAACGTTGCACAGTGTTAAAAGCTGTTTGGAGCTGACAGAGAGCCTGATTTGGGGTAGACGGAGCAATATATCACTGTGTCGTCAGCATAAAAGTGAAAATTTGCGTTCAGAGCTTTATGATCCAGACTATTAATATAAATAGTAAATAATAAAGATCCTAGAACCGATCCCTGTGGCACACCCTTGGATACATTAAGAGAGCTAGAAGTAATACCTTCTGCTCGCACACACTGGGATCTGCCTGATAGATAGTTTTTAAACCAACAGACAGCTTGATCAGACAAACCGATGCTGCATAGTCTTTGTAACAATAAGGCATGATCCACAGTATTGAAAACCTTTGATAGGTCAACGAAAAGGGCTGCACAGTGTTGCTTATTGTCTAAAAATTCAATAAAATAATTTACTACTTTTACAGCAGCTGTTGACGTACTATATTTTTTCCTAAAACCAGATTGAAATTCAGATAAAATACTGTTGGTTGATAAAAAGTCCTTCAGTTGTTGGTTTACAATGGATTCCAGCACCTTAATTAAAACAGACAGTTTGGAGATGGGCCTATAGTTGTTTAGCACAGTGGGATCCCCCCCTTTTAACAGTGGGAGAACAAAGGCAGATTTGCAAATAAGGGGAATTTCGTTTGTCTCCAGGGATAGATTAAAAAGATAAGTCAGAGGCATGCAATAAAATCAGTGGCTAACTTTAGGAAGTAAGGCTCAAGGTTGTCTGGACCTGCCGATTTTTTTGTGTCTAAACATCTCAGGGCCTTATGCACCTCTGAAAGTGTAACAGCGTCAAAAGTAAAGGCTTGTCCCTCAAAAAAACAACTACTATCAGAGCAAGCAGAGGAGCCTTGAGCTGTGTTTTGAGAGTTGAAAAGTGAACCAGAGGCAATGAAATGCTCATTTCATTGGCATTTCATTTCAAGATGGCAGATGGAGTTTAATGCTGATAAGTGTGAGGTGCTACATCTTGGCAGGACAAATCAAAATAGGACGTACATGGTAAATGGTAGCTAATTGAGGAATGCAGTTGAACAGAGGGATTTAGGAATAACTGTGCATAGTTCCCTGAAGGTGGAATCTCGTGTAGATAGGGTGGTAAAGAAAGCTTTTGGTGTGCTGGCTTTTATAAATCAGAGTATTGAGCATAGAAGTTGGGATGTAATGTTAAAATTGTACAAGGCATTGGTGAGGCCAATTCTGGAGTATGGTGTACAATTTTGGTCGCCAAATTATATGAAAGATGTCAACAAAATAGAGAGAGTACAGAGGAGATTTACTAGAATGTTGCCTGGGTTTCAGCACCTAAGTTACAGAGAAAGGTTGAACAAGTTAGGTCTTTCTTCTTTGGCGCACAGAAGGTTAAGGGGGGGGACTTGGTAGAGATCTTTAAAATTATGAGAGGGATAGACAGAGTTGACGTGGATAAGCTTTTTCCATTGAGAGTAGGGAAGATTCAAACAAGAGGACATGATTTGAGAATTAACGGACAGAAGTTTAGGGGTAACATGAGGGGGAACCTCTTTACTCAGAGAGTGGTAGCTGTGTGGAATGAGCTTCCAGTGGAAGTGGTGGAGGCAAGTTTGATTTTATCATTTAAAAATAAATTGTATATGTATATGGATGGGAAAGGAATGGAGGGTTATGGTCTGAGTGCAGGTAGATGGGACTAGGTGAGAGTAAGTGTTCGGCATGGACTAGAATGGCCGAGATGGCCTGTTTTCGTGCTGTAATTGTTATATGGTTATAACAAGGAATGGAAAGCAAAAAAGACGTGGGTTAAGCCCGTCAGCGTGACTCGACGAAGGCCTTCTGTACTTTATGCCGTTGGTAATTTGTCCCTTATTTTGAACTTTAGTCCCTTATTTTGAACTTTTGTCCCTTTTTTGGGAGTGAGAAAGTTGACAACCCTAGTTGTAAGGAAGCAACTCTATCGTTGCGTCGCTGTGCTGCGTCATGTTGGCGATAGGATGGTTCAGTTGCCTAATAACAGCCAGAAGGGGGAGTGGGGGGACTATCTTGGAAAGAAACGGAACAGGTCGAAAGTGGATAGTTTAGTTTGGAGATACAGCGCGGAACAGGCCCTTCGGGCTACCGGGTCCGCACTGACCAGCGATACCCGCACACTAAAACTATCACTACCCTACACACACTAGGGACAATTTACATTAATTACAAGCCAATTTACCTATAAACCCGCACTTCTTTCGGGTGTGGGAGGAAACCAAAGATCTCGGATTTAACCCACACAGGTCACGGGGAGAACTTAAAACTCCCATTCCCTTTCCTTCCTGCTTCGCATTACCATTTTTAGATTCCTTACTTATTTTCTTTTTCTTTTCTTAAGGCCCCCCTTTTCTGTGGGGCCTTTTTTTCTTCTTTTCTTTTCACATTTTCAAGCAGGCAGTCTACTTAACCATTATCATTCACTTAACGCCAACTACTGCGGACTACACTTCACTACTATCCTCACTCTTTTCTTCTTTCTCTTTTTACTTTTCTCTTTTTCTATTATAGGTTAAAGTTCAAAAAAAGACAAAAAAGTTGTACAAGAAATGTAATATGTTGCATATTATGATTAAGATGTATGTACATTGCTTCTAATAAAATAAAAAAAATTAAAAAATTAAAATAAAAAATAAAACTCCCATAGACAGAATCCCAAACAGACTGCGCCCGTAGTCGGTCTCTGGCTCTGTGAGGGTGTGTGGTTGGGTTAGGCTCAGGAATTCATAGAGGGAATCTGACTGTGATCATATTTTCACCAACAAATGAATCATGAAATTGAGATGAAAAATTAAGCAGCATAAATAGTAAGATGGGCAGGGTGTAGTCTAGACACCCAAAACACAAAATTTGATCAACATGTTAAATTGTGAAATAACAGCAGCAATAATAACAGTGATTTTCCAACATCACTGTATAATTATAGGGAGCACAGATTGTTCAAATGCAGCCATTGGAGACTTTTTAACGAGTACATAGCAAATCCGCTGAGGCAGAATTCTGGTTCAGGGGAGCAGAGGCGTGCAGCCAAAACCTGCTGGGGTGGATAGGAAAGTACTGACATTTTGAAAGCATTAAAACCTGGGATTCTCGGAGCGGGGTTTCCTCTAGAATGGCTGACCAAAACTTCTCATCAACTGTGAACTCTGATCTCAGCATTTAGTTTAGAGATGAACAGTTAATAATACGTTGATAAAACACAGGAGAAGAATTAGGCCACTGGACCCCAAGAAAGGGAGTTTGTGGAGTGCCTCTGAAATGGACTCTTAGAGCAGCTCGTGTTGAAGCCAACCAGGGAGAAGGCAATTCTGGATTTAGTGCTGTGTAATGAAACAACCGGGTTTCCGGGGATGCAGCAAATGTCCAGCTCAGTTAGTTTATTTTATAGGAAGGAACTGCAGATGCTGGTTTAGACCAAAGATAGACACAAAAAACTGGAGAAATTCAGTGGGACAGGCAGCAACTTTTGAGAGAAGGAATGGGTGGACACCCTGCTTCAGACTGAGGAGATGCTGCCTTTTGATGCCAAGCTGGAAAGGTACACAGAAGATTTACAATGAGGCTGCTAGGACTAGATGGTCAAGTCAAGTCAAGAGAGTTTATTATCATGTGTCCCAGATAGGACAATGAAATTCTTGCATTGAGCTGTAGGCTGGGACTCTATTCCTTGGAGCGCAGGAGGATGAGGGGTGATCTTATTGAGATGTATAGAATCATGAGAGGAATAGATCGGGTAGATGCACAGAGGCTCTTGCCAAGGGTAGGTGAATCGAGGACCAGAGGATATAGGTTTAAGGTGAAGGGGAAAAGATTTAATAGGAATGTGAGGGGTAACATTTTCACACAAGCAGTGGTGGATGTATGGAACAAGCTGCCAGAGGAGGTAGTTGAGGCAGGGACTATCCCAACATTTAAGAAACAGTTAGACAGGTACATGGATAGGACAGGTTTGGAGGTATATAGTCCAAACGCGGGCAGGTGGGACTAGTGTAGCCGGGACATGTTGGCCGGTGTGGTCAAGGTGGGCTGAAGGGCCTGTTTCCACATTATCACTCTATGATGCTTTGTGTGCTATCCAGTCAGCAAAAAGACAATACATGATTACAATCGATCCATTTATAGTTTACAGATGCATGAAAAGGGAATAACGTTTAGTTAATAAAGTTAAGCCAGCAAAGTACCTTCAAGGGTAGTCCGAGGGTAAACAACGAGGTAGATAGTAGTTCAGCACTGCTCTCTGGTGGTGATGGGATGGATCTGTTATCTGATACCGCGTCTAGTCTCCAGGCAACCCCGAAGATAGACACAAAATTGCTGGAGTAACTCAGCAGGACAGGTAGTATATCTGGAGAGAAGGAATGGGTGATGTTTCGGGTCGAGACCCTTCTTTAGACTCACTGTCTTCCAGAGAATACCCAGAGGCACAATTTGGATCCGTGCCTGGTGTCAAGAAGGGTGTGTACGCGTATAGGGACGTTTCACGGCAGTCGGGTCACGACCCCATGACCCGTACTGTTGCTACGCTACGCCAAATGGATTACAGGCGATGAACTGCGGGTAGGCACTTACCATTGTTTCCAGCGTAGCGGGCCCGTTAAACCCACCGAAATTGTCAATTTTTGCGCTGTAAATAATTATGGAAATCGGGATAAGCGTGAGAGACATTTAGCCTACTTCAGAATTCCACAAGTGAGGAGAAATGACGGTAGATAGAAGCGAGAGCTGAAGGGACAACAACAGCCAGAGTGCTTGGCGAACATTGGCCGTTTGCTCACTGCATTTCATCAACTAAGGCATTATTTGTGCTTTTTCTTGATTCCTTTGGCATCTAACAAGTTTCAGAAGTGATAAATCTGTCTGTAAAATTTTAAAATCGCCCCTGGTTCTCAAGTGGGTTTTTACATACAAAAAGAAAACGCCTCTGAAGCAAAATTTACAACCAGATCTACCACTTCTGAGACTTTTTAGATACCAAAGAAAAAAATAAATAAAAAAATAATGCCTTACCGTTAATGAAATGCAGCGAACAAACGCAATAAATTCCGATATTTCCAATTCCGATATCTGCACGGCCAATGTAATGTTCGCCAAGCACTTTAGCTGTTGTTGTCCCTTCAGCTCTCGCTTCATTTCACTTCACTTTTGGAATTCTGAAGTTGGGTAAATGTCTCTCACACTTACCCCGACTTCCACAATTTTTTACAGCGAAAAAATTCAACATTTTGGCGGATTTTAACAGGTAGGAAAGTACGCGTTTCTAGCATTAATAACATATACCGGAAGTGACGGATGTCTTCCAGATGGATTGAGCGGCTCCGTGCGTCAAGCCCTATGACCCGGTGACCTTACGTGCAACCCCCCTATATGTGTGTGCGAGTGTATGTGAGCCTGTGCGTGCACATGAGTATGTGTGAGTTTGTGTATGTATACACACACTGAAATTACTTTTTCTCGTTTGTTCTATTGTTTACAGTGTACCATGTTTACACATTCTGTTGTGCTGCTGCAAGTAAGAATTTAATAGTTCTACCTAGGACATACGACAATAAAACCCCTTGACTCTTGGATTGCGGTCGCCAATTGTTAAAATGTTTGCTATTGGTACCTTCTCCTGCTCTTCCGCAAACTGCCCGCGCGTCGATACCCGGTCTCCCGGTGAATCTTCGTGTGAATCCTCCCCGTCTCCCGAAGTCTCTCTCCGTGTCCGCGCTGGTTTCGCATTTAGGCTCGCGTAGATGATAGTTTGTCCCCGGGAAAGCTGCAAGGAAAGAGAATTGAGACGGCCAAACGCCGTGTTGATATTTCAGCACCACAACAGACCTGAATTAACATTGAACCATACTCTAACAACATTACATATATATCACACCGCACTCCGAGCAACAGAATTATGAACGTCGACGTCGGGATAAACAGGACAATGCAGAACAATATTTCTACCCTGAGTATTTTTTCACGGTTTCATTTAAACTTCACACAGTATTTACTCAAAACCAACACAGCGCAGCTGGTGGAGCCGCTGTCTCACATTGCTAGGGACGCAGGTGCGATTCTGACCTAGTGTGTTGTCTGCGTGTCGACTTTGTACGTTCTCCCTGTGATGGCGTGTTGTGTTTTCTCCAGGTGTTCCCGTTTCCTCCTACATTCCAAATGACCCTCTGTAGAGTATGGAAGCGGTACACATACCCCGGTTTGCATTGATGGTGCTGAAGTAGAGATGGTCGAAAACTTCAAATTCCTCGAGTCAATATCACCAACAACTTCTCCTGGACCACCCAGATTGCAGCAAAGACCAAGAAGGCACAGCGACGCCTCTACTTCAATCGAAGGCGTAGGAAGCTTGGCATGTCCCCTACAACTCTCAGCAACTTCTACAGAAAGCATCTAATCAGGATACATCGCAGCCTGGTTTGCAAACAGCACCCTCCTGGCCCCAAGAGCTATATCGAACTCTCTCTTGAACATTTCTGGCTCTCTACCCTCTAAAGCCTCCAACCTTATCGTTCCCCAGCATCACACGGCCCGATTGTATCTTCTCCCCAAAATCCACAAACAGAACTGTCCTGGCAGACCCATTGTTTCTGCCTGTTCATGTCCCAACGAATTAATTGCCACATACCTCGAATCCATCCTATCCCCCCTGGTCCAATCCCTCCCTACCTATGTCCAAGACACCTCACACACTCTTTGTCTCCTCAATGACTTCCGTTTTCCAGGCCCCCACTCCCTCATCTTTACTATGGATGTCCAGTCACTCTACACCTCCATCCTCCACCAGGAGTATCTTAAAGCCCTCCATTCCTTCCTCGACCGCAGAACAAGCCAATTTCTGTCAACCAATACTCTCCTCCGCCTAGCAGAGCTGGTCCTTACCCTGAACAACTTCTCCTTCAACACCTCCCACTTCCTCCAGATCCAAGACATAGCTATGGACATTCACATGGGCCCTACTATGCCTGCCTCTTTGTAGGGTATGTTGAACAATCCCTGTTCCAGGCGTACACTGGTCCTATCTCCGCTACATTGACGACTGAATTGATGCTACCTCCTGCACCCATGCAGAACTCACTGACTTCATCAACTTCACCACTAATTTCCTTACTGCACTCAAATTCACTTGGACCATCTCCGACATCTCCCCACCGTTTCTAGATCTCACCATCTCATTCACAGGTAACAGACTATTGACCGACATCTACTACAAACCTACTGACTCCCATAGTTATCTTTAAAAAATATATATATATTTTTGTTAGAAGTACAATAAAGTGGTACCACAGTACCTAATACTTGTTGACATATTACATTTCATATACATTTCATGTACATTTCATATACAACTTCTTATTTTTAATTTAATAATAAAGCAAGAGTAAGGGAGAAAGGGAGAAAAGAAGAGATTGATATAGAGTGTTGCGTGAAATAGAAAGATTGGTCTACTTTACCTGCTAGAAGGAGTCGCATTTCTTCAAGATATGCCGTTTCCGACATATTTGAAATCCACATTTTGAGCGTTGGTGTTGGCGCATTTTTCCAAAATTTAAGTATGAGGTTTTTTTCCCATAGCTATCTTGACTACACTTCTTCCCACCCAACTTCCTGTAAAAACTCTATCCCCTACTCCCAAATCCTCTGTTTACGCTGCATCTGCGCCCAGGGTGAGGTGTTCCATACCAGGGCTTCGGAGATGTCCCTATTCTTTAGGTAATGGGGGTTCCCCTCTTCCATTATAGATGAGGCTCTCACTTGGGTCTCCTGGATGTCCTGCAGCTCCGCTCTTATACCCCCTCCCCCCATTAGTGACAAGGACAGAGTCCCCCTTGTCCTCACCTTCCACCCCATCAACCGTCGCATACAGCATATAATCCTCCGACATTTTTGCCACCTCCAACAGAATTGCACAACTCACCACATTTTCCCATCTCCACCCATTTCTGCTTTCCGCAGAGACCGTTCCCTCCGAAACTTCCTGGTCAACTCACCCCTTCCCACCCAAACCACCCCCTCCCCAGGTACTTTGCCCTGCAACCGCAGGAGATGCAACACGTGTCCCTTTACCTCTCCCCTCGACTTCAACCAAGGACCCAAACTGTCTTTCCAGGTGAGGCCGAGGTTCACCTGCACCACCTGCAACCTCATCTGCTGTATCCACTGTTCCAGGTGTCAACTTCTCTACATCGGCGAGACCAAGCGCTGGCTCGGCGATCATTTCACAGAACACCTCGGCTCAGTCTGTCTTAACTTACCTGATCTCCCGGTGGCTCAGCACTTCAACTCCCCCTCCCATTCCCAATATGACCTCATATTTCGTTTGGGTAGTTTACACCCCAGCGCTATGAACATTGACTTCTCTAACCAGACAGCCCTTGCTTTCTCTCTCCATCCCCTTCCTCTTCCCAGTTCTCCCACTAGTTTTACTGTCTCCCCCTACATTCTATCTTTGTCCCGCCTCCCCTTACATCAGTCTGAAGAAGGGTCTCGAACCGAAACGTCACCCATTCCATCTCTCCAGAGATGCTGCCTGTCTTATATGTGGCAGAGAATTCCACGGATTCACAACTTTCTGGATTAAAATGTTTTTCCTCATCTTGGTCCTAAATGGCCTACCCCTTATTCTTTTTTGTTGTTGTTTTTTTTTGTTTTCTTTCTTCTTTTTTTTTGTTTTGTTTATTTTATTAGATGTTAATACAATACAAAACATTACAGTGGCAACTAATTTTAGGAGCCAACTATGTCATAACGTAATGCATTCTATGTACAACCTCTAGTTTTATGTTTTTGAAAAGGAGGTAAAAAATAAAAAATAAAGAAAGTAAAAAAAATAGAGAAAAGAAAGAGGAAAAATAAATAGTAGAAAATAGAAAAACGTGAAGTGTGTATATAAGAAAAGAAAAAATAGAAAGTAGAAATAGTAGAAAAAGACCCTTAAAAAAGAAATTTTCAAATCTTTGTTTGGAGATGTAAATCTATCCACGACCTGACCTGAAATCAGTAATCTTTACGGTACTGCTGCATCACATGATTCCAAAAAGTCGATGAAAGGTGACCAACTCCTTAAGAATTGGTCATATTTATCTATTAGGCGGAGTCTCATTTCTTCTAGGTGTGCTATGTCCGTCATATTCCTAATCCACATTTTAATAGTTGGTATAGCTGTATTTTTCCAAAATTTAAGTATCAATTTCTTTCCAATTATTAACCCATAATTAAAGAATACTTTTTGGTCTTTGTTTAAATTGCTATCTTCTGATATTATTCCAAATATAATCCATTCCATATTAGATTCTATTCTTGACTTGAAGAGCTTTGTAAATATATCAAATATATCGCTCCAAAATGTATTCAACTTTGTACATCCTACAAATGAATGTGTTATATTGGCATTTTGAAACAAACATTTATCGCATCTGGGAGAGACATTTGGGTAAAATTTATTCAACCTCGTTTTTGAATAATATAGTCTATGTAATAATTTAAATTGAATTAAATTATGTCTTGCATTAATGGAACAATTATGTGTATTCATCAGATACTTTTCCCATCTATCTTTCGGGATCTTTACCATTAGTTCATGTTCCCAATCTTCTCTTAGTGCCTCTGTTGAGGGTAATTCTCTATTTAATATACTATTATAAAAATATGATATTAGTTTTTCTGAATCAGCCTTAATATTCATTGCTTTTTCTAAAGGGTCTAAAAATATAGTTTGAGATCTATGTATATATTTCTTCATAAAGTCACATATCTGTATATATTTAAAATATTGATTATCATTCAGTTTAAATTTAAATTTTAATTGTTGAAATGATAACAATTTGCCCAGTTCATACATATCTCCTACTTTCCCAATCCCCAATCTATCCCATTGTTTATATGTTTTGTCGATAATAGATGGTTTGAATGCAGGATTATTCAGAATTGGGGTTAATACTGATAGATTATTTAATTTCAAGGATAATTTTATTTGTTTCCAAATTCTTATTGTATTGTGAATAATTGGGTTCTTCTTATATATTATACTATTCAATTTTATTGGTGAGAACAAGATCGTTCCTATATCGTACGGGAAACACTCCTCTTTTTCCATTCTTATCCACTCCGACTGGTGAGTTGAACTATCCAACCAGTACATTATGTTCTTAATATGCACTGCCCAGTAGTAATACGTAAAGTTAGGTAGTGATAAACCCCCAGCTTCTTTAGGTTTACACAAATGCTTTCGTTGAATTCTGTGTGCTCTATAATCCCATATAAAATTAGTGATATTAGAATCTAGTTTTTTGAAAAAATATTTCGGAATATATATTGGGATCGCTTGAAACAAATATATTAATTGTGGTAAGAAAGTCATTTTTATAGCATTAATTCTACCTATCAATGAGAGTGGGAGCGTTTTCCAAAATTTAATCATAACATTCAATTTATTTAATAGTGGCATAAAATTGGCGCTAAATAATGATTTGTGTCCTCGTAATTTGAATACCTAAATACTTGAATTTTTCTGTTGCAATTTTGAAAGGGAATTTTAATAAGAGTCTCGCATCCTGTGGTTTTAAAGACATGATTTCGCTTTTATTCCAGTTTATTCTATATCCTGAAAAAGAACCAAATTCCTCAATTAGTGTTAATAAGGTGGGAATACTCGTTTGTGTATTAGTAATATATAAAAGAATATCATCAGCATATAATGAAATTTTATTCTTTGAGTCCTTGGTATTATATCCGTGAATATTCGGATGATTTCTAATCCTTTCAGCCAGCGGTTCTATCATAAGGGCAAATAGCAATGGTGATAAGGCACAACCCTGCCTATTACCCCTTGATAAATAAAATTTTGAAGATAACATATTGTTAGTTAATATCCTTGCCGTAGGTTTATCATAAAGTAGTTTAACCCATCTAATAAAATTCTCTCCCGTATCAAATTTTTCGAGTACCTTATATAATTAAATACTGCCATTCTACCTGATCAAATGCCTTCTCTGCATCCAGCGTAACGACTGAAATATCTTCAATGTCCTCTTTGTGAGAGTACATTATATTGAAAAGCCTTCTCAAGTTATTAAATGATTGTCTTTTGGGTATAAATCCCGTTTGATCCGGGTTTACCAATTTATTAATATAATTATTCAGTCTTCTTGCTAGAATCTTTGCTAACATTTTCTGATCCGTATTTAAAAGTGATATAGCTCTGTAAGAACCCGGTTCATCTAAATCTTTATCTTTTTTTGGTATAAGCGTTATTGTTGATTCTGCTAAAGTTTCTGGTAGTTTATTTTCGGTATAAGCCTGCGTGTATAAGTTGAGTAATCTTGGTACAAGTGACTCCTGAAAGCGTTTATAAAATTCATTACTAAAACCATCTGGTCCTGGGGTCTTCCCAATTTTCAATGAGTTTATTATTTGTTTTATTTCTTCACTAGTAATCCGTGCTCCTAATTCCTCTTGTTCTAAACTATCCAATTTAGGGAGGTTGCAAATATCTAAAAAATTTGTAATTTTACTATCATCTGTATTTATTTTAGTTGTGTATAAATTATGATAAAATTGGGCAAACCTTTTATTAATATCCTTTGGTAATGTTAGAAGCTCACCCTTATCAGATTTAATTTTAGTGATAGTATTTTCCTTTTCTTGTTGCTTCAGTTGCCTCGCTAATAATTTATGTGGCTTATCCCCAAATTCGAAGTGTGCCTGTTTTGTAATTTGGAATAGTCTTATTACTCTACCCGATAATATTCTATTGAGTTTGTATTTCAATAAGGTTATCTTATTATGTTTATCTATAGTTGGGTCACTTGCATTGTCCAGTTCTAGTAATTTTATTTCCTGTTCTATCCTCTGAAGTTCTCTTTTATTTTCTTTATTTTGATAACTTTGATAAGAGATTATAACACCGCGAATGTATGCCTTAAAGGTTTCCCATAATAGCGATACAGAAATACCCGGCGTATCATTTGTCTCGAAAATTTTTTTTGTTTGTTCGGCACGGACTTGAAGGGCCGAGATGGCCTGTTTCCGTGCTGTTATGGTTATGGTTATGGTTATGGTTTTATATACTCATAACACTGCGGGTTATTTAATATTTGTGCGTTGAATTTCCCAAAACATTTTATACCCGGCATTCCCTCGATTTTAAGTATAAAAGTCAGTGGTGAATGATCGGAAATAATACTATTATGATATGATGGTTTAATTGTATACGGGATTAATTTTGTATCCACTAAGAAATAGTCAATTCGTGAATAAGTTTTATGAGGCGACGAGTAAAACGAATATTCCCTTCCAATTGGGTTTGCTATTCTCCAAACGTCAGTTATGTTATTATTTTTTATATAAGTATTTAAAAATTCACAGGTCTTGGTTTTAACTAGACGCTTCCCTACCTTTATTCATTTATCTAAGTATGGGTCTATAACACAATTAAAATCTCCCCCAGTATAATATTTTGATAATTATGCTCTGCAATTATATCTACTATTTTCTTAAAAAATTGGGGATTATCAAAATTAGGCGCATAAATATTTATCATAGTTAATGGTGTATTGTAAATTTCTCCCGTGACTATAACGTATCTTCCCTCTTTATCAGATATAGACTTCTTTAATATAAAAGGTATACCTTTCCGAATTATAATGACCGTGCCTCTTGCTTTAGAAGTGAATGAGGTTTGACCTATCCAGTTTGCCCTTAATCTGATCTGCGTTTGTTGTTTCAAATGCGTTTCTTGTAGGAAAGCAATATCAATGTTTAATGATTTTAATAGTGCCAGAATTTTACCCCTCTTAATTGGCTCATTCGCACCTCTAATGTTCCAACTACAAAAAGTGAGACCTCCGGTGTTTATTCGACTATTATCTTGTATTGGCTATTATTACTAGAATGTATAATTCATGTGATGCAGCCAAGTACCTCGAAATCCCGAGTCCAGGGTTGTCCTTCATAATTTCTGCACTAGTTTTACATCTCCTGACACTATTAAACATAATTAAGGGAAAAAGAAAAACATAAAATGAAGTGTTCATAAAGATTGTTAAATCATACAACGCATAATAGTGAATAAACAAAAAAAGTGAATGTAAGTTATCAAAAAAGCGATATCTTACAAAAAAGCCACCTATGGTGGCTAAGATTTGTTTTAAATTGACCTCCGTCGATGGAATTATGCACTGGGCTTTGTCCCCCTAGTAAAATATCATCCAACTTGGTTTCCTCCAATTATAACCAAAATTATCGTGTCAGGTTGATTAATAGCCAAAAAATTTAAAATAAAATAGAAGAAAAGCTAGAAGATTTACAATAAAAAAAATAGAATTATTATCATCATTAATCAGACTTTTCATTAGCCTGTATGTTAGTTGATTCGTAATTAGTATTTAGAATATCTGTCTAACCTCCCCCATCCTTCCTACTATATAGTTAGTCATGTTAGTATAACATTAAACATTTAGGGTTAATTGAGTTTATTGCGTATATATAATTAATTAGTTAGTTAGTTATATGCTGTATATCTAAATAATAGATCATATAGTACTAAGACAAAGGCAGACCAACAAGACTGTTATAAATTCAAAAAAGAACAGTCAATAAAGCTCAGGGCTGAAAAACTTGGCGCAGAGCCTGCGACCTTGAACGTTCCATCTGTTGAGCCTCAGTTTTTCAATTCAAGATAAAGTTAGGACTCTGTTATTAAAAAACACGTTCTGGCCAAATAAGTATGTCTGAAAACCGTCTAAACAAAGTAAAAAACAAGTTCAGCCGGCGTAGTGTCACGTTATTCTTTTCCTTGAATTTTATTTAAAATCTCCTGGGCATATTTGCAAGCTGAATCCGGATCCGTGAATGAACGTTGCTTAGCATTGTACGTAATTAACATTTTAGCAGGGTAGATAACACCGTAACGAACTTCAGAATGTCCTTGTAAGATACTACTTGTACTTTTAAACTGGCGTCTTTTTGCCAGTATTTCCCGAGAGTAGTCTCTGTAAAATCTAACAATATTATCAGCGAATGTAAGATTTTCTCCATAAGATATCTTCTTTAATAAATTTTCCAAAGTCGAAATGTCTAAGAACTTTACGATAATTTGACGTGGTGGAGCATTCGCTCCTCTTTGGAAGCGACCAACACGATGAGCCACATCTATCTTTGTTTTTTCTGGCAGTTTGAAAACATCTTTAAGTAAATTATTGATAAAATCACCCATTTCAGAGTCGTGCTCTGCCCCCTCTTTAACTCCTATTATTCTCAAATTCTGCCTCCTTGACCTGGCTTCCAAATCTTGACATTTCTCATTCAATTTATTCGTCAGCTCCCAATTCGCGTCGTGTTCTTTTTTCAAACCTGTTATTTCCTGGCCCATCTGCTGCATTTCACCCTCCATCTCTTCCATCAATTTTTCCGTCTTTGTTAATTGCTTCAGCAGGGAGTCATGTTTATTGTTATAATCTCTCTGCATTCTTTCCAATTCCTTAGCAGTCCTTGACTCCAAATCTTTGAACTGCTGGTTCAGGGATACGTAAAGTTCCTTTAATTCTCCACAGCTAGTGTCAATTTTCTTAGAGAGATTATCCTCCATTGAAGAAAAATTGTTCTGCATTGTAGAATTCATTTTAGCAAATTGCTTCTGAAGATCTTTAGTAATGTCTTTAGTAATATTAACTCTTACCGATTCTTCCCAGCTTTTCATTTCTTTCTCCCTTTCTTTTAACTCTTTTGTTTCAGCTCTTGCAGCCATTTCGACTGTTGGATGTTGAGATTCCAGCTCCTCTTCCAAACTTTCAAAGGTAGATTCAGGAGTGGTTTCAAGCTCATCCAGAGCTTTTTGGAGCTGGAGCTGGAGACTGATTGTAGTCTTCTTCGGTCCTCTCTGACCTCTTCCCTTTTTCATCCGATTTTTACCGGTAAAATCGTTTTAAATCCCGATTCCACCGGCACCGTCTGATGACATCAATACCCACGAGGTTCAGCAATCCCGGTAAGAGTTTTTAAATCGATCCTGGCGTAGGAACCGAGTTTATACATGATTTGTCGGGAGCAGAGCTCTGTGCAGCTGTCTTACTGCTTCATAGCAGCCACCGGGAGTCTACCCCTTATTCTTAAACTGTGACCCCTGGTTCTGGACTTGCCCAACATCGGGAACAATTTTCCTGCATCTAGCCTGTCCATTCCCATAATCTATATTACTAAAAGTCTAATCTAGACCACTTCCTGTTGTTCTGTATATTGATTTTAGAAAAAAAAAAATGCCACTTACGGCTGTGATTTTGGGCCATCTTACTCGGAGTCCCCCTCTGCTGCGCAGGACAAGAGGATTTTTCCCATCGATGAAAAATAAAAGCGTCATTAGTGTTTAAAAAAAGTTGAGATTCTCTCTCCTGAAGGCCACGCCCCTTCCGGAGGGACTATAAAAACCCAGAAGTGTTGAGTGCCTCAGTCAGTCTCTGCAAGATGGGGCAGCGAGAGGGTCACATCTCTCAGTCTGAGCTGTGAATAACACTGAACATATGTCTACTAAACTGTGAGTGACTTTACTGACCTGTCAGTACCCTCAATGTGGTTTGAAAATATAGTTTGGAAATGTTGTAGTTTGGAAATAAAGCTGTGTTGCCTTTGGTTTGGAAATGCTTTTTTTTAATTTATTTTTTTATTTGTATTTTATTAGAAGTACATTACATTACAACCACATACATTAGTACTTGTCATTTATATCTTCTTACTATTAATGTACTCCATTTATTTTTTACACTAGAAAAGGAAAAGATTGAAAGAAAGAAGAAAGTGAAGGAAAAAGTGAAAGTGTAGGAAATGTGACAACAAAAAAGGACGAAGACCCTATAAGAGCAAAATTAAAAACAAAAGAAAAAGAGTTAAGAAATAGACCCTAGGAAAGAAAGAAAGAGAGAAAGAGGAAAAAGAGAGAAACAAATATTTTTATGAGCATTACGTAAATGGGACATACCAACTCTTCAACTATCATCCCCCCTTACCTGACCTCAATTTTTTTTTAAAGTACTTTTGCACCCTATGTTTGTAATAATTCTATAAATGCAGACCACGTCAGGTGGAAGTGATCTGGTTTACCTGCTAGGAGGAGTCTTATCTCTTCTAGGTGTAATGTTTCAAACATATTTGAAATCCACATATTTATAGTTGGTATTGGAGCCTTCTTCCAAAATTTTAGAATTAGCTTTTTTCCAGTTATTAACCCATAGTCCATTAGTTTCTTTTGAAACACATTTAGTTCTGGACCATCTTCCGTTATACCGAAGATAATCCATTCTGCTTTGGGTATCAGTCTTGTTTTAAATAACTTTGTAAAGATTTCAAAAATTTAATTCCAAAATTTTTGAATTTTTGTACAAGAAACGAATGAGTGCGTTATGGTAGCTTCTTGGGATTGACATTTATCACAAATAGATGATACATTTGGGAAAATTTTATGAATTTTAGTTTTCGAATAATATAATCTATGTAAAATTTTAAATTGTATTAAAGTGTGTCTTACATTAATCGAGCATTTATGCACGTTTAATAAGTATTCATTCCAACTTTCCTTTGAAATTTTAATAGCTAACTCTTGTTCCCAGTCTCTTCTGATACCCTCCGTAGATGGTATTTGTGCATTTAAGATAATATTATACAAATATGATATTAAGTTTGCTGATTCCGCTTTTATCTGCATTGCCTCGTCCAGTACATCTGCTGGGTTATTATGATGATCTTTTGTATATTTTTTCAAATAGTCGCATATTTGAAAATATGTAAAATATTGATTATTTCCGAGTTTATATTTTATTTGTAATTGTTGAAATGAAAGTAATTTTCCAGTTTCATACAAGTCACCAAGCGTTTTAATTCCTAATCTATCCCATTGTGTATAAGCTTTATCTATAATAGAAGGATTAAACGAAGGGTTATTGACTATAGGTAATAAAAGTGATAAATTTCTTCATTTTAAATTTTGTTTTATTTGTTTCCAAATTCGGATTGTACTATGAATAATTGGGTTCTTATTATAATTTATGTTATTCAATTTCATTGGAGAGAGGAGGATCGCTCCAATGTTTCTAGAGGAGCAATCCTCTTTCTCCATTACAATCCAGTCCGCTTGCTGGGCGGAGTTATCCATCAGTTGAATCATATTTTTAATATTTACTGACCAATAATAATACATAAAATTAGGTAGTGCTAAACCCCCTAATACTTTAGGTTTATTCAGATGAGTTTTTTGTATTCTATGTGATTTATAGTCCCATATAACATTAGTGATATCTGAGTCGAGTTTTTTAAAAAACTTCTTTGGTAAGTATATAGGAATTGATTGAAATAGGTATAAAATTTGTGGTAAAAAGATAATTTTTATTGCGTTTATTCGGCCTATTAAAGACATCGGGAGCGTTTTCCAGAATTTAATTAGTGTGTTTAATTTATTAAGTAAGGGGTCAAAATTTGCTCTAAACATACCTTGATATGATCTGGTAATTTCGATTCCCAAATATTTAAATTTTTCTGTAGCTATTTTAAAAGGGAATTTTAAAAGATGTGTTGAATCTTTCGGTTTTATTGACATAATTTCACTTTTATTCCAATTTATTCTATATCCAGAAAAAGATCCAAAATCTTCAATTAAATTTAATATATTTGGTATAGTGATTTGAGGTTTTGTAATGTACAGTAATATATCATCCGCGTATAAAGATATTTTATTATATGAATCTTTAGTATTATATCCATGGATATCAGGGTGTATTCTAATTTTTTCTGCTAGCGGTTCAATAATGAGAGCAAACAGTTGTGGTGATAATGAGCATCCTTGTCTATTTCCCCTTGATAGTTGGAATTTCGAGGATAATATGTTATTAGTTAGTATTCTAGCTGTAGGTTTGTTATATAGTAACTTGATCCATAGAATAAAATTCTCCCCCAGTTGAAATTTTTGTAATACTTTGTCCATATAATTCCATTCTACTTGATCAAATGCTTTTTCAGCATCCAGCGAAATAATTGATAATTCTTGATCTTCAGATTTGTGTGAGTGCATTATGTTGAGTAGACGTCTCATATTGTTAGATGAGTATCTCTTAGCGATAAACCCCGTCTGATCTGGGTTTATTAATTTACTAATGTATTTACTTAATCTTCTAGCTAATGTTTTCGCTAATATTTTTTGATCTGTGTTTAACAATGCTATAGCTCTATATGAACCAGGTTCTTCTAAGTCTTTATTTTTCTTAGGTATTAATGTAATCGTTGATTCCGCTAATGTATCAGGTAGTATTCGTTTTTTAAAAGCATATTGGTACATTTTTTGTAATCTTGGTATTATTTTATCGTAAAAGCTTTTATAAAATTCATTAGTAAATCCGTCAGGGCCTGGTGTTTTTCCATTCTTTAGTGAGTTTATTGTATCTTCTAATTCCTTAATTGAGATTTGTGCACCCAATTCCTCTTGTTCCTTCAGTTCTAACTTTGGAAGATTACAGGTATCCAAGAACTTTGTGATATTATTGGAATCAATTGTCGTTTTAGATGTATACAAATTCTCATAAAATTGCGCAAATCTATTATTAATATCCTTTGGTGTTGTTAATAATTCCCCTTTATCTGATTTGATGTTTGGTATAGTATGTTCCTTTTCTCGTTTTTTTAGCTGGCGAGCCAAAGGTTTATGCGGTTTATCCCCAAATTCAAAGTGCTCTTGTTTTGTAATTTGAAAAAGTCTTATAAGTTTGGCAGATAATAATTTATTTAATTTAAATTTAAAAATTATTATTTTATTATGTTTATCTATTGATGGATCTTTAGCATTATCTATATCCATTTGTCTAATAAGTTCTTCTAACTGTCTTTGTTCATTCTTATTCTTTTCATTTTGAAAAGCTTGATATGAAATTATAATACCCCTAATGTATGCTTTAAAAGATTCCCATAATACAGTAGGCGATATATCTGGAGTATCATTTATTTGAAAAAAGACCTCCATTTGTTCTTTTAAATATATACTCGCTTGTGGATCTTTTAGAATTTGAGAATTAAATCTCCAAAACGATTTATTCTTAGACAATCCTTCCAGTTTTAAAAAGAAAGTTAGTGGAGAATGGTCTGAAATCGAGTTTGTGTGGTATATTGCATTAGATGTTTGGGGGATTAATTTTGTATCCAGCAGAAAGTAGTCTATACGTGAGTATGTCTTATGTACCATTGAGTAAAACGAGTATTCCCTGCCAGTTGGATTAACAATTCTCCAAACATCTGCTATATTAGTGTTGTTTATATAGGTATTGAGAAGTTCCCCAGTTTTCGATTTCATATTCACTCTCTGTTTTTGACTTGATTTATCTAAGTACGGATCTAAAACACAGTTAAAGTCTCCTCCTATTATAACATTTTGATAGTTTGACTCTGCAATTATGTTGAAAATTTTATTGAAAAAGTGGGGGTTATCAAAGTTAGGGGCATATATATTTACCAAAGTAAGTGGAGTATCATGGATTTCTCCATTAACTATTAGGTATCTCCCTTCTATATCTGTTATAATATTCTTTGCTTTAAATGGTATACCTTTTCTTATGATGATTGACGTGCCTCTAGATTTTGAAGTAAATGAAGAATGGTATGTTTGACCTATCCATTTCGCCCTCAACCTAACTTGATCCTGAGATTTTAGGTGTGTTTCTTGTAGGAAGATAATGTCGGAGTTGTACAATTTCAGCTGAGCTAGTATCTTACCCCTTTTAATAGGTTCGTTAATACCTCTTATATTCCAACTACAAAATGAGATTCCTCCTAGGTTCTTTTGTGTGGTGTCATGCATTTTTAATAATTATAGTACCTTTAAATCTTGTGGTGCATCCAAATCCCAGGTCTATAGGTATTGGGGGAGCTTTTGAGTTTTTAAGTTTTGCTGTTATGTCCATTTTACGCTTATCACTAAACACAAAACACAAACAAGTGATTTTATGTGATAAAAAAAAAACTAAAAAAGTGAAGATACAGTGTCTGATATAGTCGGCACTGTAGCGAGTGTCCCACCTGTAGGTGGGAAAAAACCTTGTTTTGACTTCCATTGCATTGTTACACAAATAGCTCCGCTCTCTTGGTTAATCATAACATATTATAATATTAAAACGGGGCCTCACATTCAGATATATAATACACTTTTACCCTGTATGTTTCATTGTAACATATATATATATCGGAATTTTAACTACAGATTATTAAACCGATACTTTTGACTTCAATAAGAATCAACTGATGGTTGAAGGGGTTAACGAGACGTGCCCCTGGACCTAAGCCAGTTGCTCGTTTCTCATCCCCTCCTCCCACTTATAGATAAGGTTTCAGTTTATTAAAATTCATATTAGTATGTTAGTTCGTTATTTTTTATTTTTGTTTTTATTAGTATTCTAATCTAACATGCATAACTTATTAAGTTGTTAATAGGATAAGTTCTTACAATTGGTTATAATATTATAATCTAATAAGCAATTATATGCTTTCTGGTATATACCATTGCCATCTGTTCAGTTGTTTACTCGTTTTGAACAGAAAGTGTCCTTGATTCAACATTCCGAAGATAACAGTGTAACTATCCCCAGACAAAGCATTGCTTAAAATGGTTCAGATCTCCCTTTCCTTTCTATTTTTCAACGATAGTTTGAGCATATTTAAACGCTTCTTCAGGCTTAACAAATGACTTTTCAAGACCCTTAAAGGAAATACGCATTTTCGCGGGATAAAAAATCCCAAATCTGATCCCTTCTCTCCCTCTTAAAAGATCTTTAACCTTCTCAAATTTGTTTCTTTTTTGCACAATTTCATACGGGTAGTTCCTGAATATCTTAATAGTATCATTGTCCAGCCGCAGTTGCACACCGTATTTGATTTTACTCATAACATCTTCCAGTTCTAAAATGTCCCGAAATTTCACAATAATATGTCGTGGATAAGTTTTTCCTGCACTAGATCTTTGTTTAAATCTTGGGACACGATGAGCCACTTCGATTTTCGGTTCTTTGGAAAGATTCAGCAGTTGTTTAAGCAAGCCCATGGCAGACTCACGTACATCCTCCCCTTCGGCTCCTTCTGAAACTCCAAGAATTCTCAAATTCTGGCGTCTAGAGCGAGCTTCCAGGTCCAGGCATTTGACTGAGACTTTCTCCAGTTGAGTCACCATCTGTAGTGAAGTTTGTTCGTTTTCTCGCCTCATTTGCTCATGTTCTTGCCTCATTTTCGCCATGTCTTCAACCATTCGAGCCGTGTTTTTCTCCAATTCCGTAATTGTGCGCATACTTGCAGCTACTGTTTCAAGCACAGCCGTGAACTTATCCGTATTAGTTTCATCCATCTTGTCCATTCTCTCTGATAGTACATCTTTCACCTCATCAATTCGTTTATTCATAATGTCCAGTGAATCAATCATATTCTTCTGGTTACCAGCATTTAATTCCCTCATCATCTTCTCCATTCCTTCCATCATTTTTGCCATATTTTCCTTCATTTCCTTCTTATCTTCCTTCATATTTTCCTTCATTTCCTTTTTATCTTCCTTCATATTTTCCTTCATATTTTCCATCATAATTTTATTTTCGTCCAAAATCTCATCTTTCATATTTTTCACTGATTTCTTCAAGTCATCAAACTCTTTCTTAGCTCTTGTATCCATTTTTGCAGCCACTTCAGAGACTTCAGAGACTTCAGAGGTAACTTCTGCTTCAGACTTCTTCTGGTCTTTCAGCAGCTTTTTCACTGCTCTCTGAGGGCTCACAGCTGGAGACAGTTTACTCATTTAAAGGGCTTCAAACCACCGTTTAAAACATGTTTAGTGATGACGTCATCAGCGCAGCGCGGCGACCAGAAGCTCCGGTAAGGTTTTTAAAAACAATCCCGATTTTTGGACCCGTTTTACACGATAAATCGTGAAATTTTTCGGGAAAGGAGCTAGGTGCACGTCTGTTAGTCCAACATGGCGCCACCGGAAGTCTGGTTTGGAAATGCTAAAGCTCTGTTGCCTAATTAAAGTTTCCTTGCCTAATTAAAGTTGCCATGCCTTCTATATAATTAAAAGTCTAATCTTGACCACTTCCTGTTTGCGCTTTATATTGATTTTAGAAAAAACGTTACCTCGTACGGCAGTGATTTTTGGCCATCTTACTCAGAGTCTCCCTCCGCTCATCGGGTGTCGAGGATTTTTCCCATCGGTGAAAAATAAAAGAGTTACTAGTGTTTAAAAAAATGTTGAGATTCTCTCTCCTGTCAATCACGCCATGAAGGCCACGCCTCTTCTGGGGGGAGGGACTATAAAACCCACACGTGTGGGCATGGCTCAGTCTCTGCAAGATGCAGGAGGGAGCGGTCAGGACTTGCTGTCTCTAGTGGCTTGAAATGGTGTGAAACGGCACTTGAATTTGGTGGCCTAGCACCCTGCTTGAAATGGAATTTCAAGGAATAGCCGTGAGTCAACTGCCAGCCCACCAGCCGTGCGTGAGTGAGCGCCAGCACAACAGGTTTGAGTGACTGAGCCGCCAGCCCAAGAATCCATTCGGCCCACAATGTCCATACTAGCCCTCTGGAAACCAGTCACTTCAGCCCACAGCAGCCATACTAGCGTTCCAGAAAGCACTCCCCCCCCCCCCACCCCCACTGGCCATTAATATTGGAATTGGTGGAGAGGTGGAATATTGCATTGGGGGACCAGCCCTCCCGTGTGATGCTGGGATCCAACGGGTCCAACTTAGTCTAGTAATTATATATGTTTCTATAAGATCCCCTCTTATCCTAAATTCCAGTGAATACTATCCCAGTCGACCCATTCTTTCATCATATGACAGTCCCGCCATGCCGTGAATTAACCTAGTGAACCTACGCTGCACTCCTCCAACAGCAAAAATGTCCTTCCTCAAATGAAGAGACCAGACCTGCACACAATACTCCAGGTGTAGTCTCACCAGGGCCCTGTACAATTTCATTCTCAATCCCATTCTCTTGCTTTCTCCCCATAACCTCAGACACCTATACTAATCAAGAACCTACCAAACTCCACCTTTAAAATATCTATTGACAGCCTCTACAGCCTTCTGCAGATTCCACAGATTCACCACTCTCTGGCTCAATAAATTCCTCTTCATCTCCTTTCTAAAGGTAGAATCCAGTTCGAGTGGGAGCGCTGTTGAGTATGGCTGCCCTGCCTGCAGCTGTTTGTTCTTTCACCCTTTTTTTATTTTTAGTGTGTTAAAAGTTCTGTCCCGGAGGTCTACTAGTCGTTTTATGTGGGTGTGGGGGGGGGGGGGGGGTGGGGGAGAGAAGGGGGAAACTGTTTTTCTCAGTCCCTAACTAGTCGGAGATGCGTCTTTCCTCCGAGCCACATCTTCGTCCCTTCCTCGCGGCCTACCAACTGGACTGGAGCGACGTTTCCTGCCGAGACAGGCCAGAACTTCAGCTTCGATGGCGGCGCAGCGCTGAAGCACTATCGCAGAGCGGGCGATGCCTTACCGAGGGTCGCCATGCGGTAATCTCCGGAGTGCTGGGACTGCCGACTCCAACATCGCGAAGCTGTGGTCGCGGAGCGTCCAGCTGCGGGCGGCGCTGACTTTAAACACCGCGGAGGCCTGGAATCTTCCACCGAGATCGCCAGTGTTGGAGCTCCGACCAGCGCGGCCTGTGGACTTCGGGAACCGCGGTCTCTGGTAGCAAGCTGCCATTTCGGAACTCCAAGCCGCTGAGAGTGTTCTTCCGGCGCCGGTGTTCCATCTTTCCAGCGAGAGGGCCTGAAACATCGGGCCTCAATAGACCCCAACCACGGGTGAACACAGAGGAAATGGACTGAACTTTGCTGCCTTCCCTCACAGTGGGAAACATTGTTTAATTATGTTTAATTTTGTTTTTATGTTTAATGTTTAACTCTATAATGTTGTGTTTATTTTATTGGTGTGCTGCAATGGCAACTCAAATTTCACTGCACCAATTGGTGTATATGACAATAAATGTCCTTTATGTCCTTTGTCCTTATGTCATTTTATTCTGAAGCTGTGCCACTAGTTTGAAGCTTGACTCTCCCACTAGTGGAAACATCCTCACCACATCCAATCTATCCAGGCCTTTCACTACTCTGTACGTTTCAATGATGCCCCACATAATTCTTCTGAACTCCAGCGAGTACAGGCCCAGTGCCGTCAAACACTCATCATAGGTTAACCCACTCATTCCTGGGATTATTCTTGTAACCTTCCCCTGGACCCTTTCCAGGTACCCAAAATTGCTCACAATACCCCAAATGCGGCCTGACCAGTGCCTTATAGAGCCTCAGCATTTCAGTCTGCTTCTCCATTCAATCAAGGCTGATCTATCTTTCTATCTCAACCCCATTATTCTGCCTTCTCCCTGTAACCATTGATGCCCTTACTAATCAAGAACCTATCAATCTCTGCTTTAAAAATAACCAAAGACGCCCTGCAGATTTATCTGTGGCAATAGATTCCACCGACTCGCCACCCTCTGGCTAAATAAATTCCCCTTCATCTAATTTCTAAAGATACATCCTTTTATTCTGAGGCTGTTCCCTCTGGTCCAAGGCTCTTCCACCAGTGCAAACATCCTCTCCACATCCACGATATCCAGGCATTTCACTATCGGGATCAATTAGATCCCCCTACATCGTTCTGAACTCCAGCGAGTCAGCACCCTGGAAGTGAAACTGGGATCGTTGTTCATCTCCTTCGTGAAACATCTCTTGTCAGTGAGACAAAAATGAAGTGCAGACACTGCAATCTTGAACAACACACAAAGTGCTGATGGAATTCAGCGGGTCAGGCAGCATCTGTGGATGGATGTTTCAAATTTGGACCATTCTTCAGTCTCATTGTAGTGGGGGGAAGGGGGGGGGAGCGAAAGGTGAAAAAGAGAGGTGGGGCAGGAAAAAGCCTGGAAAGTGATAGGTGGGTAAACACAAAATGCTGGAGTAACTCAACAGGACTGGCAGCATCTCTGGAGAAAAGGAATGGGTCTGAAATGAGTCTTGATCCGAAACATCACCCACTCTTTCTCTCCTGAGATGCTGCCTGCCCCACTGGGCTACTCCAGCATTTTGTGTCTATCTTCGGTTTAAACCAGCATCTGCAGTTTCTTCCTACACAAGTGATAGGTGGATACAGGTGAAGGTGATGGTTGTGTAGGAAGGAACTGCAGATGTGTAGGAAA
>CM075994.1:6294780-6341902 GCA_038087875.1 Malacoraja senta
ATCGGGTCGATGCACATAGTCTGTAGCCCAGAGGTAGGGGAATCGAGGACCAGTGGGAGATAGATCTAAGGAGAAGGGGAAAATATTTAATAGAAATCTGAGGGCTAACTTTATAAGGGTGGTAGATGTTTGAAAAAAGCTGCCAGAGGTGGTAGTTGAGGCAGTGGTTACATCAACGTTTAAGAAACAGTTAGACAGGTAAATGGATTTGACAGGTTTGGAGGGATGTGGATCAAACGCGAGCAGATGGGACTAGTGTAGATGGGGCATGTTGGCCGGTGTGGACAAGTTGGGCCGAAGGGCCTGTTTCCACTTTTATCAATTCTCCCCTCAAACTCCGATGTTTCAGAAAATGTTCCAGAGAGGCTTCCATGTTGTATTACTCTACGACTCTAATTCAACTCGCACGGTGCGCTCGCATCTGAAAAACCCGGGCAGTTACCAATCATCGAGTGAAGGGTCTCCAGTCACTTACCGATCCGATTTTTAACCAGGTACAGGCAGGAAAACGCGACGATCCCGAACGCAAGTCCAAGCGCGGCGGCGATCAAAATGTCACTTCCAGAGAGCGAGGGGCTCCGCTGTCACCGTCTGTCAGAAATAGTTGTTACAACACGAGTCGCCGGTAAACCTCTACATTTGGACTATTGACCGTTGGCCAGGGTTCATATGTGTGAAACATGCCCAGAGTATCGTGAGCGGGTGGGGGGGCCTACTGGAAAATTAACTTCGTGGCGTATCGGTAAAGTTGCTGCCTCACAGAGCCAGAACTAGTGTATGGGGTGATCGCTGGTCGGCGTAGACTCGACACCGGGAAAGGGTGCAATAGGAATTTGAAGGGTAACTTTTTCACACAAAGGGTGGTGGGTGTATGGAACAAGCTGCCGGAGGAGGTAGTTGAGGCTGGTACTATCGCAACGTTTAAGAAACATTTGGACAGGTACGTGATAGGATAGGTTTAAAGGGATATGGGCCAAACGCAGGCAGGTTGGACTAGTGTAGTGGGCAAGTTGGGCCGAAGGGCCTGTTTCCACGCTGTGTGACTATGACTCTTTGACAATCTCCTTTAAACTTTGCTCCTCTGAATGAAAAGCTGTGCCGTCTCGTCTTTGACATTTGCACCCTGGAAAATGGTACTGACTGTCCACCCCCTCTATGCCTCTCATAATGTTGCATACTTCGATCAGGTCTGGTCGAATGTACAGCGATGGACGCGATTTAGTAGCGAGGAAGGTGGTTAAGGCCACGCTTTGTCTCACGAAACCCCAGCGAGAGCATGAAACCTGCACACCTGCATGAGACCAGCGTCAAAGAGTCAAAGATAGGTAATCTACCCACAGACAACACACGGGCTTAGTTTAATGCAAGTCGGTGACTTGGTCAGAGGTGAAATGCGTGTGAGAGCGGGCGATCTGCCGGCGGCCGCACCTCCCCATACTCCGCCAAGGCCAGTGTCAGACGGCATCGGCCTGAATGTGAGACATCTGTTGTTTCCTCCCCAAATTCACAGCAGCCGAGCAGGCGGCCATTTAGCCCACAGGGTCGCTGCTGGCCCGTGGGAAGATGGAATTAATTAGTCGCTCTATGCGCCCCCAGTCTCTGGGACGCGGGAGTTTCCCGAAGCGAGAAGATGATAATGAGAACACGAAGTGTTGGAGTATCTTAGCTGGTCAGGCAGCATCGCTGGAGTACATGGATAGATGAGGTGCAGCGGTAGTGTTGCTGCCTTCCAGCGTCAGAGACCCGGGTTCCTGTGTGGAGACTACGGATTCGGCCTGTGTGGAGTTTGTACGTTCTCTCTGTGAGTGACCGCGCGGATTTTCTCCGGGTTTTCCGGTTTCCTCCATCATCACAAAGACGCGCAGGTTTTGTCGGTTAATTTGCTTCTATAAATTTGTCCCTGGGGTGTAGGATAGTGATAGTGTACGAGGTGATCGCTGGTAGGTGGGGACTCGGTGGGCTGAACAGTCTGTTTTTGCACTGTCTCTAATGTATGAAGTCTGAGTGACGGTTCGGGTCGGGACCCTTCTTCAGATCATAATGAGACAACCCGCAAAGGTGGACGCAGAAGATAGACACAAAATGCTGGAGTAACTCAGCGGGTCAGGCAGCATCTCTGGAAAAAAAGGAATAGGTGAGCTTTCGGGTCGAGACCCTTCATCAGATTGAGAATCGGGGGAGAAGGACTGAGGTATGAGAAGGTACAGTACAAAGCAGTGCCGGCATAGATCACTCAGGAAAGGTGGAGCCCACAATGGTCCATTGTTGGCTGGGGACGGGGTGATAGCGATAACACGGTGAAATTAGCAAGAGAAGCAGAGTGGGTGAGGGACGTTGATAGAGGGAATGCAAGGGTTACGAACGCAGGTTGCATTCAAAAAAGAGGAATTGAGTCGGGTCGGGATGGGTTAGGACGGGATTCTAATACCTGTTCACAAGGTCATAATGTCATGTGATAGAAACAGAATAAGGCCATTCGGCCCATCAGGTCTCCTCCGCCACTCAAATTATCCCGCCCTCCTAACACATTTATCATGCCATCTCCCCATAAACCCAGACACCCGTACTAGTCAAGAATTCCTGCCTTAAAAAATATCAATTGACTTGGCCTCCACAGCCTTTTATGGCAAAGTATTCCACAGATTCACCACCCTCTGATTAAAGAAATATCTCCTCATCTGGGTCTCTATTCCTTGGAGAGCAGGAAGATGAGGGGTGCTCTTATTGAGGTCTGTAAAATCATGAGAGGAACAGATCGGGTAGATGCACAGAATCTCTTGCCCAGAGTATGGGAATCGAGGACCAGATAACATAGGTTCAAGGTGAAGGGGAAAAGATTTAATAGGAATCTGAGGGGTAACTTTTTCACACAAAGGGTAGTCGGTATATGTAACAAGCTGCCAGAGGAGGTAGTTGAGGCTGGGACTATCCCAACGTTTAAGAAACCCCAATGTCAAACGTGCATTTGTTGGACAATTACTACTCGGAAAATTTGAGGGTTTTCTCATATTTTAAAAACATGTGCAGGTTTTGTACTTGACGCCGATCAACATGCCCCATCTACACTAGTCCCACCTGCTTGCGTTTGGCCCATGTTCCTCTGAACCTATCTAATGTTTCTTAAACGTTGGAATTATACCTATCTCCTCTGGAAGCTCGTTCCATACACCTACCACACTTTACGTTAATAGTTGCACCCCAGGTTCGTATTAAATATCCCCGCCCCCCCACGAACGTCAACCTATATCTCACCTTCTCCAAAAATAAACAAAAAACTTCTTCCCACCATCCGTCATGGCACTTACAAGGTACATGGGAAGCATGTTCTACTGTCCAAACCCGATGCCAATTCAGGCTCACTATCCCTGGCAATAAACTGGGTTTATGTGGCGGGATTCTCTCTTGTTATTCTTGTCCAGTGGCCGAAAGATATACAATATAAATAATTTTGACTTCGTAGCATGGGTGTAAATTTTAATTTAAATGGGCCGTGCTCCTTTCCCCACCCACATCGCACCTCCAATTAGAGATAGAACACATAGAACTGTCTCTGTTAACCTTTTCCAGCGCAGCAGTTGAGTTGCAGCGGCAGAGACCTGGGTTCGATCCTGACCTCGGGTGCTGTCTGGAGTTTGAACGTTCTCCTCGTGACATGCGTGGGTTTTCTCCGAGATCTTCAATTTACTCCCACATACAGGTTTGTACGTGAATTGGTTTGGCATAAGTGTAAATTGTCCCTAGTATGTTTAGGATAGTGTAAATGTGCGGGAATCGCTGGTTGGTGCGGATTCGGTGGGCCGAAGGGCCAGTTTCCGCGTTGTATCACTAAACTAATCTAAACTAAGCCGTTTATATTCGTGTTTTTTTTTTGTTAGACGTACATCATTCATTGATGGTACACAAAAATGCTGGAGAAACTCAGCGGGTGCAGCAGCATCTATGGAGCGAAGGAAATAGGTAACGTTTCGGGCCGAAACCCTTCTTCAGACTGATAGGGGGTGGGGAGAAGAAAGGAAAAAAGGAAAAAGGCGGAGGAGGAGCCTGAGGGCTGGGGGAGGGGAGGAGACAACCAGATGGCTGATGAAGGGGAGGGGACAGCAAGGGCTAGCAGAATTGGGAGAATTCAATGTTCAAGCCCCCAGGATGTAGACTGCCCAAGCGGAATGTGAGGTGCATTTCCTCCAATTTACGGTGTTGCTCGCTGTGGCCATGGAGGAGACCCAGGACAGAGAGGTCAGATACGGAATGGGAGGGGGAGTTGAAGTGCTGAGCCACCGGGAGTTCAGGTTGGTTATTGCGGACCGACCGGAGGTGTTCGGCGAAACGATCGCCAAGCCGCCGCTTGGTCTCACCGATGTAGATCAGCTGGCATCTAGAGCAGTGAATGCAATAGATGAGGTTGGAGGAGATGCAGGTGAACCTCTGTCGCACCTGGAACGACTGCTTGGGTCCTTGAATGGAGTAGAGGGGGGAGGTGAAGGGACAAGTATTGCATCTCTTGCGGTTGCAAGGGAAAGTACCAGGGGAGGGGGTGGTATGGGAGGGAAGGGAAGAATTGACAAGGGAGTTACGGAGGGAGCGGTCTTTGCAGAAGGCAGACATGGGGGGGGATGGGAAGATGTGGCGAGTGGTGGGGTCACGTTGGAGGTGGCGAAACTGACGGAGGATCACTTGTTGTATGTGACGGCTGGTGGGGTGAAAGGTGAGGACTAGGGGGACTCTGCCCTTGTTGTGAGTGGGGGGATGGGGAGAGAGAGCAGTGTTGCGGGGTATGGCAGAGACCCTGGTGCGAGCCTCATCTATGGTGGAGGAGGGGAACCCCCGTTCCCTGAAGAATGAGGACATTTCAGATGCCCTGGTGTGGAACGCATCCTGGGAGCAGATGCGGCGTAGACGGAGGAATTGGGAGTGGGGGATGGAGTCCTTACAGGAAGCAGGGTGGGAAGAAGTGTAGTCCAGATAGGCATGGGAGTCGGTAGGTTTGTAGTGGATGTCGGTAAGGAGTCTATCACCTGCGATGGAGATTGTGAGGTCAAGGAATGGTAGGGAAGTGTCGGAAATGGTCCAGGTGGATTTGAGTGCCGGATGGAAGTTGGTGGTGAAGCGGATGAAGTCAGTCAGTTGTGTGTGGGTGCAGGATGTGGCACCAAAACAATCATTGATGTAGCGGAGGTAGAGGTCGGGGATGGGGCCCTGGTCCGCATTGAACAAGGATTGTTCTACGTACCCGACAAAGAGGCAGGCGTAGCTGGGGCCCATGCGTGTGCCCATAGCTACGCCTTGTATTTGGAGGAAATGGGAGGAGTCAAATTAAAAGTTATTAAGTGTAAGGACCAGCTCCGCTAGGCGGAGGAGGGTGTCAGTGGCCGGGTATAGATTGCTTCTACGGTCGAGGAAAAAACGGAGGGCTTCGAGACCATCCTGGTGGGGGATGGAGGTGTACAATGACTGGACGTGCATGGTGAAGATGAGGGGGTGAGGGCCTAGAGAGTGGAATGCGATGTTGGCGAATATCGTGACAGGTATTAACACACTACTGGTTATTGGAATTCAAAGATTTGTTTTTAATGTTTATTTTTATTAGAAGCAATTGTACAAGAATAAAGCAATCGGCATAACAATTATACAATTTTCGTACAGCTTCATTTTTAACATTTTATAAACTGATAAATGAATCGGAAAAAAAAGTAAAAAGGAAAGAATGAAGAAAAAGAAAGATACAAAACAGAGAGAGGAAAAGACTGCCAAAAAGTGAGAGAAAAAATAAAAAGAAAAAGAAAAAAACGGAGATATGTCCCACTATCCTACCCTCCGCCCCCCCCCCCCCAACTCACCTATCCCAAGCATCGGTTTTAAATTTGTGTTCAACCATTCTTGTGTAGATGGGGCATGTTGGCCGGTGTGGACAAGTTGGGCCGAAGGGCCTATTTCCACTTTTATCAATTCTCCCCTCAAGCTCCGATGTTTTAGAAAATGTTCTAGAGAGACTTCCATGTTGTATTACTCTACGACTCTAATTCAACTCGCACGGTGCGCTCGCATCTGAAAAACCCGGTCAGTTACCAATCATCGAGTAAAGGCTCTCAGTCACTCTCCGATCTGATTTTTAACCAGGTACAGGCAGGACAACGCGGCGATCCCGAACGCAAGTCCAAACCCGGCGGTGATCAAACTGTCACTTCGAGAGAGCGAGGGGCAATTCGCTCCCCTGTCACCGTCTGTCAGAAATAGTTGTTACAACACGAGTCGCCGGTAAACCTCTACATTTGGACTATTGACCGTTGGCCAGGGTTCATATGTGTGAAACATGCCCAGAGTATCGTGAGCGGGTGGGGGGGCCCTACTGGAAAATTAACTCCGTGGCGTCTCGGTAGAGTTGCTGCCTCACAGAGCCAGAACTAGTGTACGGGGTGATCGCTGGTCGGCGTAGACTCGACACCGGGAAAGGATGCAATAGGAATCTGGGGGGTAACTTTTTCACACAAAGGGTGGTGAGTGTATGGAACAAGCTGCCGGAGGAGGTAGTTGAGGCAGGTACTATCGCAACGTTTAAGAAACATTTGGACAGGTACGTGATAGGATAGGTTTAAAGGGATATGGGCCAAACGCAGGCAGGTTGGACTAATATAGCAAGTTGTGGGTAAGTTGGGCCGAAGGGCCTGTTTCCACGCTGTGTGACTATGACTCTTTGACAATCTCCTTTAAACTTTGCCCCTCTGAATGAAAAGCTGTGCCGTCTAGTCTTTGACATTTCCACCTTGTAAAATGGTACTGACTGTCCACCCCCTCTATGCCTCTCATAATGTTGCATACTTCGATCAGGTCTGGTCGAATGTAGAGCGATGGACACGATTTAGTAGCGAGGAAGGTGGTTGAGGCCACGCTTTGTCTCACGAAACCCCAGCGAGAGCATGAAACCTGCACACCTGCATGAGACCAGCGTAAAAGAGTCAAAGATATGTAATCTACCCACAGACACCCCACGGGCTTAGTTTAATGCAAGTCGGTGACTTGGTCAGAGGTGAAATGCCCCATACTCCGCCAAGGCCAGTGTCACACGGCATCGGCCTGAATGTGAGACATCTGTTGTTTCCTCCCCAAATACACAGCAGCCGAGCAGGCGGCCATTTAGCCCACAGGGTCGCTGCTGGCCCGTGGGAAGATGGAAGTAATTAGTCGCTCTACGCGCCCCCAATCTCTGGGGCGCGGGAGTTTCCCGAAGCGAGAAGATGATAATGAGAACACGAAGTGTTGGAGTACCTTAGCTGGTCAGGCAGCATCGCTGGAGAACATGGATAGATGAGGTGCAGCGGTAGTGTTGCTGCCTTCCAGCGTCAGAGACCCGGGTTCCTGTGTGGAGACTACGGATTCGGCCTGTGTGGAGTGTGTGCGTTCTCTCTGTGAGTGAGCGCGCGGATATTCTCCGGGTTTTCCGGTTTCCTCCCACATCACAAAGACGCGCAGGTTTTGTCGGTTAATTTGCTTCTATAAATTTGTCCCTGGAGTGTAGGATAGTGATAGTGATAGTGATCGCTGGGAGGTGGGGACTCGGTGGGCTGAACAGTCTGTTTTTGCACTGTCTCTAATGTATGAAGTCTGAGTGACGGTTCGGGTCGGGACCCTTCTTCAGATCATAATGAGACAAGCCGCAAATGTAGACGCAGAAGATAGACACAAAATGCTGGAGTAACTCAGCGGGTCAGGCAGCATCTCTGGGGGAAAAAAGGAATAGGTGAGCTTTCGGGTCGAGACCCTTCATCAGATTGAGAATCGGGGAGAAGGACATTGAGGTATGAGAAGGTACAGAACAAAGCAGTGCCGGCATAGATCACACAGGAAAGGTGGAGCGCACAATGCGTGGGTGACATGCGTGGGTTTTCTCCGAGATCTTCCATTTACTCCCACATACAGGTTTGTACGTGAATTGGTTTGGCATAAGTGTAAATTGTCCCTAGTATGTTTAGGATAGTGCAAATGTGCGGGGATCGCTGGTTGGTGCGGATTCGGTGGGCCGAAGGTCCAGTTTCCGCGTTGTATCACTAAACTAATCTAAACTAAGCCGTTTATATTCGTGTTTTTTTTTTGTTAGACGCACATCATTCATTGATGTTGGCGAATATCGTGACATAACACACTACTGGTTATTGGAATTCAAAGATTTTTTTTAAATGTTTATTTTATTAGAAGCTATTGTACAAGAATAAAGCAATCGGCATAACAATTATACAATTTTCGTACAGCTTCATTTTTAACATTTTATAAACTGATAAATGAATCGGGGAAAAAAATAAACAGGAAAGAATGAAGAAAAAGAAAGATACAAAACAGAGAGAGGAAAAGACCCCTGAACTTCCAAAAAGTGAGAGAAAAAAGAAAAAGAAAAGAAAAAAAACGGAGATATGTCCCACTATCCTTCTCTCCCCCCACCCCCCCACCCCACTCACGTATCCCAAGCATCGGTTTTAAATTTGTGTTCAACCATTCTATTGTTGAAGAAATTCAGTGAAAGGGGACCATGTTTTGGAGAATTGGTCTGATTTATCAGCCAAAACAAGCCTTATTTTTTCTAAATGTAGTGTCTCGGTCATTTCAGTGATCCACGTCTTCACTGTGGGAACTGTTATCTTTTTCCAGAATTTGAGTATAAGTTTTTTCGTGGTTATTAAGGAAACGTCTTTGGAATATCGTTAACTTAGAGAAGCCCTCTGACATTCCTAAAATTATTAGTTTTGCATCTGACGCCAGTTGAATTTTAAGTGTTTTAGAAATGATATCGCATATTCCCATCCAAAAATTTTGTTTTTTTATACATGATACAAAGGAATGGGTTAAGGTAGCTTCTTGGAGGTGACATTTATCGCAGATAGGGGAGAGAATTGGAAAAATCTTATTCAATTTGGTCTTTGAAGAGTATAACCTATGCAATATTTTGAATTGTATCAGGCAATGCCTGACATTTAAAGAACAGTAATGTATGTATAGTAGGCTTTCCTCCTATCTTTTGAAATAGGTAAACCCAACTCGTCTTCCCATGCTCGCCTATAAATCTCAGAAGGTGGGGTATCAATATTTAAGAGAGTGCAAGATATCAACTTACTTGTATCGGCATGTCTATTCAAATAATCGTCTAATATATCTGGACCCATAAAAGGACAATTTTGTGTGTGTGTTTTCACATAATCTCGGATTTGAAGGTATCTAAAAAGATTGTTTGCGTTCAAGTGGTATTTCTCCTGTAGTTCTTGAAAAGAAAAGAAAGTCCCCTTCCTATAGAGGTCTCCCACAGTATTAATTCCCAGGTTTTTCCATTGAACAAACATCCTATCTAAAGTAGGCGGTTTAAACGAGGGATTGTTTGCAATAGGCAGAAGGAGAGACAAGTTTCTCAGTTTAAGACTTAATTTCAACTGTTTCCAAATACGTAGAGTACTGTGTATTATCGGATTTTGCTCATATGTTGACTTATTCAAATGTATTGGAGATAGGAGAATCGAGCCTATATTAAAAGGCAAACAATCTTCCCTCTCCATTTCTAACCAATTTACCTGGTGACATGACCAATTTACCATGGTGACAGCAGTCTGAAGAAGGGTTTCGGCCCGAAACGTTGCCTATTTCCTTCGCTCCATAGATGCTGCTGCACCCGCTGAGTTTCTCCAGCATTTTTGTGTACCTGGTGACATGTATCGTCCAACCAGAAGATTATGTTTTTAATGTTAGTTGCCCAGTAGTAAAAAAGAAAGTTAGGAAGAGCTAATCCTCCATTTTCTTTGAATTTGCACAAATGTCTTTTGTGTATTCTGTGGGTTTTGTAGTCCCAAATAAAATTAGTGATAGTAGAATCAATTAAAAAAAACACTTTTAGGGAGATGTATCTTTTGAATTGAGATTGATTGAAATAAATATAGGAGTTGCGGAAGGAAGATCATCTTTATGGCATTTACTCTACCTATAAGGGAGATAGGAAGTGTTTTCCAAAATTGAATGTAGGCATATAGTTTAGTAATTAATGGTGGTAAGTTTGTTTTAAATAGAGAGGGGTGTTTTCTAGTCACCTAAATTCCGAGATATCTAAACTTTTCGGTAACAATTCTGAAAGGAAATTTTTTGAATTGAAAAGGGTCTTGAGCTTTTATTGGCATAATTTCACTTTTATTCCAATTTATTCTATAACCTGAAAAAGCACCAAATTGTTCTATAATGTTTAGTACGTTTGGGATACTAACTTGGGAATTAGTAATGTATAAAAGTACATCGTCTGCATATAACGTAATCTTATTGGTGGTATATTTAGTATTATATCCGAGAATGCCCGAATGTGACCCGATACTCTCAGCAAGGGGTTCCATGGCTAAGGCAAATAACATTGGTGAAAGGGCGCATCCTTGTCTGTTACCCCTGGATAAGTGAAATTTAGGTGAAAGCATTTGATTTGTCAGTATTCTGGCTGTCGGATTAGTGTATAACAGCTTCACCCATGAAATGAAGTTTTCTCCTAATTGGAATTTTTCCAACACTGTGAAAAGATAAGCCTATTCCACTTGGTCGAAAGCTTTTTCTGCATCTAGAGAAATAATTGTTAGATCCTCTATTGTCGTTCTATGCGAATATATTATATTAAACAAACATCTCAAATTATAAAATGAATGTCGATTAGGTATAAACCCAGTTTGGTCTGGATGTATTAGTTTATTAATAACCAAGCTTAATCTGCAAGCCAAAGTCTTAGCTAAAATCTTCTGATCTGTATTTAAAAGGGCTATTGCCCTATATGATCCAGGCTCCTCAAGGTTTTTATCTTTTTTTGGAATCAATGTAATAGTTGATTCAGCAAGAGTTTGTGGTAAAGTCTGTTCTTTAAATGCTTGAATATAAAGGGCTTGTAAGCATGGGGAAATTAAATCATTAAATTTTTAATAAAATTCATCACTAAACCCATCGTTTTTCCACTTTTCAATGATTTAATAGTCTCTACAATGTCTTTTGTTGTTATCTCTGCACCTAATTCATCCCGTTCCTCCTCATTAAGGGATTGGAGATTGCAATTTTCAAGAAAGTTTTCAATCTTTGCAGGATCGGCTGTTGTTTTTGATGAATATAGTGTGTGATAGAATTTTAAGAATCTTTCATTAATATCTTTAGGCAGTGTAAGCAGCTCTCCTTTTTCTGATCTAATTTTTTGAATAGTGTGATCCTTCTCTAACTTATGGAGCTGACGTGCCAGTAGTTTGTGTGGTTTGTCGACAAATTCAAAAAAATGTTGCTTAGTATAATGAAATACATTAATATTTTTTGCAGAAAGGATCTGGTTTAATTTAAATTTTAATGCAGCTATCTTATTATGTTTTGCAGTGGTTGGGTCAATCGCATTTTCTGAGTCTAGCTGTTTAATCTGTTTTTCTAATTCCAATTGTTCAGTCCTATTTTTCTTGTCTTGAAAAGCTTGGTATGCAATAATACAGCCTCTGATATAGGCCTTGAAAGTTTCCCACAACAACTCTGCAGAAATACCAGGTGTGTAGCTTGTGTCAAAGGATATTTTCATCTGTAGCTTCAGATAGTCACAACAACTTGCCTCAGTTAGTATTTGTGGGTTGAATCTCCAAAACTACTTTTTATTCTACATTCCTTCCAATTTTAAGGAGAAAGTTAACGGACAATGGTCCGAAATGATATTATTGTGATCTTTTGGGTTATAGGTGAAAGGGATAATTTTTGCATCTACCAGGAAATAATCAATTCATGTATACGTTTTGTGAACACCTGAATAAAAAGAGTATTCTCTTCCGGATGGATTGGCAATCCTCCATACTGAATTCAAAGATTTAGATCAGTTTAGAGATACAGCGCGGAATCTGGCCCTTCGGAGAACGGAGTTCGATTCTGACCTCGGGTGCTGTCTCTGTGCAGTTTGCACGTTACTGGGCAGGTTCCCCCGAGTGCCCTGTACATGTACACGCACACACACGCGTATAATACGCATACGTACATAAAAACAAACAATAACAATGCAATAATAACAATAATAGTGTGTGTGTGTGTGTGTGTGTGTGTGTGTGTGTGTGTGTGTGTGTGTGTGTGTGTGTGTGTGTGTGTGTGTGTGTGTGTGTGTGTGTGTGTGTGTGTGTGTGTGTGTGCGTGCGTGCGTGTGTGTGTGTGTGTGTGTGTGTGTTTATTATATTGTTTACAGTGTACTATATTTACATAATTTTGTTGTGCTGCTACAAGTAAGAATTTCATTGTTCTATCTGGGACATATGACAATAAAACACTCTTGACTCTTGACTCTTGAGATGATACTTGAGGGAGAAGGAAACATGAATTATTGTTGGTTGGTTGAATTGAATGGTTGGATTCCATGAAAAGGAATCATACATTTGAGTTCAGAAATACAGCATTTAAAAGACATTTTAATAGAATGATCCCGGGATGAGTGGGTTAACATAAGATGAGCGCTTGATGGCGCTGGGCCTGTACTCGCTGGAGTTTAGAAGAATAAGGGGGGATCTCACTGAAACTTAACGGATAGTGAAAGGCCTGGGTAGAGTGGATGTGGAGATGTTTTCACGAGTGGGAGAGTCTAGGATCAGAGTACGGGAGTCAGGGGGTATGGGGAGAAGGCAAGCGAATGGGGTTGAGAGGGAAAGGTAGATCAGCCAAGATTGAATGGAGGAGTAGAGTCAATGGGTTGAATAGCCTAATTCTGCTCCTATGGCTTATGAACATGAACTACCTTTCCTCTGCACTCTGAGTTCTTATGCGGGTCTTGTCCAGCATTTATTTGCCTCCACAAATGCTGCTCGAATGACTGAGATCCTCTAACAGGTTACGTTTTTCTTGCTACAGATTGCAGTATCTGCAGTCTCTTGTGTCTAAATAACAACCTGCTCTTCAGAGAAGACATGGCCAGGAGAGTTCCTGGGATTCACTCCCTCATCGGGATACTTTGGCTGCTGTTGAGCGACTCTGGAGGCGAGTCCATGCCTTGAGCTCGGGGTGCGGGTGGCGGTAGGGTGGAAGAAGCTGTGCTATATAGAACAGTACAGCACACGAACAGGCCATTCAGCCCACAACATCCATGCCGAACATGATGCCAAGTTAAAGTAAACTCCACTGCCGCACATAATCCATATCTATGCATTCTCTGCAGAACCATGCACCTTTCTAAAAGCCACTTAAACCCCACTATCGTATCTGCCCTCCACCCGCCACTTCTGGCAGCGCATTACAGACACCCACCACTCTTGGTGTAAACATGTGGTGCCCCAGTTCCCTCCCACATCCCCAAGGTTGGAGGTTAATTGCCCGCAGTGCGTATGGAGCGGATGCGAAAGTGGAATAATGTAGAACTGGTATGATCGGTTGAGTCGGTGGGCTGAGTAGCCTGTTTCCAAGCTCTGTCTGTCTGTCTGTCTGTCTGTCTGTCTGTCTCTGCCTGCCTCTGTCTGTCTGTCTGTCTGTATTTATCCATCTACTTATTCAGGGAGTACAAATACCTGGGAGTGCACCTGAACAGTAAACTGGACTGGTGCAGGAACGTTGAGGCCCTGTACGAGAAGGGACAGAGCCGCCTGTACTTTTTGAGAAGGCTCCGCTTCTTCAATGTCTGCAGTAAGATGTTGCAGATGTTCTACCAACTGGTGGTAGCCAGTACCATCTTCTTCACTGCCATGTGCTGGAGCAGCAGGGCGAATGCAGCGGATGGCAACAGGATCAACAAACTCATCAGGAAGACTGGCTCCATCCTTGGGGCAGAGTTAGATTCATGGGAAGTGGTCTTGGAGTGGAGGATGCTCCTCAAACTGCGTAGCACCCTGGGCAATACAGCTCACCTGCTCCATGACACACTGGTCAACATGAGGACCACCTTCAGCAACAGATTGGTTCCACCAAGATGCAGCACAGAACACCACAGGAGATTAATCTTCCCTGTGGCTATCAAACTTTACAACTCCTCCCCCTCTGTCGTGGGGTAGACTGAGACTGACACCCCCCCCCCCTTAATCTTTGCACATCCCGAAAGCCTACCATTTGTCACTTTATTTTAATGTTTCATGTTTAATTATTTTATGACTGTTACCAAAATAATTACCCTCCTGGGATAAATAAAGTTCCATCATTTCGTATCGTATCTATCTAAAAGCTTTTCAGTGTACCTCGGTACATGTGACAATAAACTAAACTATCTATCTATCCATCCATCCATCCATCTACCTATCTATCATTCTACCTATCTATCATTGTGTCTATTATATTTATCTATTTTATCTATCTATTCTATCTAGTTTATCTATCTATCTATTTAATTTATCAATCTAATCTATCCATCCAGACTGGGTTAAATCACAACCTCCAGAAATGTCTGTGTGGAGTTTGCATATCTCCCTGTGACTGACCCTTGCTAACTCTTGTGATCTTGCTAAATTATGTGAGGTGATGCCATGGGTAGACCTACTGTCCTTGTCCATCAGTCGAGGGGGCACCGTCGAGTATGGCTGCTCTGCCTGCAGCTGTCTGTCCTGTTCACCATTTTTTGTTTGTACTGTGCTAATAGTTTTGTTTTGGAGGTCAAATCTTTGTTGTGTGTGTGTAGGGGGGGGAAGGGGGAAACTGTACTTCTCGGTCCCTACCTGATCGGAGTTGCGGTTTTCCTCCGAGCTGCATCTTCGCCCCTTCATCACGGCTTACCAGTAGCATGCGGTGGCGTTTCCTGCTGGGACCGGCCGGCCAGAACTTCAACTTAGGCGGCGGCTCAGCGCTGAAGCACCATCCCGCAGCGGGCAATACCTTACCCGGGTCGCCGTGTGGTAAGCTCCGGAGCGCTGAGACCGCCGACTCCAACATCGCGGAGCTGCAGGGTCTGCGGAGCGTCCAGCTGCGGCGGCACTGACTCTGAACACCACGGAGCCTGGGATCTTTCGCCGCGATCGCCAGTGTCGGAGCTCCGACCAGCGCGGCCTGTAGACTTCAGGAGCCCCGGTCTCCGGGGAGGAAGCGGCCGTTCCAGACACTCCAAGCCGCTGAGAGTGTTCTCCCGACGCCGGAGCTCCATCATCCGGCGAGAGGGCCTGCAACATCGGGCCTCAGTTGCGGCGACTGCGGAGGCCTCAATAGGCCTGACCATGGGTGAACAGGAGGGAGAGGACTGGACTTTGTTGTCTTCCCTCACAGTGGGAACCATTGCGGGGGGGATGTTTATATGTTTTATGTTAAATTCTTTAATGTTGTGTTTTATTTTTGGTGTGCTGCAGATGGCTCGGAAAACATGGCTGCTGAAGGTGAGAGTGAATGCTGGCGTGATTGGCTGCCGCTGCTCTCTCTCCGAATTGTGTATTGTTGCTGTATATGTTGTTTTTGTTTCATGCTTGTTTTAACTGTAAGGTGTCCTTGAGAGTCCTGAAAGGCGCCCTATAAATAAATGGTATTATTATTATTAGGGTTGGGACAACTCACTGCTGTGCTGGGAAACTATGAACACCAACACACCACAGCTGATGGCACTAATATCTTGTCCTTGTGTTTCAGGTCTGGGACAGACTGCTGGGAAACCAGGCACTCGTCGCTTGGTGAAAGGGACACTGGGACAGTCAGTCACGTTACCAGGATGTATCTCAGGAGAATACATTTCAATCCTTACTTGGGATTACCGCAATTCACCAACAACAGGAAAGGTTCAATTATGTACGAAATCTCAAAACAATCCAATACAATATAACAAACAGCGGATCAAGTTAAACCTGAAGGACTGTAGTCTGGAAATACAGAACCTAACAGAACACGATCAAGGTCTATATGAAATGAACTTAAGGATGAATCTTGCTGTCCATGAACATGTGACAGAACTGAAGATTTATGGTAATCTATTTCAATTAAAAAAATGGTACACTTTCCATTATAACAACCTTTAAGAACTTAAAGGTGTAAGGGGGGATGCTTTCGATGTGCGCCCAAGTCTGTGGGTTATACGGGCAGGGTGAATACTGAAACATTACATGGGTCGGAGTCCTTGCTTATTTAGGAACCCATCCTCAGTATTTGCCGTTTGAATATTAATGGAGGTGCATTAGGATGGGTTCTTGAATGGAGATCTCTCTAAGCCATCTGACTTCTGTGGAAGATGATAGGTCCACAGACATTCAACTTTCTCTGCTAATAACGAGTTTACTTGTGATCTCGTTTTGGTGGCAAAGTGTAACCTGGACGATCCATTTTTGTAAACTCACGGGAAGGATTTTGCACTAAAACTAGGTGCTTGTCTGTAAACAGTTTGTAAATTGTCCGTCGTGGGTGTAGAATAGTGCCAGTGTGCGGGGATCGATGGTCGGCGAGGACTCGGTGGGCCGAAGGGCTTGTTTACGCTGTATCTCTAAACTAAACCAAACAGTCTTCTACTCTTAATGTTCTTGTGGTAAACTCATGGCTAGCAGCTTCTGGTTGTTATTATTCCATGGCTTGTATTTGTGCTTTTTTTTAAAACAGAACGAGTGTCATTACCAGTAATAAATATCACAGAAGCCGTCACTGACGGGGTGTGTAACGTTAGCTTGCTATGTTCACTGGAGCACGGCACCGAGCCAGTCTACACTTGGTGGTCAGGAGATGGCAAGGTCGCGGCAGATGGGTCGCACATACTGACTGACGAAGGGAGAAGGCTGGCACTATCCATAGCTCTACCCAACAACAACAGCGTGTATAACTGCACCGTGGAGAACCCTGTTAGTGAGGAGACACGGACCGTGGATCTCACAGAGTTCTGTCCTGCCCATGAAGGTTTGTGCCTTCATCTTTTCACAGTAAGCACATTTCTCAAATAAAATAAGGGCTATTTATTTCATTCCTATTCAAATCTCCAAATCCTTCCGATGGAATAAATCATGTAATAGATGTAGTATAAACAGGCACAAAGTGCTGGAGTAAATGTCTCAGCGGGACAGGCAGCATCTCTGGAGAGAAGGAATGGTTGACGTTTCGGGTCGAGAAGAAGGGCCACGACCCGAAATGTCGCCCAATTCCTTCTTTCCAGAGAAACAATTTTCGGATAAAAAAACAACATCTGCAGTTCCTTCCTGCACAATATATTTAGCTTAGTTTAGTTTAGAGATTCAGCATTGAAACGGTCCATTCGGCCCACCGAATCTGCGCCGACCATCGATCACCCGTACACTAATTCTATCCTACACGTTAGGGACAATTTACAGAAACCATTTAACCTGCAAATCTGCATGTCTTTGGGCTGTGGTCTAAACCGGGGACATAACGCACACGCTCACAGGGAGAACGTACATACTCCGTACAGACAGCATCTGTAGAAAAGAACGACCCGGATCTCTGGTGCTCTGAGGTAGCAACGCTACCGCTGAGTTACTCCAGCATTGTGTGTGTATCTTCGGTGTAAACCAGCATTTGCAGTTCCTTCCTACGCAAAAGGAAAAATAAGCTGTGTGCAAAAAAACAGACATGAATGCAGAAATACACAATCAGAAAACAAGTCCATGGTCTATAGTCTTCCATTGGCGAGGTTGGACTTGAATTATGCAGGTTGGTTCAAGACCCTGATGGTTGCAGAAAAGTACCTTTAACGATAGAGAGGCTGGAGGTGCTGGAATCTTGAGCAAAAATCAGTGCTGAAAGAATTCAGCGGGTCAGGCAGCTTCTGTGGAGGGAATGGTCTGAAAAAGGATCGATTTCCCTCCCGAGATACTGCCTCACCCATCGATTTCCTACGGTACATTAAAAAAAAAACCAATAGCTTTAGCTGCTTCTCCCTACGTTTGCCTTACAGCGCTTAAACCCAGATGCGATCCCGACTACGGGTGCTGTCTGTCCGGAGTTTGTACGTTCTCCCCGTGACCGCGTGGATTTTCTCAAAGATATTTGGTTTCCTCCTACACTCCAAAGATTTACAGGCCTGTGGGTTAATTGGCTTCTGTATACGTGTGAATTGTCCCTTGTGTGTGTAGGATAGTGTAAGTGTGCTGGGATCACTGGTCGGGGCAGACTCGGTGGGCCGAAGGGCCTGTTTCTACGCTGTATCTCTAAAAAGGAAACTATCTAAAAATAAAACTATCATAGCTCAGCCTCTCCAGTCTAAATTGTAACTGCATTTTCCATTTTAAGCAAACATTATTGAACAGGCGTCTGAAACCATGAGAGGAATAGATCGGGTGAATGCACAGAGTCATCTACCTTGTGTAGAGGAATGGAGAACCAGAGGACGTAGGTTTAAGCTGAAAGGGGAAGGATTTAATAGGAACCCAAGGGGCAACGTTTCCCACAGAGGGTGACGGGTACATGAATGAGCAGAGGAGGTAATTGGGGCAGTTACTATAAAATAATTTAAAGCCATTTGGACAAGTACATTGTTAGGAAAGTTTAGAAGGATATAGGCCAAAGGCGGGCATATGGGGCTAGCTTAGATGGGACATCATGGGGTGAAGGGCAGTATTGCCTTCTTGCATGACCCGTAAGCAATCGCAGCGAATTGTGGACGCAACCCAGGCCTTCACACAAACCAACCTCCCTTCTATCGATTCCATTTATACCTCACACTGCCTCGGCAAGACCAGCAGCATAATCAAGGACGATTCGCGCCCTGGCCACACCCTCTTCTCCCCTCTCCAATCAGGCCAACGGTATAGAAGTGTGAAAACGCACACCTCCAGATTCAGGGACAGTTTCTTCCCAGCTGCTATCAGGCAACTGAATCATCCTTCCACAAGCAGAGAGCAGTGCTGAACTATGACCTACCTCTTTGATGTCCCTCGGTCTATCCTTGACCAGACTATCTTGCACGAAACGTTATTCCCCTATCATGTATCTATACACTAGAAATGGATTGATTGTAATTGTGTATCGTCTTTCTGCTAACTCGATAGCACGCAACCAAAAAGCTTTTCACGGTAACTCGGTACACGTGACAATAAACTAAACTGAACTGAACCGAACTCTCTGATTCTGTTCCTATGCACCAACAAATCAATAGATTGGCAACTGAAAATGTGATCTCTCTTCAGGTTATAAGCCACTGAGAGTCTCAAGCCGTGTACTTTTTACAGCCGCCACAATCATCTTCATCTCATCTATCTTTTGCTACATGTATTGCAAGAGGACAAGCTCAGCACAGGTCAGTACCTTAGAATGTTATTCTTTGTCCAATTCCAGGTAATAACCTGTAACCCATCTCCCCCCACCCCTCCCCTCCATTCCCTCTGCCTTACAAGTTTGTGCGCCTATTTCTCCCACTATCCCTCCCCTAATCCTTCAAGGATTTGACCGTGGATGGAATGCGCCAAGAATTAATTGGTGAAACTGTGGATATGCGAGAGGCTTGGATAGAGTGGATGTGGAGAGGATGTTTCCACTAGTGGGAGTGTCTAGGACTCCAGGTCATAGCCTCAGAATTAAAGGACGATATTTTAGGAAGATGAGGAGGAATTTCTCTTGTCAGGGTGGTGAATCTGTGGAATTCTTTGTCACAGAAGGCTGCGGAGGCCGTCAATGGATATTTTTATGGCAGAGATGGATTCTTGATTACTACGGGAGTCAGGGGTTATGGAGAGCAGGTAGGGTAATTAGGTTAAGAGGGGGATATAGATCAGCCATGATTCAACCGGAGTAGATTTGATGGGACGAATGGCATAATTCTGCTCCTGTCACTTACGACCTTATGGGAGGCCAAAGATGATGGTTTCTGCGGGGATTATAGGGCTGTTTGAAACAATAGGCAGGCAGGGGCTAGATTGGGATGGGACATAAATGTAATTTAAAAATACACCAAAGCAATGTTGTCCTATTAGTGAGGCGAGCTGCAGATAGTTGAACTCGTGTGGTTTGGACCCTGGCTGCAGATGCTGTCACATTCTATCGCCCACTGCGGTCCCAGACCACACGTAGCGTGAACAGAAATACGCGTGTGATCGGATAAACAGATGGGACTGGAACAAGATGCAGCAGAGAGGGCAGTCAGTGTTTAAAGGTACCAACCACATCGTATTTAAGTTGACAAACCCACAGTAACATCCTCTGACAACAACATTCTGCCTTTTTTCTGTCTGCAATTCTCTAAAGTGAAATGTCGTGGCGGTGACCGATAAGGCATAATCAGAAAAGGACACAAAGTGCTGGAGTAACTCAGCGGGTCTGGCAGCATCTCTGGAGAGCACGGAAAGGCGACACAGTACTGCTCACGCTGCCACGGCAAGGCCAGCAGCATAATCAAAGACGAGTTACAACCTGGCCACTCCCTCTTGTCCCCTCTCCAACGAGGCAAAAGGTACAGAAGTGTGAGATCGCAGACATCCAGATTCAAGGACAGTTTATTCCCAGCTGTTATCAGGCAACTGAACCATCCGACCACAACCAGAGAGCAGTGCTGATCTACTATCTCCCTCATTGGCGACCCTCGGACTATCCTTGATCGGACTTTGCTGGTTTTACCTTGCACTAAACGTTATTCCCTTATCACTGTAAATGACTCGATTGTAATCGTGTGTATTGTCTTTCCGCTGGCTGGTTAGCACGCAACAAAAGCTTTTCTCTGCACCCCAATTCAGATGACAATAAACAAAACTGTAAACCAAACTGTATTGTACTGGGTCGAGACCTTTCTTGAGACTAATTTAGTGGAGGTGGGGGAGAACAAGGATGGAAAAGGGGGAGAGGCACGACAAAGTGTGGCAGGTAAAAGGGAGACAGAGGTGAGTGGGGAGCTTGATAGGCAGGTAGAGTCATAGAGACATACAGCGTGGAAACAAGCCCTTCGGCCTAACTTGCCCACACCGACCAACATGCCCCATCTACATTAGTCCGACCTGCCTGCATTTGGCCCATATCCTTCCAAACCTGCCATATCCATGTACCTGACTAATTGTTTCTTGAACGTTGCAATGGTCCCTGCATCAACGTTCATGACTGGAAATATGTATTTGAAGGAACTGCAGATGCTGGTTCAAACCATAGGTAGGCACAAAATGCTGGTGTAACTCAGCGGGACAGGCAACATCTCTGGAGAGAAGGAATGGGTGACGTTTCCAGTCGAGACCCTTCTTCTACTGAAAATATCCTCTTCGCGTCCGTTTCTTCTCGACCTTTCATTATTTGGTAAGTTTCAATGAAATCCTCCCCTCATCCTTCTAAACTCCAGCGAGTACAGGGTCTTCAAATGCTCCTCATACATTAACCCAATCATCCCTGGGATCATGCTCGTAAACCTCCTCTAGACCCTCTGCAATGCGAGCACATCCTGCACATCCTTCCTCAGTTATGAGACCCAAACCTGTACACAGTATTGCAAATGTGGCCTCACCAACACCTTAGAAGTTAATGGAGCCAATTAACCTACAAACCTGTACATCTTTTGAGTGCGGCAGGAAACCGGAGCACCCGGAGAAAACCCACAGGTTCAAAGGGAGAACGTGCAAACTCAGTAAATGCAGCACCCGAGGTCAGGATCGAACCTGGGTCTCCGGCGCTGTAAGGCAGTAACTCTACGGCTGTGCCACCGTGCGACGTACAGCACAGAAACTGGCCCTTCGGCCCAATTTCCCATGTCATCAAATGCTCCTCATATGTTAACCCAATCATCACCAGGGCCATTCTCGTATCCCTTGCACTGTGCGTTACAAGCCTGAGTCACATACACACAAGGTCTAAATACATGGTCCACTGACAACCTGCGGCGAGGGACAGACCGTGTTCCATGTGTATATGGAGTGCGAGATGCTGCAGTCCCTGTACCAGTATCTGAAGGGGCTGCTCCTCATGTTCTGGTTGTAATTTAGTCTCACGATGTTGGTATTTGGGCACAAGGCAGGGAGTGGGGAGGATCGATCCGGAGGGTGGGATCTCCCTGTCGGTCTGCTCCTGGGCCTGGCCAAGATGGCCATCCACGGGTCCAGGCAGCGGGAGGCAATGCTCACACCTGAGTCATCTGCCTGAACTCTTCTGGGGCTACGTCCGTGCCCGCATGTCCCTGGAGAGGGAACACACACGCGTTGTCGACGGGGACTCTGGAGGCCTTCCGTCAATGCTGGTCATTAGAGGGGGGGGGGGCGGTTGGTGACTGTATTGTAGACAAGGTCGGTACTATTGTATCATAATGACTGCCTGATGTAATTTGACCATTGAAAGTCGTGTACTTTCTCCTCTATTGTATAGTGTAAACTGAATAAAGCTTGAAAGAAGGGAGAAAAATGGCCCACTGACATTCTTCCCTTTCAAGCCACAGAGAGATTTATGTGAACTGGATGCCAGTGGAGGAGAGGAAACATAGAAACGTAGAAAATAGCTGGAGGAGTAGGCCATTCGGCCCTTCGAGCCAGCACCGCCATTCAATATGATCATGGCTGATCATCCAAAATCAGTGCCCCGTTCCTGCTTTTTTTCCCATATCCCTCGATCCCTTTGGCCCTAAGAGCTAAATCTAATTCTCTCTTGAATACATCCAGTGAATTGGCCTCCACTGTCTTCTGTGGCAGAGAATTCCACAGATTTACAACTCTCTGGGTGAAAATGTTTTTCCTCAACTCCGTTCTAAATGGCCTACCCCTTATTATTAAACTGTGACCCCCTGGTTCTGGACACCCCCAACATCGGGATCATGGGGAATTTTTTTCCTGCATCGGAAAATCGGAAGGCACAGCTCACCACGATATACGATAAGATAAAATTTAATCCCGATCTGGACACTGCAGGCAGGAACGAACGAGGGAAAGGCGCTCTCTGCCCAACGTTTATCGTTCGATGCATCAAATCTAACCACCTGCTTGAATTGTGCCTTGAATTTAGATTAGTTTAGAGATACAAATGGTGGCGCAGCGGTAGAGTTGCCACCTTACAGCGCCAGAGACCCTGGTTCGATCCTGACTACGGGTGCGGTTTTGTACGCATTTTACATGTTCTCACGTCACCTGTGTGTCTCCTCCCTGTTTCCTCCCACACTTCAAATACGCAGCTTGACGGTACACAAAAATGCTGGAGAAACTCAGCGCGTGCAGCAGCATCTATGGAGCGAAGGAAATAGGCAACGTTTCAGGCCGAAACCCTTCTTCAGACTGATGGGGGGGTGGGGAGAAAAAAGGAAAAAGGCGGAGGAGGAGCCCGAGGGCTGAGGGATAGAAAGAGACAGCCCGAGGGCCGAGGAAGGGGAAGAGACAGCAAGGGCTAACAGAATAGGGAGAATTCAATGTTCATGCCCCCAGGATGCAGACTCCCCAAGCGGAATATGAGGTGCTGTACCTCCAATTTCTGATGTTGCTCGCTCTGGCCATGGAGGAGACCCAGGACAGAGAGGTCGGATACGGAATGGGAGGGGGAGTTGAAGTGCTGAGCCACCGGGAGGTCAGGTTGGTTATTGCGGACTGAGCGGAGGTGTTCGGCGAAATGATCGGCAAGCCTCCGCTTGGTCTCACCGATGTAGATCAGCTGACATCTAGAGCAGCGGATGCAATAGATGATGTTGGAGGAGATGCAGGTGAACCTCAGTCGCACCTGGAACGACTACTTAGGTCCTTGAATGGAGTCGAGGGGAGAGGTGAAGGGACAAGTGTTGCATCTCTTGCGGTTGCAAGGTAAAGTGCCCGGGGAGGGGGTGGTACGGGAAGAAAGGGAAGAATTGACAAGGGAGTTACGGAGGGAGCGGTCTTTGCGGAAGGCAGACATGGGGGGAGATGGGAAGATGTGGTGAGTGGTGGGGTCACGTTGGAGGTGGCGAAACTGACGGAGGATCACTTGTTGTATGTGACGGCTGGTGGTGTGAAAGGTGAGGACTAGGGGGACTCTGCCCTTGTTGCGAGTGGGGGGATGGGGAGAGAGAGCAGTGTTGCGGGGTATGGAAGAGACCCTGGTGCGAGCCTCATCTATGGTGGAGGAGGGGAACCCCGTTCCCTGAAGAATGGGGACATTTCAGATGCCCTGGTGTGGAACGCCTCATCCTGGGAGCAGATGCGGCGTAGATGGAGGAATTGGGAGATGGGGATGGAGTCCTTACAGGAAGCAGGGTGACGTGCAGGTTTGTAGGTTAATTTGCTTCGTGTATGTGTAAATTGTCCCCAGTCACTGGGCAGAAATCCTGGGGGGCGGGCTGTCCCCCCCCCCCCCCATGTTTTGAGAGGTGGGGGACAGCCGCCCCATGTTTTGTGAAACATGTTGCAGCAAAACCGCCAGGGGATGGCTATAAATTTGGATGTACGATTCTGCTCTTACAGACGGATTTTTAAAATATCGGCCCGACTTCCTGTTTCATTTTGCTGCTTAAAAAATGCAAGGATATAAAAAGTCATACTGTACCTCTAAATATTATAGCAGATTAAATCTATTAGTATTTTAAATTTCAAGATCTGGATGATTATTTTTGTAAGCTTTCATCTACCTGTCCCTCTCCAGGTTTAAACAGCGCTGTCAGTGTAGCACGTGGGAATTTAAACGGAGAGCTGTCGGCTACACCTCTATGGTTTCTAAATATAGCGCTACTGGCTGGAGTGCTATGGGCTTTACACATAGCGCAATGGCCACAGCGCTGTGGGTCACAGACTGTTCGTGGAGGGAGAAGGAGGGAGAGAGAGAGTGAGATGGAGGTAGGGAATAAGAGAGGGAGGGAGAAAAAAGGAAGTAGAGAGGAAAGACGGAGAGGGAGGGTGAGGGAGGGAAAGAGATGAAGGAGGGAGAGAGAGTAAGGGAGGGAGAGAGAGGCTTCCTAAGTGGCTTCTACATCATCATCTGGTGCTAAAAGCAGGAAGCAGCTGCAGTTCTTTGCTTCACATCCGCAGCAGAACTTATCTTTTCACCTCTATAATACTGAAGAATGAAACACTTGAGATGCTAACTCTTCGCAAGAGGCATTGAATTGACAGTACAACGCAGAGAATGGCTGTAATTAATGCTTTTACTGTATAAATCAGTAATAAATTACATGTCAAAGCAGGGGATAGAAAATGAGTTATTAGTCTGAAATTTATATTCAGTTAAAGAGAACTACTCATGTTAATGATGGATATAAGGTTTGGATCTGAAAAGCATTGGTGTGTTGTCAGTGAATGCAATGAGATGGTATTATATCCTCCCTCCTCTCCCCCCCTTCCTCCCCAACCCCTCTTCACTCCCCTCCCCACCTCCCCCTCCCACCACCAATCACCTCCTGTCCCCATCCCCTCGTCTCTTTTCTCCCTCTCCTCATCCTCTCTCTCCCTCCTCTTTTACCCTACCCTCTCCTCTTCCTCTCCCATTCTCCCTCCCCCTCTACCCCCATCACCTTTCCTCCCCTTCCCCTCCTCTCCTCCTAGCCTCCACAACCCCCACTCTTCCTCTCCCTGTACCCTTCCTCCCATCTTCCTCCCTCCTCCTACCCCCCTCATCCTACCCTCCCCCTCCTCTCTCCCCCTCTTCCTCTCCTTCCCCATTCTCTCCCCTCACCCATCACCTCATCTCCCCTCGCCCCCCTCGCTCTATCCCTCTTCTCTCCCCTCTCTCCCCCTCCTCCCTATTCTCTCCCCACCTGCTCTCCCTTCCCCCTTCCCCCCCGCTTCACGTCTCCCTCTCCCCTCCCTTCCCCGCCCCTGCTCTCCTCCCCTCACCACTCCTCCCCATCACCTCCTCTCCTCTCCCTCCCTCTACCCTTCTCTCTCCCCCCTCTCCTCACCCCTCTCTACCCCTCCTCTCATCCTCCCCATTCTCTCTCCTCCCCATCACCTTCAATCCCTTCCCTCCCTCTCCCCTTATCTCTCTTCCCCTGAGCACCTCGCCCCTCCTCTCTTCCCCTGCCCCCCACCCCATCCTCACCCATTCTCTGCCATTCCTTTCCCCTCTCTCTCCCTCTTCTCGCCGCTCTCTCCCCTCCTCTCCCCACTCCTCCTCTCCTCCCCCCTACTCTCTTGTCCCCCTCTTTCCCCTCCTCTCCCTTCTGCATCACCCCCCTCCTCTCTCCTGTTGTTCCAAATCAAACCACTTCAATTTAGCTCAATACGATACAGAGTGCAGGAGGAACAGAGTCCCTGACCCGCTGAGTTACGCGACCAATCGTATCGTTGGAATGGTTTGGTTTGGAACAGTAGGCGTGAACACACTTACCTTTGGAGAATGCCTTTCACTTCCTAAACAAACAAAACCAAACACATTTAATGCACCGAGCCATAAGCTTTAACCAGAGATGCGGATGACAGAAATCAAACTGTCAAAGGGCGGAAATCGCTGACAAAACATGGGGTGGGGGGCACAATTTCTTGGTGGCCGCGCACACACACAAGCGCAAGGCTTCGGCCGAGGGCCCAGTGGACGGTAACATCGGGAGCTGACCTGGTTGGTGACCGACTCCGAACACCAGCAACAGCAGCTTCTTCCGCCCCGAATCGTGGGGCTTGAATCGGCCTGTTTGCGGGACCTTTCATCGCCTGTCGAGGCTTCAACATCGGGAGCCTCGATCGCCTCGATGCAGCAGTTTGATTTTAAGCCGCTCCGGGCGATGAAAGGCCCCGCGAACGGGCCGATTCAGAAAGCGTCTGATACCCGCTTGAATCTTTCAAAAGCTACAATGTGAAAAATAACACACAAATAAAAGCAAATAAGGCCAACAGAAGAACCAAACTTGGAAGGGGGAGAGAGAAAGATGGGAAAAACATATTTAATTACGGGAGTGACCATGAATGAGGGACTTACCTGCAAGCCAGCCAGGAAACCCGTTCGACTGGAGCCTGATGACCTGACCCGTTGAAATCCGATACCCGTTTAAATCTTTCCCATCCACCAATACATCCAATTAGTTCAAATGGCAATTGTACCCACATCAGACAGCTTTGGAAGGTCAAAATACAATTGGTGACACATTGTGTTAATATTGTGTTAATAGAGGCATTTTACAAGCGTTTAACAGTGACACCCCCACTGTCTCGCGGAAAGCAGAGATTATAATAGTTTTTTTCACTGAATTTTAAAATCCGGATTATAAAACATGGGGGGGGATTGTCCCCCGCCTCTCAAAACATGGGAAGGACGTATCCCCCATCCCCCAGGATTTCCGCCCATGCCTTCTCCCCCTAAACCACTGATCCCCCCACACCCTCCATTGCTGCACTTTACTCCTAACCTCACTCGCAGCGGTAGAGTTGCTGTCTCGCAGCGTCAGAGACACGGGTTCGATCCTGATCACGGGTGCTGTCTGCAGGGCCTATGAAAGGGGGGTGTAGGGGGTACATCATACCCGGGCCTGAGGTCAAAAGAGGGCCCGGGAGCCAAAGGAGGGGGGCCTGGAACTTCTTGAAATCTCAGAGAATGTTTGCATATATTTTGTGAAGACTAGCATTCACATTTTGTGTGACCCGACATAGTTTTATATATCATAATTCGTAGAAATTGTGATCCATAATAAAGCGGGGAATTTTAACTAGCGGGTGTGAGGTCAGGGTAACCTGATTAAAAGAGGGGGAAGGGGAAGACCCATCACTACTGAGGAGGGTGGGGGGAGCACTAGGACGCAGCAGAGTCAGTCCACGTGCTGTCTGCATCGTGGAGGTTGTGGGCCTCGTGCTGCGCCTGGAACTCTGGTGAGGTGACGGCTCTGGCCCGCTGGTGGCAGGTGGAGAGGCGAGGGTCGGCGGAGTCACCGGTGGAGGGACTGGTCTGGAGTGGGTGGTGCGTGTGTTTGTGAGTGGGTGTGGGTGAGTGTGTGGGTGTGGGTGTGTGTTTGTGAGTGGGCGTGGGTGTGTGTTTGTGAGTGTGTGTGTGTGGGTGTGGGTGTGGGTGTGTGAGTGGGTGGATGGGTGTGAGTGGATATGGGTGGGTGGGTGTGTGGGTGGGTGTGTGTGAGTGGGTGTGAGATGGTGTGGGTGGGTGTGAGTGGGAGTGAGTGGGTGCGAGTGAGGTAAGTGGGTCTGGGTGTTCGTGGGTGTGCGTGAATGGGTGGGTGTGTGTGGGTGTTGGTGTGGGTGTTGGTGTGTGTGTTGGAGTGTTTGGGCGAGTGTGGGTGTGTGTGAGAGTGAGTGAGTGAGTGTGAGTGAGGGCCAGAGTTGACAGTACTGGCATTCTGAAAATGTATGTTTTAGTACAGACTTAATTCTAAGTGCCTGTTTGACACATAGGCAGTATGACGATGGTCGTTTAACCTTGCAACTTAGCGTAGTAGCCTTTGATCACCCCAAAATAAGTCAGGCCTATAGCCTTTAGGCTTGGATAAAGACGAAAGGCAGCAGGAGCATCGTCTTTTTTCCCCCTTTTTTCATATATAAAAGTATAAATTATAAATCATCTCTCCAAAATGTATTCTCACAAATCAGGAGCCAAGAAAAGAAAAGACAAGAAAGATCTAGAGGAAAATGAACAAAGGGGTCAACACACGCTCTTTCAATTTGGATTAAGTGCGGTTTCAAAAATGTTTTCATTGAACTCACCTATAGAATTGGAGCAAGAAGAAACTGTTGGAAACCTCATCCACAAACAAGGAGCAGTTGATCTGGGTAATCATGCACAGGATTTTGATGAAGGGGCAGATGCAGAAAATGAAAAAGGAAAACAGAAAGAAACAGACTTACAGGCACATGTGGAAGTGAATTTGGAAGACGAGAGGAGTAATTATAATGTACACCTTGACATTGGATGTATCACAACCGAGTTTCCATCTCAAAAGGAAATAGAAAGGTATGTTACGAATGGTCACATCCCTCTGCCTAAAACATTCCCAAAAGACACCTGCAATCAAGTTTTCCCAGAAAGCATACTGACATTTCAAAGCACCAGTGGAGAACTACATGTAAGAGAGTGGCTTGTCTGGAGTCAACAGAAACAAGCATTATATTGCTTTCCATGTCGATTACTTTTGCACAAAAAGGTCAAGACTAGCATTTCTGCATCTACATCTGCACTGGTATCTGCTGAAGGCTGGGATTCTAATGGGAAGTGGCGGAAACGTTCCTACAGGATCCCAAAACATGAAAAAGGCAATCGTCACAGAATGTTACCTGGCTTGGGGAGAACTGGAAAGACGCCTGCTGTCTGGGACGGGAGTTGACGCCATCTTTGAAGCATCAATCAAAACTGAAGCTGTGAAATGGTACAATCTTTTAAAGCGCATCATCGATGTTGTACTCTTCTTGGGAGAAGGTGGTCTGGCATTTACTGGTTCATCCCATCGAATTGATGATTCAAACACTGGAAACTTTATAGGACATTGAACTGCTCTCCAGGTGGGACCCCATCTTTCAGGAACATGTACTAAATGTAGAGGAGTCATAGAAAAGGAGTGAGCAGCTTCAAGTTCATTATCTGTCCCCTGACTCACAAAATGAATTCATTGCAGAGTGCTTGAATCTTGTGAAACAACACATTTTGCTTGAGAGGCAATCTGCAAAGTACTTTGCAGTAATAGTAGATAATAATAATAATAATAATAATAATAATAATAATAATAATAATAATAATAATAATAATAATAATAATAATAGACAGAGTTGACGTGGATAAGCATTTTCCATTGAGAGTAGGGAAGATTCAAACAAGAGGACATGATTTGAGAATTAAGGGACAGAAGTTTAGGGGTAACATGAGGGGGAACTTCTTTACTCAGAGAGTGGTAGCTGTGTGGAATGAGCTTCCAGTGGAAGTGGTGGAGGCAGGTTCGATTTTATCATTTAAAAATAAATTGGATAGGTATATGGACGGGAAAGGAATGGAGGGTTATCGTCTGAGTGCAGGTAGATGGGACTAGGTGAGAGTAAGTGTTCGGCACGGACTAGAAGGGCTGAGATGGCCTGTTTCCGTGCTGTAATTGTTATATGGTTATATGGTTATAGATGCCACACCAGATTCCTCCCATATTGAACAAACAACATTTATTTTGAAATACGTACTTTTAAAAGAAACGCAGTATGAGATTCAAGAAAGATTTCTCAAGTTTGCAGATTGTAGCAACAAAAGAGGGGAAGAAATTACTCAGTTGATAACTGATACATTGAAAGAACATGCTATTCCTCAGTGATTGTAGAGCTCAAGCCTATGATAATGGGGCAAATATGGCAGGAAAATACAACGGCGCACAAGAAAAAATACGTGAACAATGCTCAACAGCAATTTTTTCACCTTGCGGTTGTCACACACTCAACTTGTGTGGAAATGCTGCTGCTGAATGCACACCTGAAGCAATAACCTTTTACAGAACAATTCAAACTGTGTACCACCTGTTCAGTTCCAGTCCTAAGCGGCGGAAATTTCTACAAAACCGTATGGCTTGTTCACTTAATGGTATGTCTGAAACAAAATGGTCAGATCGTGTTATATGTGTAAAGCCTTTTGCAGCTCACTTGCCTGGCATTAAATTAGCACTGGAAGACCTCCTAGAACTAAATTTGACGGCCAAAACAAGAAATGACGTCCATGGAAATTTATTACATGTGACATCTTTTGCCTGTGTTAATGTCAGCTGTGTGGTACAAAATATTACCTGGCATAGATATTTGCAACATGGTCATTCAAGCTAGAGACGCCACACTGGATGTTGAAGCCGCAAACATAGAAACTCTCCTCATAGATCTGACAAAACTTCGAAACAACTGGAAATCCATGTGGAATGAAGCTAAATCAGTTAACCTAAAGATAGAAATAAAACTCTCCCTTCGATGTGGTGGAGTTAGGTGCAAGAGGGCAAGGCTGCATGATGACAGCACACCTGATGCTAACTTGGAGGAAATGAATGACACAGATGATACGCCAGAAGAGGCCTACTTCAGAAAGTGTATGTTTTATGTTTTGGTAGACAATGTTACAACAGGATTAACTGTCCGCTTCAATGATGTTAAGCAGTTGGCAGAAATTTTTGATTTCTTGTGGAAATATCTCACCATGTCTGAAAGTGATGTTGAGAGAAAAGCTTTATCTTAATCAGAGCAATATCCTGCTGACCATAATGGTGACGATTTTGGAAAAGAAATACAACATTTACCCTCAGTACATAAAGCTAATTTTGTAAATGCACAGTTAAAGCCATTAGATCTGTTGAACTTGTTAACAGAGTACAGACTTCATGACCTGTTTCCAAATGTTTGTGTTAGCTTAAAGGGCCTGTCCCATTTGGGCGTCATTTGCGCGTAACGCGAGCATAGCGTGTGGTAAGACGTGGCCACCACGACTTACCACACGCTATGCTCGCGTAATGCTCACCATGCGTGCGTCACGACGCGCCATGCGTCGTGATGCGTAAATCATGTTGCGTAAATTATGTTGCGTAAATGTTGCGCAAATAACACCCAAGTGGGACGGGCCCTTAAGAATACGATTAACAATTCCAGCGACAGTAGCTTCTGCAGAGTGGTCATTTATCAAACTCAAGAATTATTTAAGGTCTACAATGTCTCAGGAACGTCTTATGGATTTGGCCCGGCTAAGTATTGTATCAAACATTGCCAGGACAATACATTTTCATGCTGTGATTTGAATTTTCACAAAAAAGGCCAGGAAAGCTCTTTATTTAAAGTATCTACCTTTTTTAAAAAACTTTTAAACTAATAATTATGTCTTCTGATGATCTGATCTGCATTGAAATATAAAAGGATGTTTCAATGCGAATTATTTCTCCTTATCTGTATTGTCGAATAAAAAAAGATGTTCAAAACAAATGTGCTTTCTTCTCTCTGATCCTTTTATTTTGTTTATATTTATTTATATGTATCATGGAGGGAGTATAGGAGCATAAGGCCTCAAATGCAGAAAATCATCAGAGTGCTCCATTCCACCCCTCTCCCATCTTCCATATCCTTTTGGCCTTACAGGCTGCAGCTCATGGCATAAAACCGTAGTGGATAAAAACAGGCAAAATGGAGAAGGAAACTTTGTAGCCACTGATAAAATTCCTCTCAGAGGCCCTGCTGACTGTGATGATAATGTCTCCAACAAATGACTCATTAAATTGAGGTGAAAAAACAGACAGGATAAATAGTAAGATGGGCAGGGTGTAGTCCAGACACTCAAAACACAAAATGTGATCAACTTGTTAAATTGTGAAATAACAACAGCAATAAAAGTGATTTCCCATCGTAACTGCTTAGTTATAGGGAGCACAGATTGTTCAAATGCAGCCATAGGAGACTTTTTAACGAGTACATAACAAATCCGCTGAGGCAGAAGGTTCAGGGGAGCAGAGGCGTGCAGCAAAAACCTGCTGGTGTGGATAGGAAAGATCCAACATTTCGAAAGCACTAAAATCTGAGATTCTCGGAGCGGGGTTTCCTCTAGATGGCTGACTAGAACTTCTCATCAGTTGTGCACTGTGATCTCAGCGTTTCATTTAGAGGTACCATGGACAGTTCAGAATACGTTGATAAGACACAGGAGAAGAATTAAGGACCTGTCCCACTGTACAAGGTAATTCAAGAGCTCTCCCGAGTTTAAAAAAAATCAAACTCGTGGTAAGTACGTAGAATGTACGTAGCGGCTACGTCAGAGCTCGTGGATGTCTCGTAGCAGCTCCTAATGCTAACGGCAGGTACTCGGGAAACGCGGTAACTCGTGAATTTTTTTCAGCGCTGTGAAAAATGTCCACGAGAGCCCCAAGTACATACGAACGGCTATTACCGTAATTCTCCGAGTTCGAATCAGGGGAAACTCGGGAGAACTCTTGAATTACCTCGTACAGTGGGACAGACCCTTTAGGCCACTGGACGCCAAGAAAGGGAGTTTGTGGAGTGCCTCTGAGATGAATTTTTAGAGAAGCTTGTACCGGAGCCTACCAGGGAGAAGGCAATTCTGGGTTTAGTGTTGTGTAATGAACCTGATTTGATAAAGGAACACAAGGTTATGGAACCATTTGGAGGTAGTGACCATAATAAGAAAAGTTTTAGTCTACAATTTGGGAGGGAGAAGGTAAATTTGGAAGTGTCAGCACTACAGTTAGCAAAGGGGACTATGGAGGCATGAGGGAGGAGCTGGCCAAAGTAGACTGGAAAGATTCTCCAGCAGGGATGACAGTGGAACAACAATGGCAGGTATTTCTGGGAATAATACAGGTGCAGGATCAGTTCAATCTAAAGAGGAAGAAAGTTTCTAAGGGGAGTAAGAGGCGACCATGGGTGACAAGGGACATCAAGGACAGTATAAAAATAAAAGAGAAGAAGTATAACATAGCAAAGATGAGCGGGAAGCCAGAAGATAGGGGAACTTTTAAAGAGCAACAGAAGATAACTAAAAAGGCAATATGGGGAGAAAAGATGAGGTACAGAGGTAAGCTAGCCAAGAATATAATGGAGGATAGTAAAAGCTTCTTTAGGTATGTGAAGAGGAAAAAATTCAATAAGACAAACGTGGGTCCCTTGAAGACAGAAACAGGTAAATTTATTATGGGGAACAAGGAAATGGCAGACGAGTTGAACAGGTACTTGGGTTCTGTATTCACTAAGGAGGACACAAACAATCTCCCAGATGTACTAGTGGCCAGAGGATCTAGGGTGATGGAGGAACTGAAGGAAATCCACATTAGGCAGGAAATGGTGTTGGGTAAACTGATGGGGCTGAAGGCTGATAAATCCCCAGGGCCTGATGGTCTGCATCCCAGGGTACTTAAAGAGGTGGCTCTAGAAATCGTGGACGCATTGATGATCATTTGCCAATGTTCTATAGATTCAGGATCGTTCCTGTGGATTGGAGGGCAGCAAATGTTATCCCACTTTTTAAGAAAGGAGGGAGAGGGAAAACAGGTAATCATGGACCAGTTAGCCTGACATCGGTTGTGGGGAACAATCTGGAGTCAATTATAAAAGATGAAATAGCGGCACATTTGGATTGCAGTAACAGGATCAGTCCGAGTCAGCATGGATTTACAAAGGGGAAATGATGCTTGACTAATCTTCTGGAATTTCTTGAGGATGTAATTAGGAAAATGGACATGGGCGAGCTAGTGCATATAGTGTACATGGACTTTCAGAAAGCCTTTGATAAGGTCCCACTTAGGAGACTAGTGGGGAAAATTAGAACACATGGTATTGGGGGTAGGGTACTGACATGGATAGAAAATTGGTTGGCAGACGAGAACCAAAAAGTAGGGATTAACGTGTCCCTTTCAGAATGGCAGGCAGTAACTAGTGGGGTACCGCAAGGCTCAGTCATGGGACTGCAGCTATTTACAATATACATTCATCAATTAGATGAAGGGACTAAAAGTAACATTAGCGGCTATTTACAATATACAATGCCCTCCATAATGTTTGGGACAAAGACCCATCATTTATTTATTTGACTCTGTACTCCACAATTTGAGATTTGTAATAGAAAAAATCACATGTGGTTAAAGTGCAGTTTATTAAAGGGTATTTTTATACATTTTGGTTTCACCATGTAGAAATTACAGCTGCATTTATACATATTCCCCCATTTCAGGGCACCATAATGTTTGGGACACATGACTTCACAGGTGTTAGTAATTGCTCAGGTGTGTTTAAATGCCTCCTTAATGCAGGTATAAGAGAGCTATCAGCACCTTGTTTTTGCTCCAGTCTTTCCATCACCTTTGGAAACTTGTATTGCTGTTTATCAACAAGAAGACCAAAGTTGTGCCAATGAAAGTCAAAGAAGCCATTATGAGACGAAGAAACAAGAATAAAACTGTTAGAGACATCAGCCAAACCTTAGGCTTACCAAAATCAACTGTTTGGAACATCATTAAGATGAAAGAGAGCACTGGTGAGCTTACTAATAGCAAAGGGACTGGCAGGCCAAGGAAGATCTCCACAGCTGATGACAGAAGAATTCTCTCTATAATAAAGAAAAATCCCCAAACACCTGTCCGACAGATCAGAAACACTCTTCAGGAGTCAGGTGTGGATTTGTCAATGACCACTGTTCACTGTAGACTTCATGAACAGAAATACAGAGGCTACACTGCAAGATGCAAACCACTGGTTAGCTGCAAAAATAGGATGGCCAGGTTACAGTTTGCCAAGAAGTACTTAAAAGAGCAACCACAGTTCTGGAAAAAGGTCTTGTGGACAGATGAGGCGAAGATTAACTTATATCAGAGTGATGGTAAGAGCAAAGTATGCAGGAGAGAAGGAACTGCCCAAGATCCAAAGCATACCACCTCATCTGTGAAACACAGTGGTGGGGGTGTTATGGCCTGAGCATGTATGGCTGCTGAAGGTACTGGCTCACTTATCTTCATTGATGATACAACTGCTGATGGTGGTAGCATAATGAATTCTGATGTGTATAGACACATCCTATCTGCTCAAGTTCAAAGAAATGCCTCAAAACTCATTGGCCGAAGGTTCATTCTACAGCAAGACAATGATCCAGAACATACTGCTAAAGCAACAAAGGAGATTTTCAAAGCTAAAAAATGGTCAATTCTTGAGTGGCCAAGTCAATCACCCGACCTGAACTCAATTGAGCATACCTTTTATATGCTGAAGAGAAAACTGAAGGGGACAAGCCCCCAAAACAAGCATAAGGTAAAGATGGCTGCAAAACAGGCCTGGCAGAGCATCACCAGAGAAGACACCCAGCAACTGGTGATGTCCATGAATCGCAGGCTTCAAGCAGTCACTGCATGCAAAGGATATGCAACTAAATACTAAATATGACTATTTCATTTACATGACATTGCTGTGTCCCAAACATTATGGTGCTCTGAACGAGATCTGGGAGTCCATGAACATCAGCCACTCAAAGTAAGCATGCAGATACAGCAGGCAGTGAAGAAAGCTAATGGCATGTTGGCCTTCATAACAAGAGGAATTAAGTAGAGGAACAAAGAAGTCCTTCTGCAGTTGTACAGGGCTCTGGTGAGACCACACCTCGAGTATTGCGTACAGTTTTGGTTTCCAAATTGAAGGAAGGACTTTCTTGCTATTCAGGGAGTGCAGCGTAGGTTCACGAGGTTAATTCCCAGGAAGTCTAGACTACCATATGTTGAAACAATGGAGCGACTGGGCTTTTATGCACTGGAATTTAGAAGGTAGAGTGGGGATCTTATTGAAACATATACGATTATTAAGGGATTGGACACGCTAGAGGCAGGAAACATGTTCCCGATGTTGGGTGAGTCCAGAACCAGGGGCCACAGTTTAAGTATAAGGGATAGGCCGTTTAGAACGGAGATGAAGAAAAACTTTTTCACCCAGAGAGTTGTGAATCTGTGGAATTCTTTGCTTCAGAAGGCAGTGGAGGCCGATTCTCTGGATACTTTCAAGAGAGAATTAGATAGATCTCTTAAAGATAGCGGAGTCAAGGGATATGGAGAGAAGGCAGGAACGGGGTACTGATTATGGATGATCAGCCATGATCACATTGAATGGCGGTGCTGGCTCGAAGGGCCAAATGGCGTACTCCTGCACCTATTGTCTATTGTCTATTGACCCATCGAATATGCTCCTTCATTCAATCGATACGATACTATATAACTTTATTTATCCGAGGAGGGAAATAGATCGGCCATATTCATAAAACACAAAATACATGAAACATGAAATTAAAGTGACGAGTGGCAATGAATTCCACAGATTCAACAGCCTGTGGCTAATGAAATGCCTCCTCATCGCCTTTCATAAATTCCTAAGGTGTTGGAGCAGAATTGTGCCATTTCGCCTTTCAAGTCTACTCCGCCATTCAAGCATTGTTGATATTCCTTACCTCTCAATTAAATTCTCCTGCCTTCGCCCCATAACCTCGGACACCTATACTAATCAAGAACCTACCAAACTCCACCTTAAAAATATCTATTGACAGCCTCTGCAGCCTTCTGTGGCAATGAATTCCACAGATTCACACCCTCTGGCGAAATAAATTCCTCTTCATCTCCTTTCGAAAGGTATGTCATTTTCTTCTGAAGCTGTGCCATCTGGTCCTAGACTCTCCCACTGGTGGAAACATCCTCACCACATCCAATTTATCGAGGCCTTTAACTATTCTGTACGTTTCAATGAAGTTCCCCCCCCCCTCTCATTCTTCTGAACTCCAGTGAATACAGTGCCAGTGCTGTCAAACACTCATCATAGGTTAACCCACTCATTCCTGGGATCATTCTTGTAAACCTCCTCTGGACCCTCTCCAGGGCCAACACATTCTTCCTCAGATATGGTGCCCAAAATTGCTCACAATACCCCAAATGCTGCCTGACCAGCGCCTTATAGAGCCTCAGCATTACAATCTGCTCCTCCATTCAATCAAAGCTGATCCTTCCTTCCTTCTCAACCCCATTCTCCTGCCTTCTCCCCGTAACCATTGATACCCTTACTATTCAAGACCCTATCAATATCTGCTTTAAAAATACCCAAAGACGCCCTCCAGATTTATCTGTGGCAATAGATTCCACCGACTCACCACCATCTGGCTGAATAAATTCCCCTTCGTCTCGTTTCTAAAGATACATCCTTTTATTCGGAGGCTGTGCACTCTGGTCCTAGCCTCTTCCTCTAATGGAAACATCCTCTCTACATCCACAATATCCAGGCCTTTCACTATTCGGTAAGTATCAATTAGATCCCCCTTCATCGTTCTGAACTCCAGCGAGTCCAGGCCCATAGCCAACAGATGTTCATTGTAGATTAACCCAGTCAACCCTGGGAACATTCTCGTAAACCTCCTCTGGTAAACAGGCCTGTCGGCCCACCTTCAATCTGCTCTCTCTGGTTCCATGTTCTGGAGCTGCTGCTTGTGCTGGCATCTGCTCCACCTTGTGGTCTGTCTGAGAACAGCGATCAAACAGAAAGGTGAACAAAGGCACTAACATTTCTCTTGTAACACCAGTCTAGTTTAGAGATGCTGCGCGGAAACAGGCCCTTCGGCCCACCGAGTCCGCACTGACCAGATCCCCGCACAGTAACACTATCCTACACGCACTAAGGAAAAATTCCAATTTTACCAAGCCAATTAGCCTACATGCCTGCAGGTCTTTGGAATGTGGGAGGAAACCAGAGTGTGGGAGAAAACCCACGCAGGTCACGGAGAGAACGTACAAACTCCGTCCATACAGCACCGGTAGTCAGGATCGAACCCGGGTCTCTGACTCTGTAAGGCAGCAACTCTACCACTGCGCCACCGTGCCTTCCATTACCAATATTGAATGTATAGACATGAAACATTTTGCATGTTTCATTTTGAATATTTTTTTCTGACCACCAATAAATAGGTGCAGGAGTAGGCCATTTGGCCCTTCAGGCCATTCAATGTGATCATGGCTGATCATCCCCAATAAGTACCTCGTTCCTGCCTTCTCCCCATATCTCCCAACTCCGCTATTTTTAAGAGCCCTAGCTAGCTCTCTCTTGAAAACATCCAGAGAACCTGCCTCCACCGCCCTCTGAGGCAGAGAATTCCACAGACTCACCACTCTCTGTGAGAAAAAGTGTTTCCTCGTCTCCGTTCTAAATGTCTTACTCCTTATTCTTAAACTGTGGCCCCTGGTTCTTGACTCCCCCAACATCGGGAACGTTTGCTGCCTCAAGCGTGTCCAAGCCCTTAACAATCTTATATGTTTCAATGAGATACCCTCTCATCCTTCTAAACTCCAGAGAGTACTAGCCCAGCTGCTCCATTCTCTCAGAATATGAAAGTCCCGCCATCCCGGCAATTAACCAATAAAGTTTATTTTTGAAAAACAAAAGACTAGGGGCTTAACTGAAGTAGGCGGCCATGATGTGATTCGAACCTACTTTTGGAATTAGGCAGGTAGACAAAAATGCTGGAGAAACTCAGCGGGTGAGGCAGCATCCACGGAGCAAAGGAATAGATGACGTTTCAGGTCGAGACCCTTCTTCAGACTGATGTGGGGGTGGTGGGGGCGGGAAGAAGAAAGGAAGAGGTGGAGACAGGCTGTGGGAGAGCTGGGAAGGGGAGGGGAAGGAGGGAGAAAGCAAGGACTACCTGAAATTGGAGAAGTCAATGTTCATACCGCTGAGGTGTAAACCACCCAAGCGAAATATGAGGTGCTGCTCCTCCAATTTGCGGTGGGATTCACTCTGGCTATGGGGGAGGGCCAGGACAGAAAGGTCCGATTTGGAATGGGAGGGGGAGTTGAAGTGCTGAGCCACCGGGAGATCAGGTTGGTTAATGCGAACCGAGCGGAGGTTTTGGGCGAAGCGATCGCCAAGCCTGCGCTTGGTCTCACCAATGTAGAACAGTTGACACCTAGAACAGCGGATGCATTAGATGAGGTTGGAGGAGGTTCAGGTGAACCTCTGCCTCACCTGGAAAGACGGCTTGGGTCCTTGGATGGTCGAGGGGAGAGACAAAGCAACAAGTGTAGCATTTCCTGCGGTTGCAAGGGAAAGTACCAGGGGAGGGCGTGGTTTGGGTGGGGAGGGCGTGGTTTGGGCGGGAAGGAACAAATTGACCAGGGAGTTACGGAGGGAGCGGTCTCTGCAGAAAGCTGAAAGGGAAGGAGATGGAAAGATGTGGCAAGTGGTGGGATCCCGTTGGAGGTGGCGAAAATGTCGAAGGATTATCTGTTGTATTTGACGACTGGTAGGGTGGAAGGTGAGGACAAGGGGGACTCTGTCCCTCTTACGAGTGGGGGGATGGGGAGTGAGAGCGGAGCTACGGGATATAGAGGAGACCCTGATGAGAACTTCATCTATAGTCGAAGAGGGGAACCCCTGTTTCCTAAAGAATTCCCTCCGATGCCCTGGTTTGGAACACCTCATCCTGGATGCAGATGCGGCGTAGACGGAGGAATTGGGAGTAGGGGATAGAGTCCTTACCGGAAGCAGGGTGGGAAGAAGTGTAGTCCAGATAGCCAGGGGAGTCAATGGGTTTGTATTTGGAGCTCACTTTTCTACTTACTGCCGCATAGCACTGCCACCTTGTGGCGCTCCATGTATTAAACCCATGTAAAGAAATTGTCCTCCTTGCATACATTTAGAATCACCAGTGCCTGTCATGTGATGCTGGTTTACAAAAAAAAGTCACCAGGTGCTGGCGTTACTCAGAGGCTCAGGCACCATCTATAGAGAAGATGCTTATTTTCAGGAAGGGATCCTTCTTCAAATTGATTGCAGAGAAAGGAGATGAAAGGTGAGAGAGAGAAGGCACAGGGCCGCAATGTGGGGCAGCGGTAGAGTTGCTGCCTTACAGCGCCAGAGACCCAGGTTCGATGCTGACTGCGGGTGCTGCGTGTACAGAGTTTGTACATTCTCCCTGTGACATCCGTGGGTTCTCTCCTTGAGCCTCCCACATTCCAAAGGCTTCGGTAAAAAAAAAAGAATATTGTCTATATTGTGTGTAGGATAGTGTTAGTGTGTGCGGATCGCTGGTCAGCGCGGACTTGGTGGGCCTAAGGTCATAAGTGATGAATGAATGAATGAATACGTTTATTGGCCAAGTATTCACATACAAGGAATTTGCCTTGGTGCTCCGCCCACAAGTGACAACATGACATACAGTGACAGTTACGAATGACACATAAAATACTAATCATTAATAATAAAACACCATTGATCAAACATGTGAACCAAACAAAATGCCAGAGCAAAAGGAGGCTACAGATTTTGGGCTATTGAGTAGAGCTACTACTCGTGGAAAAAAGCTGTTTTATGTCTGGCTGTGGCAGCTTTGACAGTCCGGAGTCGCCTTCCAGAGGGAAGTGATTCAAAGAGTTTTTGGCCAGGGTGAGAGGGGTCAGAGATGATCTTAACCGCTTCCTGGCCCTTGCAGTGTACAGTTCGTCAATGCAGCGAAGGTTACAGCCAATAAACATCTCAGCTGTTCGGACGATTTGCTGCAGCCTCCGGGTGTCATGCTTGGTGGCTGAGCCAAACCAGACCATGAAGGAGAAGGTGAGGACAGACTCAACGATGGCCGTATAGAACTGGACCATAGGATAGGAGCGGAATTATGCCATTCGACTCATCAAGTCTACTCCGCCATTCAATGATAGCTGATCTATCTCTCCATCCTATCCCCATTCGCCTGCTTTCTACACATAACCCATACTAATCAAGAATGTATCTATCTCTGCCTTACAAATATCCATTGACTTGGCCTCCACAACATTCTGTTCTAAGGGCCTGCTTCCACGCTTTAATCTAAACTAAAGTTAAACCAAGCGTGGCAGGTAATAGGTGAAGACAGGTGATGGAGCTGTTTTTGAGGTAAAGTGTTGAACAGAGGCCAGACATGAAAAGACAGAAGGTACGAATACAATGATATGGTATATTTATCTAAATAGAAACACAATGTTGGAGTAACTCAGCGGGACAGGGAGCATCTCTGGAGTGGAGGAAAGGCTAACGTTTCGGGTCTAGACCCTTGTTCAGTTTAAAACAAAAGCTTCCTGTGCGCCTGATGGTCTGTCTCCACGCTGCCCCAGGTTAGACGGCATTTGGCGGCCGCTCTTCGTCACCTGGTGGAAATGCACACAATCAGATTTGGGCCTGAGGGCTTTGTGCCCCTAACTCCCCGTGATTACACAACCGGGTTCCCGGGGATGCACCGAATATCCAGTTCAGTTAGTTTATTGTGCAGGAAGAAACTGCAGATGCTGGTTTAGCCCGAAGATAGACACTGGACTAACTCAGCGGGACACGCAGTATCTCTGGAGAGAAGGAATGGGTGCCGTTTCGGGTCGAGACCCTTCAGATTGAGGAGAGCTGCCTGTCCCGCTGAGTTACTCCGACTTTTTGTGTCTATCTTCAGTTAGTTCATTGTCACATTTACCGAGGTTCAGTGAAAAGCTTTTGATGCCTAGCTGGAAAGGGTGCAGAGAAGACTGACAACAATGCTGCTAGGACTAGATGGTCTGAGCTGTAGGCTGGGACTAAAGCGAAGGGGAAAATATTTAATAGGAATGTGAGGGGTAACATTTTCACACAAGCAGTGGTGGGTGTATGGAACAAGTTGCCAGAGGAGGTAGTTGAGGCAGGGCTATCCCAACATTTAATAAACAGTTAGATAGGTACATGGATAGGACAGGTTTGGAGGTATATGGACCAAACGCGGGCAGGTGGGACCAGTGTAGCTGGGATATGTTGGCCGGAGGGGGCAAGGTCTCCAGAGGGCTAGTATGGACATTGTGGGCCAAATGGACTCTTGGGGTGGCAGCTCAGTCCCTCAAGCCTGAAGTGCTGGCAGCTCACTCATGACTGGTGGGCTGGCAGTTGACTCACGGCTATTCCTTGAAATTCCATTTAAAGCAGAGTGCAAGGACACCAAATTCAAATCCATTTTCCTACCATTTCAAGCAGGGTGCAAGGCCACCAAATTCAAGTGCAGTTTCTTACCTCTTCGAGCAGGGTGCAAGGCCACAAAATTCAAATGCAGTTTCATACCACTTCAAGCAGGGTGCAAGGCCATCAAATTTAGTTTCAGTTTCCAACCACTTCAAGCAGGGTGCAAGGCCACCGAATTCAAGTGCAGTTTTCAACCACTTTAAGCAGGCAGCAAGGTCACCAAATTCAAGTGCAGTTTCATACCACTTCAAGCAGGGTGCAAGGCCACCAAATTCAAGTGCAGTTTCATACCATTTCAAGGAGGGTGCAAGCCCACCAAATTCAAATGCAGTTTCATACCATTTCATGCAGGGTGCAACGACACCACATTCAAATGCAGTTTCATACCATTTCGTGCAAGGCCACCACATTCAAATGCAGTTTCATACTATTTCAAGCAGGGGGAAACCACCATAAAAACCACCATGAAACCTCACAAAACACCACACTCACAGTTCAGTAGACATTCAGTGTGTTCAGTTGATTCACAGCTCAGACAGAGTCGTGACATCTCCCTCCCCCATCATGCAGAGACTGAGCCACACCCACACTTCCGGGTTTTATAATCGCTCCCCCTCCCACCGGAAAAGCTGTGGCCTTCATGGCGTGATTGACAGGAGAGAGATTCTCAACATTTTTAAAACACTAATAAGGCTTTTGTTTTTCATTGATGGGAAGAATGCACCTGATGAGCGGAGGGAAACTGAGTAAGATGGCCAAAAATCACAGCCGTAAGTGGTAGCGTTTTATCTAAGTATAAAGCAAACAGGAAAATACTTCCTGTTAGACAAACAACCATTTGCAGGCAGTGCCTTTTCACTTCAACCCAAACCCCCCAAACAACTATTTGCAGGCAGTACCTTTTCCCTTCAACACAAACCCCCTAAACAACCATTTGCAGGCAGTGCCTTTTCACTTCAACCCAAACCCCCCAAACAACTATTTGCAGGCAGTGCCTTTTCCCTTCAACACAAACCCCCTAAACAACCATTTGCAGGCAGTGCCTTTTCACTTCAACCCAAACCCCCCAAACAACCATTTGCAGGCGGTGCCTTTTCACTTCAACACAAACCCCCCAAACAACCATTTGCAGGCGGTGCCTTTTCACTTCAACCCAACCCCCCCAAACAACCATTTGCAGGCGGTGCCTTTTCACTTCAACCCAACCTCCCCAAACAACCATTTACAGGCAGTGCCTTTTTACTTCAACCCAAACCCCCCAAACAACCATTTGCAGGCAGTGCCTTTTTACTTCAAACCAACCATATTTTCATTTTCAAACCACATTAAGGGCACTCACAGTTGAGTAGACATGTGTTCAGTTATTCAGAGCTCAGAGACATGAACCTCTCGCTTCCTCCATCTTGCAGAGACTGAGTGAGGCACACCACTTCCTGGTTTTATAATTCCTCCCCCTCCCTCCAACAGCGGCAGCAGAGAGAATCGCAATTTTTTTTTAAACATTAATATCTCCCTGATTGTTCATCGATGGGAAAAATGCTCTGGTCCCGGAAGGCGGAGGGGGGCTCTGAGCAAGGTGACCAAAAATGACGGCCGTAGGTGGCGGCGTTCTCTCGGAAATCACAGCACAGCGAGCCAAAAGCGGTCAAGATCAGACTTTTAGTAATATAGATATCTAGATAGGTAAAGGGACAGATAAATAGATAGATACATATATAGACATATATTTGGGATATCTATCTATATCTATATTACTAAAACTCTCATCTTGTTTCTTTGTTATTCTGCGAGTGAGTGAGTAAATGAGTGAGATTCCGGAACTACGACAAAAAGGTACACGATAACGCTACAATTTTTGGACCACCTTACTCACAATTGTCTTGAGGTGTGTTTTTATCAAGTTTCAGATTGATGATTTTTACAAATTATTCACATTTTTAACTTTACAAAATCCCACTTTAAGAAACATTTCTTCCATCTGCACACTGGCAATTACAGCTATGACGTCACAATGGGATCCAAATTCTTGCTGGCCTTCCCTACAACAATGTTGCAATCACAGAACACTGAGTACTGCCAGCAAGTTTTTAAAGTTTAAAAACATTGAGGCTGAACAGGAGGGGAGGGGGGACGGGGGAGGGGGGGCGGTGCTGGGGGAGGCAGGGGGAGTGCAATTGGATTTTTTTTTAAAGTCCTGCCAGCAAGTCCAATTGGGAGGCTGAAGAGGAGGAGGAGGGAGTGCTGGGGGATAAAGGCTCTGTCTTACTGTGTTGCGGTCATCGGCGGTGAAGCGCGGCTTTGCCGGTAGAGTGGACCACACGGCAACGGCGAGAGCGCCGAGCCTATGCCACGGGAGCGCCGCACGGTGCTGCGCGGGGGCCGAGTGATTTAAATACGGCTGGTCCCACGTGCTTGCGGTAAGTTAAAAAAAGGCCGGGCCGACTGCGATGACGTAATTTTGGATCTGCGGGGCTGTGGCGGCGGCCGTCCTGATCGCGGCGCTGTAGCGGTGGCTGTGGCAGCGGCCGTGCCACACACGTGACTCACTAGCGGCGGCTGTGGCGGCGGCCGTCCTGATCGCGGCGCTGTAGCGGTGGCTGTGGCGGCGGCCGTGCCGCACACGTGCCTCACTGGCGGAGGCTGTGGCGGTGCAAGTTCGACCCACGGCGCTCGAGCCACACTGGCGGCGGCTGTGGCGGCGGCCGTGCCGCACTCGTGCCTCACTGGCGGAGGCTGTGCGGTAGGGACATATTTTTGTACAGTGTTGGTTTTATTTTAGCACCGTGCGGTGTTGGGAAAACCGCCGCACGGCCCCGGAATTGTGCGTTTGACCGAGTGCGCGGTCTATGGCGGCCCAGGAGCGGTAGATTCTTCCCGTTTCGCCACCAATGACCGCAGACTCGTGAGACAGGCCTTTAAGAGGACATCAGCCACCCAGTGCAGTTGGGGGCTATGGGTGAGTGGTAGAATGTTGCGTTGGGGAGACAGGTTGAGTTGGGGGAATGGGTGAGTGGCGGAATATTGCGTTGGGGGAATGGGTTGCGTTGGGGGACCAGGCCTCCCGTGTAACAGGGAACTAACGGGTCCCACTTGGTCTAGTATGACAATAAAACACTCTTGACTCTTGACGCACCGTGTGTCCGCACCCGTTCTCAATGGATCTCCCCGTCTGCCTCAGGGGACTCACTTTGTCTCCGCTTCGGCTTCACATTCAGACACGCATAGACAATATCTTGCCCACCGAGCACCTACAAGCAAGCACAATTGAGATGGTGAAATACGTCTCCGTCGTGAACTGGCTCGCCGCTCCCGGTGGAGTTGCTGCCTCACAGTGCCAGAGACCTGGGTTCGATCCTGACATCAGGTGCTGCCTGTTTCACCCTGTGACCTGCATTGGTTTTCTCCGGGTGAACCGGTTTCCGCCCACACTCCAAAAGACATACAAGTGTGTAGGTTGATTCGCTTTAGTACATATTTTAAATTTTCCCTAGTAAATTTTCCCTAGTCGGCGCGGCCTCGGTGGGCCTGTTTCCGCGCTGTATCTCTAAACTAAACTGAACTATACATGCACGCAGTAATTTTACATGGCACCATGGAATCCCAAGTATTGATTGGTCGCTAGATAGGAAGAGAATTCTGAAGAAGGGTCTCAACCCGAAACGTCAATCATTCCTTCTCTCCTGAGATGCTGCCTGACTCGCTGAGGTACTCCAGCATTGTGTCTATCTTTGGCCCCTTGATTGTTGACCAAGACATGAATACAATGAGCTGCCAGAGGACATGGTTGAGGCAGGTACAATAACAATATTGAAAATTCATTTGGACAGGTGCATGGAAAGGAAATGTTTAGTTGAGTATGGGGCAAACGTGGGTAAGTAGGAGCAGCTTTGATGGGGCATGTCGGTTGGCGTGGACAAGTTGGTCCGAGGGGCCTGTTTCTGTGCTGTATGACTCTGTGACTCTATGGGCTTAAGGACCTGTTTCTTTGCCCCATGATGCCATTGTAATGCAGCACCAGTATCGCGTCAACATTGGAACATTGAACCGCTGTAATAACGCAACACATCATTCTCCACATTCACGCTGGAGACAATGTGTTACTCACCGTCCCCTCCCCTCTCCTTCCCCCTCTCTCCCTTCATCCCCGCTCCCACTCTCCCCGTCCTCTTCCCCCCTGTCTTTTAACCATTTCCTCAGCTCTCCACGTTGTACCACTCTTGAGATCACTCTTGCCCATGTCAACAATAGGCCCACCAGGGCAGGACACTGCCTGAGGTCATCTGTGGCCGGTCTTGCTCTGTCCTGGTCTTCTCTCGCCCCCAGCTCTTCACCCACCCCACTCCCCTCCCCCTATGCCCCATCCTCCTACACCCCCCCCCCCCGCCCACACCCGTTCTTTCTGAAGGAGACAGAAAAAATAAATCTGAACAAGTGCGCCGACTCGAACGTGGCCCACTCACATACTCTGGAGATTCTGCCTGACCCACTGAGTTACAGGAGCGCTGCGTTTCTCCAGCACTTAGTACTAGAAGAGGCCCATCAGTTAACAATTCTCTTTCACTCACTCCCGGGCTATCGTTACCATTACTAGGTAGGATACACTACAACATTCATTAAGCTCTGAACTACATATTGTTGTTTTTGCACTATTATTGCTTTTTGTTTTTATGTGTACCCATGTGTGCGCGGGTGTGTGTATATATGTGTGTATGTATATGTGTGTATATATATATATCAGGCCCGTACGAAGCTTTTCAAAAAGGGGGGTGGCAAGGCAGATTACAAAAAATGTATGCGAAATAACTGCATACAGCGCATATCACAAGCGCGAAGCTGAAAGACCCTTGCGGCCGGGGTCCAGGGCCCACTTAAGGGCCCTGGAAGCTCTGGGGTTTTAGATGCTCTCTGGTGCATTCTGAGCCTTATTTTGGAGCATTTTTGCACCGAATTTATGACCAATATTTCAGAAGTAATTTTGGTTGAGTCAAGAGCAATGA
>CM075994.1:6342102-6451896 GCA_038087875.1 Malacoraja senta
GGACACGTACAAGCCCTGAACCCATGGTTGTGACCTTAGATGGAAGTGATGGTGAGATATCGAGCCATTAAAGGGGCACTTACTTGTCGAACTCACAGGACCATGAGGGACAAAGGCTGAATTTCCTCCAATTCCTAACAGGAGCCATCCTACAGAAAGAGCCCAGACAGGGGATTCTGACGGTGGCAAAAAGACGCGGGAGGGTGGGCGAAGATGAAAGTGGCGCGGGCCCAGCGGGGGTGGCGTGGGCCCAGCGGGGGTCAGCGGGGGTGGCATGTACCCAGCAGGGGTGGCGTGTGCCCTGCTGGGGTCAGCGGGGGTGGCGTGGACCCAGCAAGGGAGGCGTGGATCCAGTGGGGGTGGCGTGGACCCAGCGGGGGAGGCATGTACCCAGCGGGGGTGGCGTGGGCCCAGCGGGGGTCAGCGGGTGTGGCGTGTGCCCAGCTGGGGTCAGCGGGGGTGGCGTAGACCCAGCGGGAGAGGCGTGGACCCAGCGGGGGTGGCTTGGGCCCAGCGGGGGTGGCGTGGACCCAGCTGGGGTCAGTGGGGGTGGCGTGGACCCAGCGGGGGAGGCGTGGACCCAGCGGGGGTGGCGTGGGCCCAGCGGGGGTGGCGTGGACCCAGCGAGCGTCAGCGGGGGTGGCGCAGACCCAGCGGGGGAGGCGTGGACCCAGTGGGGTGGCGTGGGCCCAGCGGGGTGGCGTGGACCCAGCAGGGGTACAGCAGGGGTGGCGTGGACCCAGCAGGAGTCAACGAGGGTGGCGTGGACCCAGCGGGGGTGGCGTGGACCCAGCGGAAGTGGCGTGACCCAGCGGGGGTCCAGCGGGGGTGGCGTGTGACCAGCTAGGGTCAGCGGGGGTGGTGTGGATAGAAGATGGCTTGGGCCCCACCGGCGGGAGGGAGGCGAGGGGAGCGGGCCGCATCGGCGTCTGGTGTTGGGGTTACAGACGCTGGGTTAAGATTCAGCCACTCCCGCCCGGCGATGGGAGAACGGTCTCATGGTCGCATGGCTGGCCGTTGGGGGGGACCGATGCCTGCAATGCAATATTTCTACGTACCTGGAGTAGACACAAGGCATCGGGCCCAATGTTGGGAGTCAAATGGCAGTCTGATCCCGCCCGGGCCCACTGCGCACGCGCGGAGACGGCGTCATTTTGCGGCGTTTCCCCAACTGCGCAGGCGCAGATGGTCGAGTTTTTTCTCCCAAATCATCCAGCGTCCGGAACCAGAATTTCGGGCGATTTCCGACAAAGTGGAAACGCTGATTGCGCTCCGATTTTAACAAAAAATGTTCTCGGGATTTTTTCTTGCTCTGGAGGAAAAGGGGGGCGCGATCGCACCCAACGCACCCCCCCTTCGGACGGCCATGTATATATATATATACACACACACACTGTATGTGTGTGTGTATATGTGTGTGCGAGTGTATGTGCGCGTGTGCGTGTGTGTGCGCGCACATGTGTATGTGTGAGTTTGTATGTGTATACACACACTGAAATTACTTTTTCTCGTTTATTCTATTGTTTACATTGTACCATGTTTACACATTCTGTTGTGCTGCTGCAAGTAAGAATTTCATTGTTCTATCTGGGACGTACGACAATAAAACCGCTTGACTCTTGGATTGCGGTCGCCAATTGTTAAAATGTTTGCTATTGGTACCTTCTCCTGCTCTTCAGCAAACTGCCCGCGCGTCGATACCGGGTCTACCAGTGAATCTTCGTGTGAATCCTCCCCGTCTCCCGAAGTCTCTCTACGTGTCCGCGCTGGTTTCACATTTACGCTCGCGTAGATGATAGTTTGTCCCCGGGGCAGCTGCAAGGAAAGAGAATTGAGACGGCCAAACGCCGTGTTGATATTTCAGCACCACAACAGACCTGAATTAACATTGAACAATACTCTAACAACATTACATATATATCACACCGCACTCCGAGCAGCAGAATTATCAACGTGGACGTTGGGATAAACAGGACAATGCAGAACAATATTTCTACCCTGAGTATTTTTTCACGGTTTCATTTAAACTTCACACAGTATTTACATCTCAACACCATCACGGCACAGTGGCGCAGCGGCGCAGCTGGTGGAGCCGCTGTCTCACATCGTCAGGGACGCAGAGGCGATTCTGACCTAGGGTGTTGTCTGCGTGTCGCGTTTGTACGTTCTCCCTTTGATGGCGTGTTGTGTTTTCTCCAACTCTTCCCGCTTCCTCCTACATTCCAAATGACCCTCTGTAGAGTAGGGAAGCGGTACACATACCCCGATTTGCATTGATGTTGCTGAAGTAGAGATGGTCGAAAACTTCAAATTCCTCGGAGTCAATATCACCAACAACTTCTCCTGGACCACCCATATTGAGGCAACGACCAAGAAGGCACAGCGACGCTTTACTTCCTTAGAAGGTTAGGAAGCTTGCTACAACACTCACCAACTTCTACAAATGCACCATAGAAAGCATTTTGTCAGGATGCATCTCAGCCTGGTTCGGAAACAGCTCCATCCAGGACCGTAAGAAATTGCCGCGAATTGCGGACACAGCCCAGGCCATCAAGAGTTCAAGAGAGTTTTATTTTTATTTATTTTTAAATTTTGATTAATATTTTTATTAGAAGCAAACATATTATAAAGTATAGGAACAAATTATAATAGAAAAAAAACTTTTCATATACATCAATCATACATTATTAAAATTGTCAATTGTCGATTAATTCTGCTTCTAGTGTTTTTTTTTATATAGATAGAAAAAGAGAGGTAGAAAGAAAAAAGCATTACAAATATCGAAAAAAAGAGGTGGAATGAGTTATTTATAATACGTCATTGGAGATAAGTTCGTAGGTTATGAAATATAATTTTACATCTAATCCTGAGTTCAAGCTTCAGTTGGGTTTTCGTGCTGGGTCCATCTATCCCTTCAAATAGTTAATGAATGGAGCCCATATTTTAACAAAAAGTTCTTGTTTGTCCATTAAGACAAGTCTAATTCTTTGTAGATGTAGGGTCTCCGACATTTCCACAATCCACATTTTAATTGTGGGGGTTATAGGACCTTTCCAAAATATTAATATTATTTTTTTCCCAGTTATTATACTGTAGTCAAGGACGTTTCTTTGGCTTGTTGTGAGTGTTAAACTTTGTTCTGATATCCCAAGTATTATTAAATTTGAGTCTGGATCCAATTTAGTATTAACAACTTCAGAAATTATTTCAAAAATATCAATCCAGAAATTTTTGATTTTTATACAATTTGCAAAAGTATGTGTTAAATTGGCCTCTAGATGTAGGCATTTATCACAGATAGGAGAAATATGTGGGAAGATTCTATAAAGTTTTATTTTGGAGTAATGTAATCTGTGTAAGACTTTAAATTGTATTAAAGCATGTCTGGCATTTAACGAGCATTGATGTATATGTTGTAAACTTTCGTCCCAAATGTCTTTCGTTATAGAGTGACCTAACTCATTTTCCGATGTGTGTCTATATAGTTCCATCGGTGGTACCTCATTGTTTAAGAGGGTGTTATAAATATAAGCTATTAATTTTTCAGTGTTAGGATGCTTATTCAAACATTCATCAAGAATTTCTGGTTCCCTAGTCCTATATACTTGTGTATTAGATTTAACATAATCTCTAATTTGTAGATATCTGAAAAAATTATTTGAGTGTAGTCCATAATTTTGTTGTAACTCTTGAAAAGACAGAAAGATGCCTTCCCTATAAAGATGTCCAATGTTATTAATTCCATAATTTTTCCATTGTATAAAACCTCTATCCAATATGGATGGCTTGAATAAAGGATTATTTACAATGGGAAGACATAGTGGTATATTATTCAGTTTTAAAGCTTTTTTAAATTGTTTCCAAATTCGTATTCCACTATGTATTATAGGCTTTTCCTTATAGGTTATTTAATGCAATTTTGTGGGAGCAAATATAATCGAACCAATTTCAAAAGGTACAGAATTGTCATGCAAACCAACTTCCCTTCTACTGATTCCAGCAGCATAATCAAAGACGAGTCGCACCCTGGCCATTTCCTCTTCTCCCCTCTCCCATAAGGCAAAAGGTATAGAAGTGTGAAAACGCACACCTCCAGAATCAGCCCCCCCTCCCCACAACCGCGCGTTGAGGGGACGAGACACAACGGCTCCCACTTGGTCTATATCTCGCTAAACCTATACTACCAGGTTAATTAAGAATAGGGTGTAGGTCATTTAGCACTGAGATGAGGAAAAATCTTTTCACCCTGAGAATTGTGCACATGTGGAATTCTCTGCCACAGAAAGGGCAGTGGACGCCAATTCACTAGATGTTTTCAAACTAGAATTAGATATAGCTCTTCGGGCTAACGGAATCAAAGGATCATGGGAAAAAGCAGGAATGGGCTACCGATTTTGGATGATCAGCCATGATCATATTGAATGGCGGGTCTGGCTTGAAGGGCCGAATGGCCTACTTCTACGCCTATTTTCTATGTTTCTATCGTATCTATCAACTGTAAATGGACTAAATTGTAATCATGTTTAGATTTTCTGCTGACTGGTTAGGACGAAACAAAATGCTTTTCACTGTGCCTCGGTACACGTGACAATAAACTAAACTGAACTGAACGGAACTGAGATTGTCTCTACTGTGTAAGTTAGAACTAGCGTGAATGGATGATCGCTGATCGGCGTGGTTTCGGTGAGTGGAAGGGCCTGTTTCCTTCCATGCTGTATCTCTTAAACCTCTAGCTCGGTAAACTGAACGAGCTCAAAGAACGAAGTGAAAATGACAAGTACCTCGCTGTTCGATCGACGAATAAAGTCAAAGGACCCATCAAAGCAGCTCGAATCCGTACAGGCGCCTGAAAATGGAAATAGAAACCAAGAAAATAGGTGCAGAATTATGCATTTCGACCCTTTAAGCCAGCGGCCATTCAATATGATCATGGCTGATCATCCAAAATCAGTACCCTGGTCCTGCTTTCTCCCCATATCTCTTGATTCCATTAGCCCCAAGAGCGATATCTAACTCTATTGAAAACATCCAGTGAATTGGTCTCCACTGTCTTATGTGGCACAGAATTCCACAGATTTGTTTGGGTTTTCATCCTTCTAAATTCCAGTGATTAATAGCCCAGTCGATCCATTCTTTCATCATATGTCAGTCCCGCCATCCCGGGAATTAACCTGGTGAACCTACGTTGCACTCCTTCAACAGCAAGAATGTTATTCCTCAAATTGGGAGACTAAAACTGTACACAAACTCTGTTGTGGTCTCACTAGGGCCCTGTACAACTGCAGGGGGCTCTCCTTGCTAATCTGCTTCGATCCTCTCGCTATGAAGGCCAAAGTGCCATTTACTTTCTTCATTGCCTGCTGTACCTGCATGCTTACTTTCAATGACTGATGTACAAGGTTGCCCAATTCTCGTTGCACCTCCCCTTTTCCTAATCTGACACCATTCAGATAATAATCTGCCCTTGTTTTTGCCACCAAAGTGGATAACCTCACTTTTATCCACATTATATTGCATCTGCCAATCATCTGCCCACTCACCAAACCTTTCCAAGTCACACTGCAGCCTCTAAGCATCCTCCTCGCAGCCCACCCTGCCACCCAGCTTTGTGTCATCCGCAAACTTGGAGATGTTACATTTAATTCCCTCGTCAAAATCGTTTATAATTTGTAAATAACTGGGGTCCCAGCACTGAGCCTTGTGGCACCCTACTAATCACTGCCTGCCATTCTGAAAAGGGACCCGTTAATTCCTACTCTTTGCATCCTGTCTGCCAACCAGCTCCCTATCCATGTCAATCCCTTACCCCCAATACCATGTGCTCTAATATTGCACACTAATCTCTTGTGTGGGATTGGAATGGAACTGAAACACAAGCGAACTCTTTAAAATTAACTACGCTGGACATTCATATATCAGGGCGGCACGGTTGCTCAGCGATAGATTTGCTTCCTTACAGCGCAAGAAACCTGGGTTCGATCCTGACCACGGGTGTTGTTTGTATGGAGTTTGTACGTTCTCCCCGTAGCTGCGTGGGTTTTCTCCTGGTGCTCCAGTTTCCTCCCACAACTAAAGGTTTGTTGGATAATTGGCTTGGTATAATTGTAACTTACCCCTAGTGTATGTAGGGTAGTGCTAGTGTACGGGGATCGCTGGTCGGCCTGGACTCAGTGGGCCGAAGGGCCTGTTTCCGTGCTGTATCTCTAAACTAAATCTGTAACCGTTAGATCAATTAATCTCAGCACCATTTAAACAGCTCAAATCGAAATCAACTCGTTTATATTGTAATGAACAGGGGTTAGGCTCAGAACAACGATTTACGATTTCAATTAAATTGTGATCAATGCTTTCAGATTATAGTGAAATAGATTAGATTGAAATCAGCCGTTTTATGTTAAAGGAATTTATAATGAAGTTAAAGTTTCGATGTACCAATGAAATGAAAATCAGACTGTGATTCGTGAAGCAAGTCTGCATGTAATCAGAGAAAATGATAATCAGTGGTAATTAAATAACAATTAGACGCCCCATTTGTTTTAGATGATATAATGGAAATTAGAGTGACATTTATTATTTTGTATTGCAATTAAGCAGGGAGCTGATTTGCGAGGCAGGATTGTAGCTTACATTAAAACAGATAAAATCCTGATAATTCAGAATGTTATATGAAGAAGCGTTTCGGCCCAAAACGTTGCCTATCTCCTTCGCTCCATAGATGCTGCTGCACCCGCTGAGTTTCTACAGCATTTTTGTGTACCTAAAATTATAAAAGGACTGGACTAGATGCAGGAAAAATGTTCCCAATGTTGGGCGAGTCCAGAACCAGGGGGCACAGTCTTAGAATAAAGGGGACGCCATTTAAGATTGAGGTGAGAAAAAACGTTTTCACCAAGAGAGTTGTGAATTTGTGGAATTCCCTGCCACAGAGGGCAATGGAGGCCAAGTCACTGAATGGATTTAAGAGAGAGTTCGATAGAGCTCTAGGGGCTAGTGGAATCAAGGGATACGGGGAGAAGGCTGGCACGGGTTATTGATAAGGGACGATCAGCCATGATCACAATGAATGGTGCTGCTGGCTCGAAGGGCTGAATGGCCGCCTCCTGCACCTATTTTCTATGTTTCTATGTGCTGCCTGATCCGCTAAGTTACTCCAGCATTTAGCGTCCTTTTGTGCATGAAGGAGCACCGGCACTTTTTTATTTCGACAGGAAAGATTTATTAGGAACCTGAGAGGGCAAATTACCTTATTGGGGCATTTATTTACCTAGAGGGTGGCGAGTATATGGAACGAGCTGTCCGAGAGGGTAGTTGAGGTAGGTACTACAGCAACATAAAAAAACACATTTGGACGTACATGGATAGGAAAGTTTTGGAGGAATATGGGCCAAACACGGTCAGATGGGACTAATGTAGATGATGCATGTTGGTCGGCGTGGGCAAGTTGGGAAAAGGGCTGTTTCATAGAGCATAGAGCATAGAACAATATAGCACAGGAATGGGTCCTTTGGCCCACAATGTTTGTGCCAAACATGATGCCCATTTAAACCGATATCATCTGCCTGCACATGATCCACATCCCTGTTTCCTGTGCACTTCCATCAGCCTATCCAAAGAGCCTCTTAAACGGCGCTATTGTATCTGCCTCCACCACCACTCCAGGCACCCACCACCCTGTGTGTAAAAAAACTTGCCACGCACACCTCCATTAAACTTTCCCCCTCTTACCTTATAGCTAAGTGCTCGAGTTGGGCATTTCCATCCGTGGAGAAAGGTTCTAAATGGTCTACCATATCTATGCCTCTCATAATTGTCTATACTTGTTTAAGACGTTGTATAATGTGTTGCTGAGGCCGCATTTGTATAAGACGCTGATGAGGCCGCATTAAGGGTATCGTGTTCAGTTCTGGCCACCATGTTATAGAAAAAGATATTGTCAATCTAGAACAGGTTTAAGGAGAAAAGGAAAAGATTTAATAGAAATCTGAGAGGTAACTTTTTCCACACAAAGGGTGTATGAAAAAAGATGCCAGATGAGATAGTTGAGGCAGGGACCATTTAAGAAACAGTTAGACAGGTACATGGATAGGACAGGTTTGGAGGGATGTGGATCAAACGCGGGCAGGTGGTACTAGTGTAGATGGGGCATGTTGGTTGGTGTGGACAAGTTGGGCTGAACGGCCTGTTTCCACACTGCATCACTCCATGACTCTAAAACTCTATGACTTCTATCAAGTCTCCCCTCAAACTCCGATGTTCCAGGAAATGTTCTTGAGAGGCTTCCATGTTGTATTACTCTATAACTCTGTGCGCTGGCATCTGAAAAACCTGGGCAGTTACCAATCATCGAGTAATCCTTTGACCGGTCCCTTGCCCGATATCTAAGGAACACCTCTGGAAGGCTCTCAGTCACTCACCGATCCGATTTTTAACCAGGTACAGGCAGGACAATGCGGCGATCCCGAACACAAGTCCAAGCGCGGCGGCGATCAAAATGTCACTTCCAGTGAGCGAGGGGCAATTCGGTCCGCTGTCACCGTCTATCAGAAAGAGTTGTTACAAAACGGGTCGCTGGTAAACCACTACATTTGCTCTATTGGTCGTTGGTCAGGGTTCATATGTGTGAAACATGCCCAGAGTATTGTGAGCGGGTGGGGGGGCCCTACTGGGAAATTGTCACAGTGGCGTATCGGTAAAGTTGCTCCCTCACAGAGCCAGAACTAGTGTATGGGGTGATCGCTGGTCGGCGTAGACACGTCACGGGAAAAGGATGCAATAGGAATCTGAGGGGTAACTTTTTCACACAAAGGGTGGTGGGTGTATGGAACAAGCTGCCGGCGGAGCAGGGCCGGATTTAGATGAAGTGGCTGTTCCACTTTTGAGGCCCCTCCCAATCCCCCACCCCACGACTAGAGGAAGATGGTCCACCAGATTGACACCAAGTTGCAGCCGAGCGTGGCCAATGAGATAAAGGGCTGGAAAGCTGCGCTTTTTATTTAATTATTTATTGCCAGTGCTAGTGTCGAATTATCGGCTTAAAACACTATTATTCTGAAATGGAGGGCAAGGAAAATTACTGAAGGGTTGTTCAGAGACTACAGTGCGTTGTGACAGCATATGTAAGAAAGGCCTATGTCAAAAATATTATACACCTTGCAGGGCTCTCACTAAACTTTTATTTTCTGTTGTCAACCGGGCAACCTCGGCAGCTTTTTAAGTTGCCAAATGACAGTTTAGGTGGTCATTTAAGACGGCTTGCATGACGCATGCGATAATGTGCTCGGACGAAGTGCGTAGTTACCAGTCGGAATTATGCTCAATGAAGCATTCACATATAATTTCTGCTTCAAATAAAGTCACAAACTAAACATATTAACCAACCAAGACATGATATATACCACAATGACATGCAGCAAAATTATAATACAGTATCTGAACTCTTTTTACACATTGCAAGGAATGCAATTTCTATTATTTCTTTCCACTTCCAAACAAAAATGTGGTTGGATTATTCTGCATATGATCAACTTCGGTGAGACTAAGCGCAGGCTTGGCGATCGCTTCGCACGACACCTCCACTCAGTTCGCAATAACCAACCTGACCTCCGGTGGCTCAACACTTCAACTCCCCCTCCCATTCCGTATCCGACCTTTCTGTCCTGGGCCTCCTCCATGGCCAGTGAGGCCCACCGCAAATTGGAGGAGCAGCACCTCATATTAGCTTGGGTAGTTTACACCCCAGCGGTATGAACATTGGCTTCCCTAATTTCAGGTAGTCCTTGCTTTCTCCTTCCCCTCCCATTCCCAGCTCTCCCACAGCCTACTGTACCGCCTCTTCCTTTCTTTTTCGTGTCCCCCCCGACATCAATCTGAAGAAGGGTATCGACCCGAAACGTCGCCTGTTCCTTCGCTTCATAGATGCTGCCTTACCCGTTGATTTTCGTCAGCTTTTATGTCTACCAATGGGATCCCACCACTGGCCACATCTTCCCATCTCCTCCCCATTGGCTTTCCACAGAGACCGCTCCCTCCGTAACTCCCTGGTCAATTCGTCCCTTCCCACCCAAACCACCGCCTCTCCTGGCACTTTCCCTTGCAACCGCAGGAAATGCTACACTTGTTGCTTTACCTCCCCCCTTGACTCCATTCAAGAACCCAAGCAGTCTTTCCAGGTGTGGCAGAGGTTTACCTATGCCTCCTTCAACCTCATCTATTGCATCCGCTGCTCTAGGTGTCAACTGCTCTACATCGGTGAGACCAAGCGTAGGCTTGGCGATCGCTTCGCCCAAAACCTCCGCTTGGTTCGCAATAACCAACCTGATCTCCCGGTGGCTCAGCACCTCAGCTCCCCCTCCCATTCCGAATCCGACCTTTCTGTCCTGGGCCTCTTCCATGGCGAGAGTGAGGTCCACCGTAAATTGGAGGAGCAGCACCTCATATTTCACGGGCAGTTTACACCCCAGCGGTATGAACATTGACTGCTTCAATTTCAGGTAGTCCCTGCTTTCTCCTCCCCTTCCCAGCTCTCCCTCAGCCCATTGCCTCCGCCTCTTCCTTTCTTCTTCCCGTCCCCCCCCCCCACCCTCACATCAGTCTGAAGAAGGGTCTCGATCCGAAACATCGCCTATTTCCTTCGCTCCATAGATGCTGCCTCACCTGCTGAGTTTCTCCCGCAATTTTGTCTACCCATTCACACAAGTTCTGTTATCCCACTTTCCTCACCCACTCCCTGCACATTAGGGGCAATTTTACAGAGACAAGTTAACCTACAAAGCCAATGTGTCTTTGGGATGTGGGAGGAAACCCACACACTTGCAGGGAGAATGTACAAATTCAACACAGACAGTGCCCGAGGACAGGATCGAACACAGATCTCTGGCGTGTGAGGCAGCAAGTCTACCAGCTGTGCCACTATATATTCTTTTCCAACACACAAAATTATACGTTGATAACTTTGATTACTAAAAAAATGAAAATAACCATTTTCAGTCTTAAATCTCCAATTGATGCTATGTCCCCCTTTACAGTTACTGTATGTTTTAATTCAGTTCAAGACTGTGGGGCAGTACATTGGCCATAAAGTTGCTGCCTAAAAGTGTCTCAGACCCGGAATTGATCCTGAATATGGGTGCTGTCTGTATGGAGTTTGCTTCTTTTCCCTTTGATCGCATGGGTTTTGTCCGGGTGCTCTTGTTTCATAGAAAACATAGACATAGAAAATAGGTGCAGGAGTAGGCCATTCGGCCCTTCGCGCCTGCACCGCCATTCGATATGATCATGGCTGATCATCCAACTCAGCATCCCATCCCTGCCTTCTCTCCATACCCCCTGATCCCTTTAGCCACAACGGCCACATCTAACTCCCTCTTAAATATAGCCAATGAACTGGCCTCAACTACCTTCTGTGGCAGAGAATTCCACAGATTCACATATCTCTGTGTGAAAAAATGATTTTCTCATCTCGGTCCTAAAAGTCTTCCCTCTTATCCTTAAACTGTGACCCCTAGTTCTGGACTTCCCCAACATCGGGAATAATCTTCCTGCATCTAGCCTGTCCAACCCCTTAAGAATTTTGTAAGTCCAGTGGTAAATCCGGCTCTGCGGAGGAGGTAGTTGAGGCAGGTACAATCGCAACGTTTAAGAAACATTTAGACAGGTACATGATAGGATAGGTTTAAGAAACGTTTAAGAAACATTTAGACAGGTACATGATAGGATAGGTTTCCTTCCACATTCCAAAGGTGTGCAGGAACCTATTTCAGACCCATCCCAAAATGTAATATTTTCCTTTTGTCCAGCGATTCTGTCTGACCTGTTTTCAAGCTTTTTGTGTCTATCTTCAGTTTAAACCAGAAATCTGCAGTTCCTTCCTACACACACGATACTATACGATAGAATTTTATTAATCCCAGGAGGGCAAATTGTGTGTGTGTGTGGGTATATATATTACACGCACGCACGCGCGCGCGCACACGCACGCGCACACGCACACACATATATATTTATATAGTTATATATTCATATATAAATATACACCGTTTTGTTTTCTCGTTTATAACATTGTTTACAGAGTACTATGTTTACATAGTCTGTTGTGCTGCTGCAAGTAAGGATTTCTTTGTTCTAACTGGGCCATGAGAATAAAACACACTTGACTCTTGACTTACGTCGCTAATGTGTGGGATAGAACTAGTGTACAGGTGATCGGTGGTTGGCGTAGACTCGTTGGGCCGAAGGGTCTGTTTCCACGCTGTATCTTTAAACTAAACTAAAAACACTAACACCAGAGGGAGTCTAAAGAAGGGTCTCTACCCGACACGTCACCCAATTTCTTCTATCCAGAGTTGCTGGCTGCTCCATGGAGTTCTCCCGCACAATTAAAGCATGGAATAGTCTTCACCCTACCACAGTTACCCAACCAGACGCAACTAAATTTAAGGTAGCTCTTTTTCCCCCCAAGAACACTTTTTTACTTAAGTCCAAGTCAAGAGTCAAGATAGTTTTATTGTCATGTGTCCCAGATAGGACAATGAAATTCTTGTTGCTGCAGCACAACAGAATATGTAAACATAATACAGAACAGGAGATAAAAGTTCAGTGTGTTTATATACCATAGACCATATATATACACAATAAATAAGCAGCTAAAATGCAATAGGCTGTTATTGTTCAGAGTTTGGAGTTTGGTGATGGACCCTCCACCACCTGCAGTTTAAATTCCATTTAGAATATTTTTGGAGGACCAGGAAACCAGAAGCAAGAGTTACTCCAGGGAGTTACTCCAGCTCCAGGGAGTGATTCGGCGTTGGTTTTCAGCGGTCGAGGCGAGGCGGCGACCGGACAGCAATGCCGGCCAGATCTCCCACAATTCAAAGCTAGGGAGAAAGTGCCCAGCGCCGACCAGTTGCCGTGGCAGTGCGCATGTGCACGGCGGCCGATGATGTGCTGGCCGTGGTTGTGCGCATGTGCGTGGGGATGGTGTGCTGGCCGTAGCAGTGCGCATGTGCAAGGCGGCCGGCTGTGCCGGCAGATGAGGAGCGAGCGGAGAGCGGAGACCCGGCGGCCCGGACAGGGATACGGATGGCGGGCGGAGACGGCGAGTGGCACAGAGAGAGAGAGATAGAGAGGGGGGCCCGCTCAGAGTTGAACAGCAGGCCCCCTAGATTTCGACGCCCCAGGCTTCAGCCTATGAATCCTAGTGGTAAATCCGGCTCAGCGGAGGAGGTAGTTGAGGCAGGTACAATCGCAACGTTTAAGAAACATTTAGACAGGTACATGATAGGATAGGTTTAAAGGGATATGGGCCGAACACATATTGGCCGGTATGGGCAGGTTGGGCCGAAGGGCTGTTTCCACGCTGTGTGACTATGACTCTTTGACAATCTCCTTTGAACTTTGCTCCTCTGAATGAAAAGATGGGCCCTCTAGTCTTTGACATTTCCACCCTGGAAAATGGTTCTGATTGTCCACCCCCTCGATGCCAATCATAATGTTGCATACTTCGATCAGGTCTGGTCGAATGTACAGCGATGGACACGATTTAGTAGGGAGGAAGGTCTTTGAAGGCTACACTTTGTTTCGCGAAACCGCAGCGAGAGTATGAGACCTGCACACTTGGCAGCAAGACTCACAACTGGGGAGTCAAAGATAGGTCATCTACCCACAGACATCCCTCGGTCTCAGCTTAATGCAAGGCGGTGACTTGGTCAGAGGGGAAATGCCTGTGGGAGTGGGCGATCTGCCATCGCCCGCACCTCCCCCATTCTAAGCCACGGCCAGTGTCACACGGCATCGGCCTGAATGTGAGACATCTGTTGTTTCCTTCCCAAATTTACTGCAGCTGAGCAGGCGGCCATTTGGCCCACAGAGTCGCTGCTGGTCCGTGGGAAGATGGAATCAATTAGTCGCTCTACTCGCCCCCAATCTTTGGGGCTCGGGAGTTTCCCGAAGCGAGAAGATAATAATGAGATCACAAAGTGCTGGAGAACCTCAGCTGGTCAGGCAGCATCGCTGGAGAACATGGATAGATGAGGTGCAGCGGTAGAGTTGCTGCCTTACAGCGCCAGAGACTCGGGTTCGAGTGTGGAGACTACGGATTCGGCCTGTGTGGAGTTTGTACGTTCTCTCTGTGACCCCGTGGGGTTTCTCCGAGTTTTCCGGTTTCCTCCATCATCACAAAGGCGTGAAGGTATTTCGGGTAATTGGCTTCTGTAAATCTGTCCCTGGAGTGTAGGATACTGATAATGTACGGGGTGATCGCTGGTAGGTGGGGACTCAGTGGGCCGAAGAACCTGTTTCTGCACTGTATCTAGTCTAATGTCTGAAGTCCAGTGACGGTTCGGGCCGGGACCCCTTCTTCAGATCACCCGCAAAAGTGGACGCAGAAGATAAACACAAAATGCTGGAGTAACTCAGCGGGTCAGGCAGCATCTCTGGAAGAAAAAGGAATAGGTGACCTTTCGTGTCGAGACCCTTCATCAGAATGAGAATCAGGGGCGAGGGATATTGAGGTATGAGAGGTACAGAACAAAGCAGTGCCAGCATAGATCACGCAGGAAAGGTGGAGCCCACAATGGTCCATTGTTGGCTGGGGACGAGGTGATAACGAAAGAGTACACACGGTGAAATTAGCAAGAGAAGCAGGGTGGGTGAGGGACATTGACGGAGGGAATGCAAGGCTTACCAACGCAGGTTGCATTAAAAAAGTGGGATTGAGTGGGGTCGGGAAGGGTTAGGACGGAATTCTAATACCTGATCACAAGGTCATAATGTCATAATTGATAGGAACAGAATAAGGCCATTTAGCCTATCAAGTCTACTCCACCACTCAATCATGCCTGATCTATCTCTCCCTCCTAACACAATTCTCCTGCCTTCTCCCCATAAATCCTGACACCCGTAATAGTCAGGAATCTCTGCCTTAAAACATATCAATTGACTTGGCATCCACAGCCTTCTGTGGCAAAGAATTCCACAGATTCACCACCCTCGGATTAAAGAAATACCTCCTCATCTGGGTCTCTATTCATTGGAGAGGAGGAAGATGAGGGGTGATCTTATTGATATGTGTAAAATCATGAGAGGAAAAGATCGGGTAGATGTACAGAAACTCTTGCCCAGAGTAGGGGATTCGAGGACAAGAGGACATAGGTTCAAGGTGAAGGGGAAAAGATTTCATAGGAATCTGAGGGGTAACTTTTTCACACTAAGGGTGCTGGGTGTCTTGAACAAGCTGCCAGAGGAGGTAGTTGAGGCTGGCGTTATTCCAACGTTTAAGAAACTGTTAGACAAGTACATGGATAGGACAAGTTTGGAGGGATAAGGACTAAGCGTAGGCAGGTGGGGCATGTTGGCCGGTTTGGGCTGAAGGGCCTGTTTCCGCACTATTGCTCTATGCTCTATGACTCTTAAAGGAACGTCCTTTAATTCTGAGACTATGACCTCTTGTCCTAGACTCTCCCACTAGTTTTTACCTGTGGATTTGGTCAGACTGCTCCATGATGTATCGGTTATAGCCTCATTCATAACTGTGGTCTCCGTCATCGTTCTCGCTCCCCTAGCTGTCTCCATTTTACCCGTCGGCGCCGAAATGACCAGGACACCAAAGGCTAAACAAATGTCAGGTGAAAAAGAGAGAGGAAATTCAACGCCATATTCAGCTCAAGCAAACACAAACAGATTAATATTCTCTCACCAACACTGTACAATGTTATGGGTTTAGTCCCTATTTCCCTTTATCCAGTATCCACCAGCGAATATTAGCGGCGGATGTTCTGCCTCACAGCGCCAGAGACCCGGGTTCGATCCTGACTACGGGTGCTATCTGTACGGAGTTTGAACATTCTCCCCGTGACCACCTGGGATTTCTTCGAAATCTTCGGTTTCCTCCCACACTCCAAATGCGTACAGGTTTGTAGATCAATTCGCTAAAAATAAAAATTGTGCCGGTCGGTACAGACTCGGTGGGCCGAAGAAGCAGTTTTCGTGTACCTCAAAGCTAAACTGAAAAAAAAAACTCGCACTTCGTTTTTCACTCAAGATTCCAGCATGAAGTCACAGTCATATAATCATACAGCGTGGAAAAAGCCACCTTCAGCCCAAATTGCCCACACCGACCAACTTGCCCCATTTACACTAGTCCCACCTGCTTGCGTTTGGCACATGTCCCTCTGAACCTATCCTATCCATGTATTTATCTAAATTGTTCTTAAACGTTGGAATTATACCTATCTTCTCTGGCACCTACCACACTTTGTGTTAACAAGTTGCCCCTCAGGTTCCTATTAAATATCCCCCCCCCCCACCCCCACCCAACGTAAACCTATATCTCACTTTCTCCCAAAATAAACAAAAAACTACTTCCCTCCATCATGGCACTTACTCAGTATTACAAGGTACACGGGAAGCATCTTCTGCTGTCCAACCCCGATGCCAATTCAGGCTCACTATCCCCGGCGTCAAGCTGAGTTTATCTGGTGGGTTTCTCTCTTGATATTCTTGTCCAGTGGCCGACAGATATATAAATAATTTTCGCGTTGTAGCATGGGTGTGAATTTTAATTTAAATGGCCCGTGCTCCTTTCCCCACCCACTTCGCATCTCCAATTAGAGATGGAACACATACTATCCTTTATCTCTGTTAACCTTTTCCAGCGCAGCGGTTGATTTGCAGCGGCTGAGATCTGGGTTCGATCCTGACCTCGGGTGCTGCCTGTGTGGAGTTTACACGTTTTCCATGTGAATGCGTGGGTTTTCTCTGGGTGCTCCGGTTTCACACACTCCAAAGACGTACTAGTTTGTAGGTTTATTGACTAACTTTAGTTTAGATATACCGTGCGGAAACAGCCCCTTCCCCCCCCCCCCCCCCCCCCCACCGAGCCCGCACCGACCACGATCCCCGCACACTACCACTATCCGACACACACTGGGGACAATTTGCAATTATACCGAAGCCAATTAACTTACGAAACTGAACGTGTTTGGAATGTGGGAGGAAACCGAAGATCTCAGAGAAAATCCACAGGGGGAACGTGCACACGCTGTACAGACCACATAGGCAGTCCCTGTCGTCTCGGCTATATTTTCAACTCTGACAGCACCCGTTGTCAGGATCGAACCAGGGTCTCTGGCGCTGTGAGGCAGCAACTGTACTGCTGCGCCACCGTGCCGCACTACTTTGGGAAAACAATTGCAAAAGTGTCCCCAGTACAAGTGTATGGGGTGATCGCTGATCGGCACAGACTTGAGGGACTGTTTCCGCGATGAAGAAAGGTCTCGACCCGAAACGTCACCCATTCCTTCTCTCCAGAGACACTGAGTTACTCCAGCATTTTGTGTCTATTGTCTGTATCCCTCAGTCCGAAGCCTCTCCCCTCGCTTGATTCTATCAGCCTACCAGCGTGGGTTTCCTCCGAGATCTTCAGTTTCCTCCCACATACAGGTCTGTACCTGACTGGCTTGGCCGAAGTGTAAATTGTCCCGAGTATGTTTAGGATAGTATAAATGCGCGGGGATCGCTGGTCGGTGCGGACTCGGTGGGCCGAAGGGCCTGTTTCCACGCGGTATCTTTAAACTAAACTAAAGTCTTATTGTTATTATTGCATTATTATTGTTTTTTTCTATGTACATATATGCCTATTAAGTGCGTATGTGCGCGAATATATTTATGAATATAAAAAAAGATAGACACAAAATGCTGGAGTAACTAAGCGGGACAGGCAGCATCTCTGGAGATAAGGAATGGGTGACGTTACGGGTCGAGACCCTTCTGCAGACTGTCCCGCTGAATATAGCATTTAGTGTCTATATTCGGTTTAAAACACCATCTGCAGTTCCTTCATATTCATATATATAAACACACACACACACACACACACACACACACACACACACACACACACACACACACACACACACACACACACACACACACACACACACACACACACGCATATACACATATGGTACACTGTAAACATTTGCGTATTATGTGCGTATGTGTGCTTGTGTATATATATATATATATATATATATATATATATATATATATATATATATACACAAGCACACATACGCACATAATACGCAAATGTACATAAAAAGTAACAATAACAATGCAATAATAACAATAATGGTGTGTGTGTGTGTGTTTACAGTGTACCATATTTACACATATTGTTGTGCTGCTGTAAGGTAAGAATTTTATTGTTCAATCTGGGGCATATGACAATAAAACACTCTTGATTCTTGACGAGATGATACCTGAGGGAGAAGGAAACATGAATTGTTGTTGGTTGGTTGAAATGAATGGTTGGATTCCATGAAAAGGAATCATACATTTCAGTTCAGAAATACAGCATTTAAAAAACATTTTAATAGAATGATCCCGGGGTTGAGTTGGGTTAACATAAGATGAGCGTTTGATGGCAATGGGCCTGTACTCGCTGGAGTTTAGAAGGATGAGGGGGATTATCACTGAAACTTAACAGATGTTTTCACGAGGGGGAGAGTCTAGGATCACTGTACGGGTGTCAGGGGTTATGGGGAGAAGACAGGAGAATGGGGTTGAGAGGGAAAGATAGATCAGCCAAGATTGAATGGCGGAGTAAACTCGATGGGCTTTCTGCTCCTATGACTTATGAACATGAACTTCCTTTCCTCGGCACTGAGTTCTGATGCGGTTCTTGTCCAGCATTTCTTTGCCTTCACAAATGCTGCTCGAACTGCTGAGATCCTCCAACAGGTTATGTTTTTCTTGCTACAGATTCCAGTAACTGCAGTCTCTTGTGACTCAATAACAACCTGCTCTTTGGAGAAGACATGGCCAGGAGAGTTCCTGAGATTCACTCCCTCATCGGGATATTTTGGCTGCTGTTGAGCGACCCTGGAGGTGAGTCCATGCCTTGAGCTAGGGATGGGGGTGGCGGTAGGGTGGAAGAAGGTGTGCTACATAGAACAGTACAGCACATGAACAGGCCATTCAGCCCACAACATCCATGCCGAACACGATGCCAAGTTAAAGTAAGGTCCTCTGCCTGCATATAATACATATCAATGCATTCCCTGTATATCAATTAGCCTTTCCAAAAGCCACACAAACCCCGCTATCGTATCTGCCCTCCACCGCCACTTCCAGCAGCGCAATCCAGACACCAACCACTCTTGGTGTAAACAAAAACATGTGGTGCCCCAGTCATCTCCCACATCCCAAAGGCGTGCATGTGTGTAAGTTAATTGCCCACAGTGCGTATGGAGTGGATGCGAAAGTGGAATGATATAGAACCTGCATGATCAGGTGATCCATGGTTGATGTGAATTTGGTGGGCTGAGGGGCCTGTTTCCATGCTCGCTCTGTCTGTCTGTCTGTCTGTCTGTCTGTCTGTCCGTCCGTCCGTCCGTCCGTCCGTCTGTCTGTCTGTCTGTCTGTCTGTCCTTATCCATCCACCTATCCAGGTGGTACAAATACCTGGGAGTGTACATGGACAGTAAACTGGACTGGTCCAGGAACGCTGAAGCAATGTACAAGAAGGGACAGAGCTGCCTGTACTTTTTGAAAAGGCTCAGCTCCTTCAACATCTACAGTGAGATACTGCAGATGTTCTACCAACCGGTGGTAGCCAGTGCCATCTTCTTCACTGCCGTGTGCTGGGGCAGCAGGGCGAAGGCTGCGGATGGTAACAGGATCAATAAACTCATCAGGAAGACTGGCTCCGACCTGGGGACAGAGTTGGATTCATGGGAGGTCGTCTTGGAGGGGAGGATGCTCCTCAAACTGCGTAGCACCTTGGACAATACAACTCACCTCCTCCATGACACATGGGTCAACATGAGGGGCACCTTCTGCAACTGACTGCTTCCACGAAGATGCAGGACAGAACGTCACAGGAGATCCTTCTTCCCTGTGGCTATCAAACATTACAACTCCTCCCCCTCTGTCGTGGTGTAGACTGAGACTGACACCCCCCCCCCCTCAATCTTTGCACATCCCCAAAGCCTACCAACTTATCACTTGATTTTCATGTTTCATGTTTAATTATTTTATGACTGTTGGCAAATTAATTTCGCTCCTGGGATAAATAAAGTTCCATTGTTTCATATCGTATCTATCTCAAAGCTTTTCACGGTACCTCGGTACATGTGACAATAAACTAACCTAAATTATCTATCTATCTATCCATCTATCCATCTATCCATCTATCTAATCTAATCTATCTAATCTATCTATCTAAATAATCTATCTAAATAATCTATCTATATAATCTATCTATATAATCTATCTATATAATCTATCAATATATCTAATCTATCTAACATATCAACCTATCTAATCTATCTAGTTTATTTATCAATCTATTTAATTTATCAATCTAATCTATCCATCCAGACAGGGTTCAATCACAACCTCCAGAAATGTCTGTGTGGAGTTTTCATATTCTGCCTGTGACGGACCCTTGCTAACTCCAAATTGAAGATGTGAGGTGATGCCATGGGTAGACCTGCTGCCCTTGCCCATTGGGTTGGGACAACTCACTGCCATGCTGGGAAACTATGAACACAAACACACCCGAGCTGATGGCACTAATACCTTGTCCTTGTGTTTCAAGTCTGGGACAGACAGCTTGAAAACCAGGCACTCGCCGCTTGGAGAATGGGACACTCGGGCAGTCAGTCACATTACCAGGATGTATCTCAGGAGAAAACATTTCAATCCTCACTTGGGATTACCAAAGTTAACCAACAACAGGAAATATCCCATTATGTATGAAAACTCAATCAGTCCAACAAAATATGGCAAACAGCGAATCAGATTAAATTTAAAAGACTGTAGTCAAGGAATACAGAACCTAACAGAACGTGATCAAGGTCTATATGAAATGAATTTAACGACGAATCAGGGGCTCCATGTACAAGTGACAGAACTGAACATTTATGGTAATCTTATTTTAATTTTTATAAACTGTACATTCTCTAACAAACTTAGGTGTGTGTGAGGAAACCTGAGCACTCGGAGTAAACCCACGCGGTCACGGGAAGAACGCATAAATTCCATTCAGACATCAGCCGTAGTCAGGATAGAAACTGGGTCTCTGGCGCTGAGAAGCAGCAAATGAGTTTAGTTTAGAGATACAGCGCAGAAACAGGCACTTCGCCCCACCGAGTCCTCACCGACCAGCGATCCCCGCACATTAACGCTATCCTACATACAATAGGGACAATTTACAATATACCAAGCCAATTAACCTACAAAGCCGTAGGACTTTGGACTGTGGGAGGAAAACGGAGCACCCGGAGAAAACCCACGCGGTCACGGGGCAAACGCAGAAAATCCATACAGACAGCACCCGTAGTCAGGATCAAACCCGGGTCTCTTCCGCTGTAAGGCATCAAGTTTTTCAATACCGTGATTTTTTTTTAAAGTCTGCTTTTCATTGAGACAGAACGTGTATTATTACCGGTGATAAATATCAGTGAAACCTTCACTGAAGGAGTGTGTAACGTTAGCTTGGTGGGTTCACTGGAGCACGGTACCGAGCCAGTCTAGACTTGGTGGTCAGGAGATGGCAAGGTCACGGCAGATGGGTCGCACATACTGACTGATGAAGGGAGAAGGCTGGCACTATCCATAGCTCTACCCAACAACAACAGCGTGTATAACTGTACCGTGGGGAACCCTGTTAGTGAGGAAACGCGGAGCGTGGATCTGACAGAGCTCTGTAATGCCCATGAAGGGTTGTGGCTTTATCTTTTCACACTAAGCACACTTCTCAAATAAAATATGGGCTAATTATTATGTTCCTATACAAATCCCCAAATCCTTCCAGTGGAAGAAATCAGGTAATAGATTTAGTTTAAACAGGCACAAAATGCTGCCTGTGGAATTATATGCCACACAAGGCAGTGGAGTCTAATTCAATGGATGTATTCAAGAGAGAGTTAGATACAGATATTGGGGCTAACGGAATCAAGGGAAATGAAGAAAAAAGCCGGAACAGGGTACCTGTTCAGGATAATTAGCCATGATCATATTGAATGGCGATGCTGGCTCGAAGGGCCGAATGGCTTACTCTGCAGCTACTTTCTATGTTTCTGAGATTATTCATCCAGAGCCTCATCTGTATGGGTGGTGGAATATTCATGTCCCTGCTGCCCTTGTCCATTAGGGTTGGGACAACTCACTGCCGTGCTGGGAAACTATGGACAACAACACACCAGAGCTGATGGCACTAATATCTTGTCCTTGTGTTTCAGGTCTGGGACAAACTGCTGGGAAACCAGGCACTCGTCGCTTGGTGAATGGGACACTGGGGCAGTCAGTCACATTACCAGGATGTATCTCAGGAGAATACATTTTGATCCTCACTTGGGATTACCGCAATTCACCAACAACAGGAAAGGTTCAATTATGTATGAAAACTCAAAACAATCCAATACAATGTAACAAACAGCGAATTAGGTTAAACTTACAGGACTGTAGTCGGGAAATACAGAACCAAACAGAACACGATCAAGGTCTATATGAAATGAACTTCTGGACGAATCTGGCTGTCCATGAACAAGTGTAAGAACTGAAGATTTATGGTAATCTATTTCAATTTAAAAAACAGTATATTTTCCAATCTAACAACCTTTAAGAACTGTAAGGGGAGATGCTTACGATGTGAGGCAAGTCTGTGGGTTATACGGGCAGGGTGAATACTGAAACATCACATGGGTTGGAGCACTTGGTTGTTCAGGAATCAGTCCTCAGTAATTGCTGTTTAAATATTAATGGAGGAGAATTAGGATGGGTTCTTGAAGGTAGGTCTCTCCAAGCCATCGGACTTTTCTGTAAAATTATAGGTCCACAGACATTAAACTTTAGCTGCTCATAACGAGTTTACTTGTGATCTAGTTTTGGTGGCAAAATGTAACCTGGACGATTATTTTTTGTAAACTCACGGGAAGGATTTTGCACTAAAACTACAGTTATAATCTGACAAACAAAATGTAGAAGCAAAGAGCTGCAGATTCTGGTTTACAATGAAAGACACAAAGTGCTGGAACGACACGGTGGGCGGCACGATGGGTGGCACGATGGCGTAGCAGCAGAGTGGCTGCCTTACAGCGCAAGAGACCCGTGTTCGATCCTGACTATGGGTGCTTGTCTGTACGGAGTTTGTATGTTCTCCCTGTGACCCGAGTTAGTTTTCTCCAGGATCTCTGGTTTGCTCCTATATTCCAGAAATACATAGGTTTGTAGGTTAGTTGGCTTGGTATATTTGGAAATTGTCCCTAGTGTGTGTGGGATAGCGTTAGTGTGCGGGAATCGCTGGTCGGAGCGGATGCATTGGGTCGAAGAGGCTATTTCCCCGCTGTATTTCTAAACTAAACCCAGCGGGTCAGGCAGCATCCCAGGCAGCATCCCAAGCAGCATCACCTATCTATGACTATAAAGTCATAGATAGGTGACTTTTAGCTTGGGGACCCTTCTTCAGGCTGCAATCTTAATTTTGCAGATCATCTTAGGAACAGTTTCCGTCGCCAAAATTCATAATAATAATCATACTTTATTAGCCAAGGAGGGATTTGATTTGACATACAGTCATACCAAGAAAAAGCAATAAAACACATAAAATCCATTTTAACATAAACATCCACCACAGTGACTTCTCCACATTCCTCACTCACTGTGATGGAAGGCGAAAAAAAAGTTCAATCTCTTCCCTTCTTTGTTCTATTGTGGTCGAGGGCCTCAAGACTTCCGTTGTCGAGGCGATCTTGGCTCCCGTAACCAGTGGTCGGGCTCTCCGCGTCAGGGCAATCAAGCTCCCACATCGGGGACGGGGGTATATCAGCTTCCCCGCACTGGGCGATTGGACCCCGGGTCGGGGCTGGTCAAACCTCTTGCGACTTTGGATCTACCCGAGACAGCTAGCTCCTCGATGGTTGGCGTGTCGATCCCACGCAAGGGATCGCAGGCTCCGATGGTAAGTCCATTGCCACGAGGTGGGGCTCAAAGCCAGCTCCATGATGTTAGGCCGCAGAGCGCCTGGAAATATGATCAGGAAAAAATCGCATCTCCGGCAAGGTAAGAGATTGAAAAAAAAGTTCCCGCCCCCCTCCCCCCCCCCCCCCCGCCCACCTCCCACATAAAACAAACCAGAGAACATTAAAATATACGTTTAAAACATACTCAAAATAACAAAAAAGACAAAAAGACAGAGGTTGGTGAGGCTGCCATTGCTGACGGTGCCACGCGGTGCATTCAGCTGCATTTCTCAATTTTGAGCAAAGTTCACTTTATATTTCTCTGCATTAAAACACTAATGCAGTCACAGTTGAATGTCAATCCTTTTTCAGGTGACAAGCTACACCAAGCACTCCATATTAGCTTGATTACTGCGGGAATTGTGGGAGCTATCATCTTAGCTATCGTTGGCTACATGCATTGGAAGAAAGGACCAAAGCACATTGAAGACAGGTGCTCGACTATTCTTCTTCTTAAACTATGCAAACTATTCCCAGGTAATGTCCAATGACAACAAGGCAGCTCATATTTTGGCTTTAGCTCCTTTTGAAAGCCTATGGGCCAAATGCAAGCATTGAAAAGGCATGTTGGTCGGCATGGCTGAGTCGGGTCATGTTTCCATGCAGCATGATTCCATTTGAAATGCAAGAACTCTTTCACTGGAGATTAAAGATTAGTTAAAATGATGAAGAACTGTGCATTCTGAAGAACCAGGACAGAAAGGGTTGTGAGGCAACAGTGAAATTCTAATCCGTGAGTGAAGCAGAGGCACAAGGAATAACTCACTTGGGATAGACACAAAATGCTGGAGTAACTCAGCAGAACAGGCAGCATCTCTGGAGAGAAGGAATGGGTGATGATTCGGGTTGGGATCCTTCTTCAGACTGGTTCTTTTTGTCCAGAGATGCTGCCTGGCCGGCTGAGTTACTCCAGCATTTTCTGCCTATTATCTCATGGTAACTTGGTTCAAATTTTACAAAGACTCAGCGCATAGTCTGTGAAACCATTCTTATCCATGATCAGAGTAACTCTTTCATGTTTCTTCTCCTGCTCTTTCTGCATTACAGTTGACACTAACAAAATGTAACTTTTACAACTGATCAAATCTGCTTTTCTTGCTTTTCTTTTTTTTCTGATTTTCTTGCTGTCTAAGCTGAAAGGTGTGAAGCTTGATCTAATTTCTCTGCTGCAACGCTGCTTTAACTCTTCCTCTATGTCCAGCACAGATAATTCACTGGTGGTCTTAATTCAGATGGACACAAAATGCTTGAGTAACTCAGCGGGTCCGAGTAACTAATAAATGTTTGTATATTTATTTGCCAGGCTTGCCTTCTTTGTTCTAAAAGGCATAGAGAGAGTGGATGCAGGAAAGGATGTTTCCACTGGTGTGTGAGTCTTGGACCTGAGGTCATAGCTCAGAATTAAAGGAACTTCTTTAGTCAGAAGCGGTTAATCTGTGGAAATCTGTTGCCCTTCTCTGGTCCAAACAATCTGTGATTCCCGACTCATCTTAGTGTGGTTCATTTTTAAGCAGGTTTCAGAATTACAATTTTGTTGTGCACAAAGGCAGTTTACCACCACCTTCTCAAGGGCAATTAATGATGGGCATTACATGCTGGCCTTGTCAGTGAAGCCCAGTTCAAGAAAATGGAATTGAAAAAAATGATGTGATCCCAGAACCCATTGATTGAGCCAATAAGGCTTATTTTTGTTGAGTTTTTGGGTGATTATGTTATTAAGGGTTGATTCATCCCTACTTCACTTAGAGCCTCATTATGGGCAATTTCACAAATCCCAGGAGCCCAGATTAGATGGGGTGCAAGAACAGTTTTATACTGAAGATGCACACAAAATGCCGGAGTAACTCAGCGGATGAAGTAGCATCTCTGGAAAAAAGGGATAGGTGATGTTTTGGGTTGAGACCCTTCTTCAGAGATACTCTTATACAGTTTGATTCTGCACGTCATTATGATCAGCAAAAAATATTCCATCCAATCCTATGAGATTGCTGAATCTTTTGTGTTTTGTTCAAGATTCCAACATCTGCAATTCCTTGTGGCTCTACCTTTGCCTCCATTGTTCTCACATTTCACAAATGTTTAACCCTTGTTGTAAACCTATTTGTCTTTCTGTGGGTTTCCCCATTTTGTAGCTTGTCTGCCATCTTTGTTTTTGTGTGTTTTCTCACTTCCTCATTTAGCTTCTGTTGCAGTTCAACTTTCCTGCAGTTTGCTCCTAGTTCTGTTCCTTCTTCCCTGGGCATTGTTCTCTCGTAGGTACACAAAAATGCTGGAGAAACTCAGCGGGTGCAGCAGCATCTATGGAGCGAAGGAAATAGGCAACGTTTCAGGCCGAAACCCTGATCTCTCATAGTTCTCTCTCTCTCTCTCTCTGTTGCACATTGAGTGTTTCGGCTGCGTTCATGATCTCATGAATCTAACCGCGCCTGTTTCAATCTCATCTAATTATTTGGACATTGCAACTATCCCACTAACATCTGAATACGAGGCTTTATTACCCAAGCTGAATGAAAGAGTTACCAGAAAGACATTTAAAAGATGAGTGGAGTATGGAAAATTTAAAACAAAAATGTAGCGAAATGTCCAAAGAAATATCATAGTGTTAATAACCTAAAACTGTCACTGTGCCACTGAAGGTAAAAAGCTAAGAAAGATGACAAATGATTAGTCGGTTAGATTTTAACAAGTGTTCAATAAGAGAGGGAAGGAATTCCAGAAGTTGTTGATTTGACAGTGGATAGAATGCGCCAAGAATAAAGATTAAATTGTGGGTGTTCGAGAGGCCAAGGATGACGGTTTATGGAGGGATTATAGGGCTGATAGAAACTGCAGGCAGGCAGGGGCTAAACCGTCATGGAAAATAAAAGTAATTTAAAAATTCTCCAAATAGTTTGTCCATTTAGCGAGGCGAGGTTTAGATCGTTCGACTCTATGTGGTTTGGATCCTGTCTGCAGTATTCTATGTCCATTGTGGTCACATGCCACACTTGGTGTGAATAAAAATGTGTGCGTGATTCTCAGAAATGTTACCAATGCATTGTACAAAACAACCAGTTTTACCAGATGATAGTTGCTGTCTATAACCCTGAGAAAGCAGCCCTCCCACGGCAAGTCCTCTAGCACAAAGCTTCAGCCATGATAGCGAACTCTGTTTTACCGTAAAGTACTCTCACTGCAGAGTTCACAAGACAGAAATGACCATAACATGCAGAAGTCTGCAGCCCATGTCTTGTGGTACAAAGACCACTAAACATGAGAAAATTCCTTCTATGTTACTTCATAGCACATAACAGTAAGATTAAATGAGAATTTACCAGTTTGAAGTTTGATCTTTATTTTATGAGTTACGTTGAGGGATTACGTGAAGAACCCGCCAGCCCGCATGCGCGTCAATCTTCAAAGCAGCGGTGTGAGATCGCAGATAACAGTTGTTGAACATAGTAAGATTAGAGAAGACTAGAATACCAGCTGACCTTTATGATAGAGAGTTGGGAGTGGAGGGCACGTAATCCCTCAACGTAACTCCTCATTAAATAAAGATCAAACTTAAAACTGGTAAGTTCTCATTTAATCTTACTATTTTACTTCGGAGTCACGTGAGTGACTACGTGAAGATTTCAAAGCTCTGTGACTTCATGCTGTAGAAATGAGTCCACGCGTCACACACTGTGTTAATTGACCAAGGAGGAGTAAAAATACAATGCATTCAGACATGACATAGTTTTAAAGCATGCTGATGCTTTTATTAATAAAATAAATAATAATGACCCCTAACACTCGGGGTAAATTATAAGACAGAATTAAAAATAGAATCCTCAAACACCCCTGGCCTGGTAATGGGTTTGTCATAGAATATCTGAAAAGTTCTTTCACTAGACCATCCTGCCGCTGCAAGGATGTGGTCCGTAGGAACTTCCAACCCTTTCGCTGCCGATGTCGATGCAGCCATAGTGGAATGAGATTTAAAAACATCAGTGTCCACATCTGTCCAAGCCAACACCCGTCTTAGCCACCTTGAGATGGTTTGCACTGACACACTTCTGTGAGTTTTTTATGACTGATAAGTAATGCCAATTCAGTGCCTCTGAGGTTTTTTGTGACCTTGATATATTTTAGCAAATGCGTGACTGCAAATAAACGAAGGTCTATGGGATATGCTACGAATTCCAATCTGAGACCTGATGCCCCTGGTCTGCTCTGCTTGATTAATTAATATACGTAGAAAGGTATTTTATTAGCAGATGTTATCATTGTGTCCAGTCGCAATTTATGTAGCGACTGGACCCATTGTGCCGAAACTAGTGCCATAAGCATGACTACTTGACCAGTGACAGGGATGTTGCTGGTGCCCACCCCGAAGCAGCGTCAGTACAATGCTTACATCCCAAATCTCCGAGTACCGCGGTTTGGGAGGATTGGTGTTAAAAATACCCTTCATGAGTTTCGACACCAGTGGGTGAGACCCGACAGCGTGGTGTCCCGACCCTAGCCATAAATATGAATATAGTGCACTTCTTGCACAATTGATGGCACTGTAACCCAGTCCTTCCTCAAAGTAAAGACTGGACAAAAACTCTAACACATCTGTCACACGTACTGTGTTATACATGATATTAGACCGTGAGCAGAACTTCTCCCATTTCCTAATATAGGAGATATACTGTTTTTTGGTGGTATCCCTCCAAGATGCCGTGATCATGTTCAAGGTTCGATCCGTCAGTCCAAGCCCAAGAAAAGGTCTCTTCAGACTCTGCAAATTAATAAATTTATACGGTCATGGCATGGGTGACTTTCCCCTGTTACATGATGAACCAGCAAATCATAGCATTTGGAAATGGTCATACAAGGTTCTGATATCATACCAAGAACCAAAGGGAACCATGGCTAAGTAGGCCAGTCGGGTACTACTAAGATACCTGACGCGGTGTCTTGTTGGATCTTTTGCAAGACCTGACTGATGAGGCTGATGGGAGGAAATGCATAGAAAAACAATTCTCCCCAGTGTAGCAAGAACGCATCCATCGCCACTGCCCCATGGTCTGGTTCCCATGCAACAAACATTGGCAATTGGTGATTAAGCCTGGATGCGAATAGATCGATATCCGGCGTTCCATACCGAGAAATAATATCGGCGAAAACTTTGCGGTCCAACATCCATTCGATGTTGCTAGAAGGTAGGTAGCTGACAACCAAATGTTTCTTTTAATGCACCAGTGCCAAATACGGTTAGCCAAATAATCACAATATACCGACTTAATTCCGCCCATGTGATTAATATATGCCACCGCAGTGATATTGTCAACCTGAAGTTGAACGTGTAAATGATGCATTTCTGTACAGTAAGCCTTTAGCCCATAAAATGCACCCAACATTTCTAAATAATTAATACCATGTGACTTGAACAATGATGATTCATGCACATCCCATCTGCCACCGCAACTAGAGATGGTATTAATACCACCCCAACCTTGGGTGCTAGCATCGGTTTGTAAAATAACCGAAGGACTGCTGATTACAATGGTATTGGAACAATGCCGAATGTTGAGTATCCACCATTGCAATTCAGAAATAGCATTGGCTGGTAACCGCATAGGTCGGTCAAAATGACCAGCATGGTTTTTGAAGGCTTGTACCCTTGCACGTTATCAATTTTGATAATGCAAGGGTCCAAATTGAGCGGCTGGAAATGCCGCCACTAACTTGCCAATTACCCTGGCTACTTGTCGAATAGATGGCTGCTCAACAACCACAAGGTTGTAACAGGCCTCTGCTATTTCCAATCTCTTGCCCCAGGGCAGAGTCACAGACATGTGAAGAGAGTTAATAGTAAACCCTAAATAATCAATCACCTTGCATGGTGTCAACTTAGATTTAACTGGATGGATGAGAAACCCCAATTTCTCAAACGAGAGTTTAGTGGCTGAAACAGCTAATTTAGCTATTTCCAGAGTTTCCCCAATGATCAAAATATCATCTAGGTATGCCATGACAATATATTTTTGAGCTCTAAGAAGCGCAAGAGCCGGTTTTAATATTTTGGTAAACAATCTGGGGGCTGATGTTAACCCATTAGGCAATGCTTTGAACTGCCACAGTTGCCCCATCCAGTTAAACTTCAAATACCTCCGGTGATCCCTATGAATGGGTACCGAATAGTATGCATCTTTGGGATCGATGCATGCCATAAAGCATCCTTTGGAAATCAAATGTTTGTCAGTAACAAAAGTTTAAATTTTAAAATGTTTATACTGCACAAAAGCATTAAGCTCAGACAGATCCAGGATGATGCGGCATCCACCATCTGTCTTTCTCCTTGTAAAGATATTAGAAACAAATTCGTGAGAGTCATGCCGTGATCTCTCAACTACCCCTTTTGAATGCAACTTCAATATTTCTGCATGCACCACCAAACCTTCCTGCTGTTAAAGCCTAAACGTTCGGTTCGGTGCATTATGAAGGAACTCAATTTTATACCCCTGTACACTGTGCAGTATAAACGGGTCAGAAGTTATAGAACTCCACGCATTCCAAAACAAGTGTAACCTTCCTCCAACGTGTAAATAATCGACACACCCCATGTTCCGGAAGGAACCAGACCCACCTACCTCCATGGTCACTAGTGGGTTTGTATTTATTTCTTCCGCCCCTGAGTCCTGGGGGGTAGAGATGCTGGAATGCGGGAATGGCGCATCTTCCAAGAAGTCCGTTCTGGACCTTTGTCCATGATATGCGGCCTTCGAGCTTTCATCAGCCTCAGGATACCGTTTTCTGCTGGTGGATGCATAGGGGTGCTGCCGCCGAAATTGAGGGGTCTTGCTGGTTGATGGCGGCTTCATCAGGCCGACAGCTTTCGCCTCTTCATCAAGGTCTTTGACTTGTTTCGGTAGGTTCTCCCCGAACAACAAATTTGGCGGCTGGATGTTGCTTGCTTTACACAACCCCGCAAACTTGGGGTTTAGGGCAGGTCGGATGGCACTTTTTCGAAAACAGTTAATCTCAAAATGGGCATTGCACATCAGTGCTAGTGCATCTTGCTGCTCATCTGATAAAGGTCCTCCATCGACAGACCTGGCAAACGCCGTTATGCCCGAAGCCACTAATTTGAGAATGTTTTGGATCTTAATTTCTTGGGCCCTGATGCCCCCTCCAATGTATCCCCAAATTGAATTATTCATGGCTGGAACATTCAGTGATGTACAATTTGCAGGTGCCATGTATTTGGCGGCTGTTTCAGTCATCGCCTGCTCCTGCAGCTGGTGGGAGGTAAGATAATTGATACTCGCAGCGAGCTGTTCCTGCAACGATTCCCCTGTTTGTGAGGGGACTGCGAATCTGGAAACCATGGTAGGTAGATTCCGAGCTTCGTGCACCCCAAACACACGAAGCTTCTTCAGCCATTTCCCCGAATTCGGAGTCAGCCCATTACTGGCTCCGTACACTCCCCTCCGACGAGACCCACGCTGACCCTGCTCCGACTGCTGGACCATGTCATGCTGGAGAATTTTCTCCATTAAACGCTCCATTCGAGCTAAACGCCCTAGGGCGCTATCTGCCAAAGGAGTTGAGTCTTCCCAGCCTGACTCATCCGAGTCCACAGTCCGGTCTGTTTTACGTTGGATTTACCCCCTTTCTGGGGAACCACTGCCGATTGTAAAGGTACTAAGTCGGAGGTCATTGACCGTGTCAGTGACTCAGGTGGAGAATTCGACCTACCCTGGCTGTCCGCATTTCCGCGGTCCTCTGCAGCCTGTTTTGCCGAGGTCCGTTTGGACTTAGCCCTTAATTTATCCATTGACTGGAAAACCAACGTCCTGTAAACGAATTTACAGAACAAACGACCTCAGAATAAGTTAAACTTACCTGGAGGGTCCTTTTAAACTTACCACTGTAGGAGCAGCGCGCCTACCAGCCGGTTGCTGCGCCATGTGTTAGACAATATGATGCGCATGCGGGCTGGCGGGTTCTTCACGTAGTCACTCACGTGACTCCAAAGTAAAATCTCTTTTACCAGGCATTCCAGAATTTATACAGCACAAAACTCTATCTCCTAATGCCAAGATCTCTCTTCATGCCTGTAAACTGCCTTGTACTCCAAAACAATCCTCTGCACTATGCGTTACAAGCCTGAGTCACATAAACACAGGATTTGAACACACGGTCCTTTGACATTCTTTCCTTTCAAGCCACAGAGACATTTACGTGAACTGGATGCCAGTGGAGGAGAGCAAAATCGAAAGGCGCAGCTCACCACGCTATACGATGAGATAATTCAACCCCAATCTGGACACTGCAGGGGCAAGAACGAATGAGGGAAAGGTGCTCTCTGCCCACCGTTTATCGTCTGATACATGAAATTTAACCACCAGGTTGAATTACGCCTTGAATTGCTCCTCCGACCTTTGTGCTGAACTGCTTGCTGCAATAAGCTGTATCTCCAAACAAAGTAGAGTAGAGGTAAAGGCAAATTCAGATGGGCCATGATCTTACTGAACACCGAGCAAGCAACAGCACCGTGAAGCAAACCACTGTTACAGTTAAGTCTTGTGGTCGTGTTGATTAAGAGCTGTCAACCGCTGTGTATTTCCACCAATTCCTGTTTGTTTCAGCTATCGTGCCTATGTGCATGAAGTTAGATTTTATTTAATTGTTGAAGTAAACTAATTTTTAAACAAAGCTATTTAACTGTGTGAGGCTGTTTCTTTGCCAACCCAAATGTGTTCTCATTCTGTCAACAAAGCATTTCAGTGTGGCTTTCAATAAAATGTGCCTCAGTCGATTGTACAAAGTGCACCCAGAAACATCACTGTTGAATGAATGATATCTTTTATTTCGAACAATTAAAAAAAGAAGAAAAGAAAAGATGAAAATGTATAATAAATAAAGGAAAATTATATATATACATATATATATACATAAATACATACACACATACATACATATACATGTACATATATACATACATACATATACACACATACACATATACATAACATATATGTACATACATAAATTAAAAAATCAAAAGCCAATTTCAACATAATACACATTAGACTCGTTGGAAAAGGGATAGGAAGAAGCCTATGCTTGTCAAGTCCTACCCCCATTCTTCACCATTAACAAATGCAAAATTCAATAAAATAAACTAAACAGACAATTCAAATAAAACTACTCCAATCAAGCTATTAAGAAAAAAGAACAAAAAAAGAAAAGAACAGAAAGAACAAGCACCATTAACATCTGTGAGATTTACATTCTCCTTCCTTATTACTGTACTTTTCAAAGATATATCTTTTGTACATTTTTTTAAATTGCATTATATTCATACTTTGTTTAATCGTTTCGTCAAGACCATTCCACAAAACTACCCCACAAATGGAAATGCACATACTTTTTAAAATGGTCCGAGCATAATGCTGTTTCAAATTTAGTTTCCCTCTAAAGTTATAACCCCCCTCTCTGTCTTTGAACAGTTTTTGTATGTTTACAGGTAGCAGTTTATTTTTTGCTTTATAAATTATTTGTGCAGTCTTAAATTCTACCAGATCCTTAATCTTTAAGGTGTGTAATTTTAAATACAGTATATTAGTGTGTTCATGATATCCTACATTGTTTACTATACGAATAGCTCTTTTTTGTAGTGTGCTTAGTGATTGTAAGGTGGTTTTGTAGGTGTTGCCCCATACTTCCACACAGTAATTTAAATACGGTAACACAAGTGAGCTGTACAGAATATACAGTGCTCTCTCATTCAAAACATGCCTTGCTTTCCCCATCACTCCAATACTCCGTGCTACTTTTGCTCTCACATGTTTTATATGGGGTTTCCAGCAGATTTTGTGATCAAGAATCACACCCAGAAATTTATTTTCATACACTCTTTCTATTTCAACATTATTTATCATTACTTTTACTTGTGTATTTATTTTGCGTTTTCCAAACAGCATAAGTTTGGTTTTGTTTAAATTTAATGATAATTTATTCAAATCAAACCATGTTTTTAGTTTACTCATTTCTGCTGTGACCACCTCCAAAAGCTGCTGCAAATTGTCCCCATCACAGAAAATATTAGTGTCATCTGCAAATAACACAAATTTCAAGAGGTTTGACACCCTACATATATCAGTAATATACAAAATAAATAATTTGGGGCCCAAAACCGACCCCTGTGGGACTCCACAAGTTATTTCTAAGCATGTTGATTTGCAGTCCCCTATTTGCACAAACTGATGTCTTTTACTTATGTAGCTTCTCATCCACTCTAGTACAACCCCTCTGATTCCATACTTTTCCAGTTTTTTGATTAGCAAATGATGATCAATTGTATCGAATGCTTTTTTCAAATCTATAAATACACCCACTGCATATTTCTTGTTATCTATAGAACTGATAATATCTTCAATTAACTCCATTAATGCCATGGATGTCGATCTGTTTGACCTGAATCCATATTGACTATCAACTAGCAATTCGTGCTTCTCGATAAAGTTATCTAATCTACTTACATACAGTTTTTCTAATATTTTTGAGAACTGAGAGAGTAACGACACCGGCCTGTAATTTGTAAATTGATTTCTGTCTCCAGCTTTGTATAGTGGGATGACTTTGGCAGTTTTCATTTTACATGGAAATACACCAGTTTTGAAAGATAAATTGCAAATATAAGTTAAGGGTTTTACAATTACACCAATGACTACCTTGATTAAAGCCATATCAATGTCATTCCAGTCTGTAGACCTTTTATTCTTACAATTACTAACAATGTCAATAATCTACTTTTCATCAGCTGCTTTCAAAAACATTGAGTTTGGGTTGCTGTCTAACAAGTCCACAACCTTCCCCTCTTCTTCTTCTGACTGTGGATTATCGATTTCTTCTGCCAGTTTTGGTCCCACACTTACAAAAAATTTATTAAACCCATTAACCACATCATTCATGTCGCTTACAGTTGTATCATTGTCTTCAAAATACTGAGGGTAGTTTATATTCATTGATCCATTCCTGATAATATCATTTAACACATTCCATATGCCCTTGATATTATTTTTATTATCGTTTAATATTTTATTATAATAATCTTTCTTACATATCCTCATAATACTAGTCAATTTGTTTTTGTATCTTTTGTATTTACTTTCTGCTTCTATAGTTCTGAATTTTATGAATTCTTTATACAAGATATTTTTTTTGTTTTGCATGCATTTTGTAGTCCTTTTGTCATCCATGGCCTATCTATATATTTTTGCTTCTTGTTGTGTTGTTTCAAAGGACAGTGTTCATCATATAATGATTTAAATATTATCAGGAATGTTTCATACGCTTTGTTGGTATCAGTCTCTTTAAACACCTGTTTCCAATTTTGGGTCAGTAATACATTTCTAAATTTATTTATAGATTCTTCTGTTCTTACTCTCCTGTATCTAATCTTATTAACATCCTTACACTTAACATAATCACAAACAAACATTACAAAAACCGGCAGATGGTCACTGATGTCATTTAGTAGTAACCCACTCTTTATGCTGTTGTCCATACTGTTTGTAAATATGTTGTCTATTAGAGTTGTACAGTGAGATGTTATTCTACTTGGTTTGGTGATAAGTGGAAAAAAACTCATACTGAACAATACATCGATAAATTCATCAGTCTGTCTGTGCTTGTTGGGATTTAAGAGATCTAAATTAAAATCCCCACAAATGAACACAACTCTGTGATCTTTCTTGGCAAACAATCTTTCCATACTATTCTTAAATATTTCAATATTGGAACCAGGTGCTCTGTATACACAACTTACAATTACATTTTTCTTTTTTTCCAGGTCGATTTCTACAGTAATAATCTCCATCACATCATCAATATTAGTTGTCATATTTTCCACTATTTTATAATTTAATCTTTTATCTACATACTATGCCACCCCTCCTCCTTTTTTATTTTTCCTATTTATGTAATTCAGTTCATATCCATTTAACTCAAAATCCACACCCTTTTCAGTACTAAGCCAGGTCTCAGATATGGCTATCACATTGAATGGTTTGTTTAGATGACTTAAGTAATCCTTGATGTTGTGAACATTTGCATATAAACTTCTGCTATGGAAATGAATTATTGACATTCCATGATCTGATTTTATGTTCATGTTGAATTGATCTTCAGAGTAATAACAGCAGTTATTGTTTATATTGTTAAGAAAATTATTTTCAGGGTCAATATCTTGTTCAAAATCATGCATATTATGATCAGTGAATTTAAATGATTTAAAGTTCCAACCATCACAGTCATCATTGTCCCTTTCATTTCCAGCTGTTATCAAGTTTAAACAGTCAAACTCTTCACAAGAGTCCATGGTCATAATAGTTCAAGTCAATCACACTGATAGACACAGTCACTGTTCTGGAGTCACTGGTACTTGTCCAGCTCCTCGATGTAACTTATGGTCAGCACTTTAGCCTCCTCTGGTGACCCGTTTAGCTTGATGAACACCTTACAGTTTGTTGTCCAGGTTGACTGGATTTTTTTCTGCTTCCTTAGGATGCGTGCGCTTCTGGCGATATCTGCATTTTTTTTTGTAAGGTGCTCATTCACATAAACATCAGATCCCTTGAGCTTTTTCCCTTGTCTGAGCAATGCATTTTTGTGTTTTCTGTTCGTAAAACAAATTATTATGGCTGGTTTGACACTTTGGTTTTTTCGAGGTAAAGGATGACATGCTTCAATGTCTGTGTTGGATATGGATATGCCTTTGCTATGAGAGAAAGCAGTTACCTGTTGCTCCAAGGAGTCCATGTCTGGAGCGGTGGGCTCCCCATCGGCCATTGCTGTTACCGCCCTGGCGTAGGACCGGGGCCTGGTCTCCAGTCCGCTGACAATAATGTCATTCATGCGGGTGCACTGCTCCAGGTCTGTTACACGGCATTCTAGGCTGATTCTGTTCTGGGAATGCTTCAAGGTATACTGCTCTGGAGTGATGGAATACCAGTGGAACAACTACTGTTTGGACAAGATAGACACAAAATGCTGGAGTAACTCAGCAGGACATGCAGCATCACTGGAGAGAAGGAAGGGGTGACGTTTCGGGTCGCGATCCTTCTTCAGACTGTTTGGTCAAATTTACTGTTTGGTCAAATTTTGTCTGCGACTTAGAGCCAAAGCCATGGTAGCACATTTTAGCCTTCAGATTTGGAGAAGGAGGCTCTCACAGCACTAAATTGTCTTCAGAGCAACTCTACACAATGCACAGGAAGTTATATCATCATATATATTCCCAAAATCAAATTGGGTCTGCGAAGCTAAATCTTGAATGGTACAACCTCGTCAAATGTCAGCATTGGCATGATTTAATACCAAAATACAGCAACTGTATATATAATAGTTACAAAATATATATTTTAAAAAATCATGCAACATTGGAAAAACCATTGAAGTTTTAGGCATCTGCATTGTTAACCATGGATTAAAGAAATGTTATCAGGCAACTGAACCATCCTATCAAATGGCGATCCAGAGCTACCATCTACCTCATTGGAGACCCATGGACTATCGTTAATCAGACTTTATGTTGCACTAAACGTTATCCACTTTATGTCATGTATCTGTATACTGTGGATGGCTTGATTATCTTCATGTAATCTTTTCACTGGCTGGTTGGCACGCAAAATAGCTTTTCATTGTACCTCAGTACACGTGACAGTAAACCAAACTCACATACAGAAAGAAGTGACAACCATGCATCACAATGCCTCTCTCCGACCTTCTTCTGTCTTCTACTCTTGTGTAAAGAAAGGTCAAGTTAGATAGGGTCCCCTCACACAAACCGAGAGGGGAATTTATTGTGAAATAAAGCAAATACATTGCGAATCCTATTGCGGAAGTAAGCAAGCTAGAAATACCAACGAAGCATGTCAAGTGAGAAAAGAGGATATTGTGTTCATAAAAACATATATGGAAGAAGTGTTCATAAGTCATAGGAGCATAATTAGGCCATTCGGCCCATCGGGTCTACTCTGCCATTCAATCGTGGCCGATCTATCTTTCCCTCTCAACCCCATTCTCCTGCCTTCTCCCCATAACCCAACACCCATACTAATCAACCTATCAATCTCCAGCTTAAACATATCCATTGACGAGGCCTCCATGTCTCCTGTGGCAATGAATTACACAGATTCATCATCCTCTGACTAAATAAATTCTTTCTCATCTCTTCCGAAATGTCCGTCCTTTTTGACGAGACTGGCCACCAATAAATTCTAAGAATCTATACCACAGAGTTTTGAAATAGGTTACCTATAAAAAGCGGATGCTCCACTTACTGTTCTTCTAAATTCTATAGATTGAGATGTTCTGCAAATGGAATCCTGCTGATATGAATCCATTATTTAAGAAAGGAGGGAGAAACTGACCAAAAATTGCAAGAATTTATAATGATATATCAGGACATCATGGAATATGCTTGAGCATAGTAAACATATATACAAATGGAAAATACACTTGGCTAACCTATTGAGAATGTGACTGGCACAATAGATGATGGGGAACCAATGAATGTGGCTTATTTGGTTTACAGAAGGCTTTGAACAAGGCCCCGTACAGATAACTGGTCAACAAGTTGAGCGCACAAGGAATTGAAGGTTATATGGACAGACAATTGGTTAATGGATAAAAAGCAGAAAGTGTTTCTCAGATTGGCAAACTGCAGCGAGTGGGATACCGCATGGATCCGTACAGTGCAGCGAAGATTTGGTAGACTGGTTCAGTATAAGGCAAGATTGAGCAGAATAGGCCAATGTTATTTAGAATTGAATAGAATGAGGGGTGATCTCGTTTAAATTTACAAAATTCTTATAGTGCTCGGCAATGTAGATGCACAGATGAATCTGGAACCAGGAGTCACTGTTTCAGAATCATTGATTGAGATAAGGGAAGATTTATCTGCTGAGATGTTGGAATTCTTCTATGTCGGAGACCTGTGGATGTTCAGTCACTGAATTCAATCAAAAGGCAAATCAATAGGTACTCATTAAGCTGTACACACAAGGCCCTGACATGTGGTCGAACAGGTAAACGTATCTATTGGAAACAAATCCAGCTTTCTTCTTCCTCCACACCAGGCCCTGAACCGGCTCTGCTATTGATCTGACTAACCTCAACTTCTACCCCAAATCTTTCCCCAACCCCAATATACCAAGAATCTATCTATCTCCATCTTAAAACTAATCACCAGCTCTTGAGTCTGAGGAACAAAGGGTCAAAGACCTCTGAAGAAGGGTCTCGACCCAAAACGTCTCCCATTCCATCTCTCCAGAGATGCTGCCTGTTCCGCTGAGTTACTGTCCAGCTTTTTGTGTCTATCTTCAAAAGAAAATCACCTGCTCTCTGTCTAAAGTAGATGACCCCTTACTTTGAAAGAATGATCCATAGCTCTCCTACAAGAGGAGGCATTCTCTACAAATCCATCCATGAAAACTACTTAGGAACATGTCTTCCCTGAAACATGCGAAACGCAGCAGCGAATTAGCACATTGCAAGGTCACAAACACAGAAAAGAGAAAACAGGCAATTTATTTTGAGTGATGCTGGTTGAACAATAATTCTCGGTCCGAAAGGAATCCAATGATCTTCTTTGAAATACTGTTATTGGCAATCTTCAACGTCCACCTGAATCCATTTATAATCCAATATAATAATAGGTGAATACAGGAAATACAGGAAACCCTCAGTGGGTCAGGCAGCATCTGTGGAAAGGGAAACAGGTTTCAGGTGAAATTCCTTCTTGAGAAAGTAAGCTTGTTTTAAGTTTCAAAGAGGATGAGGGGGTGGGATGAATAGGACAAAGGGAATACCTATGGTACGGTGAGCCCAGGGTTTTTTTGTGGGGATAACCTTCAGCTTAAACCACTGTAGGAAATGTACAGCAGATGGGAGGCACTGCCAATGCAGAGAGAAAACAGAGTTAATTTTGCAGATGGGTGATATTATTTTCAGCCAAAAAAAGACACAAAGTGCTGGACTAACTTGGCCAGTGAGACAGCACTTCTGGAGAACATGGTTAGGTGACATTTTCGTTTCTCAGACTGTCCATCTCCATTTTTAATTCAGACAAAAGATGCTGTTTTAAAGCAACTAAATGAGCGGAATTCATTGCGTGGCTTTGTGGTTATGAAGATTTTGTTCTTATTTGGAGTTCACAATTCTCGTTTAATTTTCCACGAAAACTGAAGCATCCCCATCGCTACTTTCACAAAGAAAATTTATATTTATTTGCAGCAATGGTCTAAAAAGTGAAACAAGAGTTTGCCATTGTGGAAGTGAAGTGAAACATCAGTCAAGACGTTATTGTGCAGTGGAGCAGGAACAAGGGATTGAATAGCTTTTCCTGCTTTTATTTCTGCTGTTTTTATTTTCAATGACCTCACGGTTGCATCGGTGAGAAAAAAACAAAGCAAAAGCAGAAATGAAAAACTGTTAAGTTTATATATAATCAAGGTGTGAAATTAGCTGCAGTCAAGACTAGTCATGACCAGATTCGGCAAGATGGTGTTGAGATAGCAGCATCATAAAATATTTGAAGGATAGCACAATGTCAGGGTGTAACAGGGGCGCAGCAGTAGAGTTGCTGCCTTACAGCACCATAGATCCGCTTATAATCGTGACTATGGTACTGTCTGTATGGAGTGTGTACATTCTCCCTGTGACCATAGAAACATAGAAAATAGGTGCAGGAGGAGGCTATTTCGCCCTTCAAGCCAGCATTCATTGTGATCATGGCTGATCATCCACAATCAGTAACCCCATAACCCTTGATTCCGTTAGCCCCTAGAGCTCTATCTAACTCTCTTTTAAATTCATCCAGTGAATTGGCCTCTACTGCCTTCTGAAGAGAGAATTCCACAAATTCACAACTCTCTGTGTGAAAACGTTTTTTCTCATTTCAGTTTTAAATGGCCTCCCCTTTATTCTTAGACTGTGACCCCCTGGTTCTGGACTCCCCCAACATTGGGAGCATTTTTCCTGCATCTAGCTTGTCCGGTCCTTTTATAATTTTATACGTTTCTATAAGATTACCTCTCATCCTTCTCAATACCAGTGAATACAAGCAGTCTTTCCAATCTTTCCTCATATGAAAGTCCCGCCATCCCGGGGATCAAATTAGGAGACCAAAACTGCACACAATACTCCAGATATGGTCTCAACAGGGCCCTGCACAATGGCAGAAATACCTCTTTACTCCTATACTTTACACCTAATTCTTCTGAACTCCAGGAGTACAGGCCCAGTGTCGTCAAACACTCATCATAGGCTAACCCACTCATTCCTAGGATAATTCTTGTAAACCTCCTCTAGACCCTCTCCAGGGCCAGCACATCCTTCCTCAGATATGGTGCCCAAAATTGCTCACAATACCCCAAATGCGGCCTGACCAGTGCCTAATAGAGCCTCAGCATTACGGTCTGGTCCTCAATTCTATCCTTCCTTCTCAACCCCATTCTCCTGCCTTCTCCCTGTAACCATTGATACCCTTACTAATCAAGCACCTATCAATCTCTGCTTTAAAAATAGCCAAAGACGCCCTCCAGATTTATCTGTGGCAATAAATTCCACCGACTCACCACCCTCTGGCTAAATAAATTCTCCTTCGTCCTATTTCTAAAGATAGATCCTTTTATTCTGAGGCTGTGCACTCTGGTCCTAGCCTCTTCCACTAGTGGAAACATCCTCTCTACATCCACGATATCCAGGCCTTTCACTATTCGGTAAGTATCAATTAGATCCCCCTTCGTCGTTCTGAACTCCAGCGAGTCCAGGGCCATAGCCAACAGATGCTCATTGTAGATTAACCCAGTCAACCCTGGGAACATTGTCGTAAACCTCCTCTGGTAAACAGGCCCGTCGACCCACCTTCAATCTGCTCTCTCTAGTTCCATGTTCTGCAGCTGCTGCTTTGCTGGCTTCTGCTCCACCTTGTGGTCTGTCTGAGAACAACAATCAAACAGAAGGGTGAACATTTCTATTGTAACAAGTCAAGTCAACTCAAGTGAGTTTATTGTCATGTGTCCCTGATAGGACAATGAATTTCTTGCTTTGCTTCAGCGCAACAGAACATAGTAGGGATTGACTACAAGGCATTCTATAAATATATACACACATGAATCAATATACTGATAAATTGCAAATAACAGTATTGGCTAATAAAGTTCAGTGTTATGTCCGAGCCAGGTTTAATAGCCTGATGGCTCTGGGGAAGTAGCTGTTCCTGAACCTGGTCGTTGCAGTCTTCAGGCTCCTGTACCTTCTACCTGAAGGTAGTAGGGAGATGAGTGTGTGGCCAGGATGGTGTGGGTCCTTGATGATACTGCCAGCCTTTTTGAGGCAGCGACTGTCATAGATCCCCTCGATGGAAGGGAGGTCAGAGCCGATGATGGACTGGGCAACTCTCCAGGGCGCTCAAGTTGCCGAACCAAGCCACGATGCAACCGGTCAGCATGCTCTCTACTGTGCACCTGTAGAAGTTAGAGAGAGTCCTCCTTGACAAACCGACTCTCCGTAATCTTCTCAGGAAGTAGAGGTGCTGATGTGCTTTCTTAATAATGGCATCAGTGTTCTCGGACCAGGAAAGATATTCAGAGATGTGCACACCCAGGAATTTGAAGCTCTTGACCCATTCAACCATCGACCCATTGATATAAACGGGACTGTGGGTCCCCATCCTACTTCTTCCAAAGTCCACAATCAGTTCCTTGGTTTAGAGGAACCAGTCTAGTTTAGAAATACAGTGCGGAAACAGGCCCTTCGGTCTACCGAGTCCGCACAGACCAGATCCCCGCACACTAACACTATCCTACACGCACTAGGGACAATTTATAATTTTACCAAGCCTACATACTTGCAAGTAGCCTACATACCGAGCAATACCTGCACGTCTTTGGAGTGTGGGAGGAAACCAGTGTGTGGGGAAAAAACCCACGCAGGCAGGGCCGGATTTATGTATAAGCTTGACAAGCTGAAGCTTAGGGCCTCAAGATCTAGAAGGGCCTCGCAGAGCCGGATTTAACACTAGGCTTCATAGGCTGAAGCCCAGGGCCTCAAAATCTAGGCTGCCTCCGGCCAAGGCAGGACACCTGCCGTTCAACTCTGGGCCGGTCAGATATGGTGCCCAAAATTGCTCACAATACCCCCAAATGCAGCCTGACCAGTGCCTAATAGAGCCTCAGCATTACAGTCTGCTCCTCGATTCTATCCTTCCTTCTCAACCCCATTCTCCTGTCAACTCTCCGTCTCCGCCCGCCATCCGTATCCGTGTCCGGGCCGCCGGGTCTCCGCTCTCCGCTCGCTTCTCATCTGCCGGCACGACAGGCCGCTTTGCACATGCGCACTGCTACGGCCAGCACATCCTCCCCCTGCACATGTGCACAACCACGGCCAGCACATCCTCCCCCTGCACATGTGCACAACCACGGCCAGCACATCATCGGCCGCCCTACGCATGCCCACTGCCACGGCAACTGGTCGGCGCTGGGCACTTTCTCCCTCGCTTTGAATTGTGGGGGATCTGGCCGCCATTGCCGTCCGGTCGCCGCATCGCCGCGACCGCTGAAAACCAACGCAGAATCACTCCCTGACCCTGGATCTGGAGTAACTCCCTGGAGTAACTTGCTTCAGGTTTCCTGGTCCTCCATAAATATTCAAAATGAAATTTAAACTGGAGGTGGCAGACAGAGCAGAGGTGTTGGGCGAAGCGATCGCCAAGCCTAAGCTTGGTCTCACCGATGTAGAGCAGCTGACACCTAGAGCAGTGGATGCAATAGATGAGGTCGGAGGAGGTGCAGGTGAACCTCTGCCGCACCTGGAAAGACTGCTTGGGTCCTTGAATGGAGTCAAGGGTAGAGGTAAAAGCGACAAGTGTAGCATTTCCTGCGGTTGCAAGGGCAAGTGCCAGGAGAGAGGGTGGTTTGGGTGGGAAGGGACGAATTGACCAGGGAGTTACGGAGGGAGCGGTCTCTGCGGAAAGCGAACAGGGGAGGAGATGGGAAGATGTGGCCAGTGGTGGGATCCCATTGGTAGACAAAAAATCTGGGGGAAATCAGCGGGTAAGGCAGCATCTATGGAGCAAAGGTATAGACGACGTTTCGGGTCGAGACCCTTCTTCAGATTGATGTCGGGGGGGGGGACATGAAAAGGAAAGGAAGAGGCGGAGACAGTAGGCTGTGGGTGAGCTGGGAATGGGAGAGGAAGGAGGGAGAAAGCAAGGACTACCTGAAATTAGAGAAGCCAATGTTCATACCGCTGGGGTGTAAACTACCCAAGCAAATATGAGGTGCTGCTCCTCCAATATGCGGTGGGCCTCACTCTGGCCATGGAGGAGGCCCAGGATAGAAAGGTCGGATTCGGAATGGGAAGGGGAGTTGAAGTGTTGAGCCACCAGGAGATCAGGTTGGTAATTGCAAACTGAGTGGAGGTGTTGTGCGAAGCGATTGCCAAGTCTGCGCTTGGTCTCACCGAGGTTGATCATACGCTGAATAATCCAACCACATTTTTGTTTGGAAGTGGAAAGAAATTATAGAAATTGCATTCATTGCAATGTGTAAAAAGAGTTGAGATAATGTATTATAATTTTACTGCATGTCATTGTGGTATATATCATGTATTGATTGGTGAATATGTTTAGTTTGTGACTTTATTTGAAGCAGAAATAATATGCACTTCGTCCGAGCATATTTTCACACGCGTCATGCAAGCCGTCTTAAATGAGCACCTAAGCTGTCATTTGGCAACTTAAAAAGCTGCCAAGGTTGCCCGGATGACAACAGAGAAAAAAGAATTAAGTGAGAGTCCTGCTTCAAGATATATAATATATATATATATATATATCTTTTTAATTTTTATTTATTAGAAGTACATTACATTACAACCACATACATTAGTACTCGTCACATATATCTTCGTACAATTAATGTACTCCGTTTGTTTTTTACACTAGTAAAGGGAAAGGATGAAATTGAGAGAAAGAAGAAAGTGAAGGAAAAAGTGAAAGTGTAGAAAACGTGACAACAAGAAAGAACGAAGACCCTATAAGAACAAAATTAAAAACAAAAGAAAAAGAGTTAAGAAATAGACCCTAGAAAAGAAGAAGAAAGAGAAAGAGGGAAAAGAGAAAAACAAATAGTTTTTGTAAGCATCACGCAAATGGGACATACCAACTCTCCAACTTTCATCCCCCCTTACCTGACCTCGGGTTTTTTTTTAAGGTACTTTTGCACCCTATATTTGTAATAATTCTATAAATGCAGACCACGTCAGGTGGAAGTGATCTGATTTACTTGCCAGGAGGAGTCTTATCTCTTCTAGGTGTAATGTTTCGAACATATTTGAAATCCACATGTTTATAGTTGGTATTGGAGCCTGTTTCCAAAATTTTAGGATTAGCTTTTTTCCAGTTATTAACCCATAGTCTATTAGTTTCTTTTGGAACACATTTAGTTCTGGACCATCTTCCGTTATTCCGAAGATAATCCATTCTGCTTTGGGTATCAGTTTTATTTTAAATAATTTTGTAAAGATTTCAAAAATTTCAATCCAAAATTTTTGAATTTTTGTACAGAAAACAAATGAGTGCGCTATAGTAGCTTCTTGGGATTGACATTTATCACAAATGGATGATACATTGATATAAAAATTCATTCCTATAGTTATCGGGGACTGTACCTTTAAGAATCATGTATGGGCAAGTCTATTTTGGGATGACATTATGTGCTGACTATGGTTTTGTACTTTGTACTCTGTGTGACGAGATTAAGTTAGGGTCGCTGTGTGACGAGATTAAGTTAGGGTCGGTGTGTGATGAGATTAAGTTGTGTCCGATACCTGCGTGATGAGATTAAGTTGTGGTCGATACATCCTTGTTTACTCCATTGTATAAAAGAATGAGTTCTGGCGCTGCTTCGGCAGAGAGACTCGTTCAGACGCCTGAACTCTGTGCGATCCTCTCTCATGTATTAAACAGTCAGTTGGATCTAAATTTCTGTGACTGTCGTTTGTTGGGAGAAATATTTCTAACATAATTGGCGCCCAACGTGGGGCCCCAACATCTCTGTTGCCTTCTTCCAATAAACCAAGAGCGCTCACTTTAAGGATTTACGGAAGGTGGAAACAGAGTGACGGGGTCCAACCGACACGACCGAGATAAAACTGAATGTTCCGTAGGAAGGGGCCCCCGGGTTAAGTAATTTTGACTTTGATGAGTTGTATTTTGTTACCTTCCTCGGAGACCAGAGACGACGTACAGAATTGTCGGGGACAATTGAAGAGAGTAGTTGGACTACTCCGGCGACTGGGTCGCCAAAGAAGTCTGGGACTTCAGAGTCAAGTTGGACTTGACAGGGAAAAAGTATTGTCGTAAGTCTCGAGGAGGGAATCAGAATGGGCTCGACAAACTGAAAAGGTAAACTGTTTGATTTTGACGAACCACTTTGTACTCTCGCGAAACTGTACAGGAAAGGAAAAAAGAAAACGAAGTAAGGGTAAGAGACAATTATTGCGAATAATTGTCCCTGAGTAGTGCGACTACTCGTGTGGCGCGGCCACGGAAGTCTGGGACTTCATAAACCCTTGTCAAGTCTGACTTGAAGAAGGGAAAAGGAAATTGTAAGTACTGACAGTGTAAACGAGAGGGGAGTATGGGTTCGACAAACTCAAAAAAGTTACGAAGGCGATGAAAAATGCATGTTTATAGATAGCAAAAAAAATTGTAAATGGAGGTGGAAAAGGGACTATGGGTTTAGTGGTAAATTATTGGTAGACGATTGTTCTAAACTAATGTCCGCAATATTGAATGTTGCTGTTAAGAAACGTATAAACAAAGATAAATTAGGCTACCAACAGGCACGAATTTGGCTCGGCGTAGCCAAAGCACGGAAGAACGGGCAGGAGGAGAAAAAGAAGAAAAAAAAGAAGAACAGACGACGGCGTACCTACAGAAAGGAGACAACGAGGTCTTCTATCGATCGCCGCCTAAAAATACGTTGGCGCCTTTGCCGGCGAACCCCGGAACGGCGAGTGCACCCCCTCCCTATTTTCAGGAAGGTGGAGTGGCCTTGCCAACAGGAGAAAGGAGCGAAGCTGGGACCGCGACGGCCCGAGTTCACGGACCCATACCAGGTTTACAAAATCCGAGTGTCACCAGGTCAGGAACTCAATTTAAACCATTGGGGCCATTTATGGAACAAATAACAGAGGGAATGGGGGCCCTAATGAGCCCGCCTTGCCCGACCTTTAACCGAGTGGGCGAAGGGGAGGGAAGTATCCTGCCAATGATAGCCATGCCTAACCCAGGAGGAGCAGCCCAGCCGGTATATATATATCGGAAGTGGACACTCAAGGATGTTAAGAAGGCAGAAGAAGGGATCACACATCCCAAAGAGAATTTCACAAGGTGGCAACGGGATTTTGGAAACCTGGTCGTGCGTTATCGGTTAAACAGTATTGAATATGAACAAGCCTTGCGAAGTATGTTCGGTTTTGATTGGTGTTTGATAGAAGGGGATTGGAACCCCCATAACGCGGCAGGATTGCATTTCGAATGGGAACCTAATGATAATGTTTACCAACAACGGAGAATAGCTATGGAAGGGCGTATAAGGGAGCATTACCAAAAAATGGTTGACTACAATAAAATAAGAGCATGTGTGCAGACAAAGGACGAGGACGTGCGCCACTATTTCGCCAGATTGAGACAAATATTCGAGGCAAATAGCGGGATAATGGCGCCCGTCCAGTGGGTGGATGACGGACCATTCGCCCAACAACTAAAAATAGAATTATTAAACGGCATGCAGCCAGAAATCAGCTCGAACATTAAGTAGCACATGGTGGGTTACAGAACCGGAGGGTTAAGGCAATTTAAGGACTGGGCAGTACATGCGGAAGAAAAAGCTAAAAGCAGAAAAACCACAACCAAACACGTTTATCTGGCTGAAGTAATAGAGGGGAAGACGGACTATGGAGGAATGATGAGGGAAAACTAATCTTACCAATATCACTATTTAAATATGCATGTTTAATGAGCCATGGGGTAACCCATGTCTCAACAGGAGGATTGATACAAATAGTGGACAAAATATTCAAAACATACAGCTACAAGTAGAGCATGAAAAGCTAATAAAGTGTGGATCAGGAGAAAAGTCGTAAATTACATGAATTAACCATTATGCAGGATCGGCGAGAGCAAGCTAGGCAGGACCTCAAAGGACTTGAAGAGACTGTGGCAAAAGAGCTCCAGACACTCCATAATCTTAGGAAGTTGTTTGTTCAAGACTTGGCCACGAGAGTCAAAAAGGGTGCTGAAATGGATTCTAGCGATATTGGTGGGAGCGCGGCACAGAAGCAAAAGATCTCCTTTCTTGAAAACAACCTTGAACAACTCACCAAGGTTCACAAGCAGTTGGTACGAGACAATGCAGACCTTCGGTGTGAGCTTCCAAAACTGGAGAAACGTCTCCGAGCTACAGCTGAAAGGGTCAAGGCTTTGGAGTCAACATTGAAGGAAGCGAAGGAGAATGCAGCTCGAGATCGTAAACGCTATCAGCAGGAAGTGGATCGCAGCAAAGAAGCTGTGCGAGCAAAGAACATGGCAAGGAGAGTGCACTCCGCACAGATTGCTAAGCCCATTCGTCCTGGTCAACCCCCAATCCAAGTGCAATTCGTGGGGGCGGTGGATTCTTCCAGAACAGCCAAGCGGTCGCTGTACGTGGAGGTGGTGGAGGTGTAAAATCAGATAAGTTTGTCCCCGGAGGGGTGCCAAATAATGCTGAAATTGGAGATATTGGGTTCTTGCCTACATCTGTTAAAGCTGCTAAAGCAAGAACATAATCAAAGCGCAACAGATATCATCCAACAACCCCATCATTCCAAGGCAGTGTGAACTCTACAACTTAGACTTTTCACAGGAATATTTTTGGAAGAATAAAACAAAATCAAAACAGGCCTTTACAGCTACATCCTTGCAAAATAAAAGTGCAATGTCGGCATCTTGCAAATACTACATGTGATTTCGTATAGCTTCATTGCACACTACATTGTCATTCATGTCTTAAATTTAGACTGCACAGGTGTGATATTGAAGCCTAATTTGTGTATATTTCATTGTTTTAGGATTTGTGAAACAATGTCACCAAGTAGATTTGATGAGCTTGTTTTACAATGGGGGTAAAATGATTTGGAGGAACCCAGCTATAACCCTTGTGCAAATTAAGATAGTACTTGAAGTTTTCTTGAAATGGGATTTTTATGTTGGTTTAAGATGAAGAGTAGTACAATTTGAATACTGAAGGTGCATTTATGACTGTGGTTAGAGCAGAGAGCTAGGGTAGTTCAGAAAAAAGCTGCTAATAAAATACTGGAATGCTTAACTAAGGGTCAGTTTTTCACTATTGGGCTTACCATATGATGAAACAACATTAGAAAGAGCATTTGAGTTAAGAAATTGCACTTGTTCTGGTTGTACAATTGGTTTTAGTTGAAGTGCAAATAATACATTGGGGAACATTTTATGAATTTTTGTTTTGGAATAATATAATCTATGTAAGATTTTAAATTGCATTAAAATGTGTCTTGCATTAATCGAACATTTATGCATGTTTAATAAGTGTTCATTCCACCTTTCCTTTGAGATTTTAATAGCTAATTCTTGTTCCCAGTCTCTTCTGATACCCTCCGTAGATGGTATTTCTACATTTAAGATAATATTATACAAATATGATATTAAATTTGCTGATTCAGCTTTTATCTGCATTCCATCTTCCAATACATCTGCTGTGCTATTATAATGATCTTTTATATATATTTTCAAATAGTCGCATATTTGAAAATATTTAAAATATTGATTATTTTCGAGTTTATATTTTATTTGTAATTGTTGAAATGAAAGTAATTTTCCAGTTTCATACAAGTCACCGAACGTTTTAATTCCTAGTCTATCCCAGTGTGTGAAAGATTTATCTATAATAGAGGGATTAAACAAGGGTTATTAACTATGGGAGATAAACGTGATAGATTTCTTAATTTTAAATTTTGTTTTATTTGTTTCCAAATTCGGATTGTGCTCTGTATAATTGGGTTTTTATTATAATTTATGTTATTCAGTTTCATTGGTGAGAGGAGGATCGCTCCAATGTTTCCAGAGGAGCAATCCTCTCTCTCCATTACAATCCAGTCCACTTGCTGGGCAGAGTTATCCATCAGTTGAATCATATTTTTAATATTTACTGACCAATAATAATACATGAAATTAGGTAGTGCTAAACCCCCTAATACTTTAGGTTTATTCAAGTGAGTTTTTTGTATTCTATGTGATTTATAGTCCCATATAAAATTAGTGATATCTGAGTCCAGTTTAAAAAAAAACTTCTTTGGTAAGTATATAGGAATCGATTGGAATAGGTATAAAATTTGTGGTAGAAAGATCATTTTTATTGCATTTATTCGGCCTATTAAAGACATCGGGAGCGTTTTCCAAAATTTAATTTGTGTGTTTAATTTATTAAGTAGGGGATCAAAATTTGCTTTAAACATACCTTGATATGTTCTAGTAATTTCGATTCCCAAGTATTTGAATTTTTCTGTAGCTATTTTAAAAAGGAATTTTAAAAGATGTGTTGAATCTTTCGGTTTTATTGACATAATTTCACTTTTATTCCAATTTATTCTGTATCCAGAAAAAGATCCAAAGTCTTCAATTAAATTTAATATATTTGGTATAGTAATTTGAGGTTTTGTAATGTACAGTAATATATCATCCGCGTATAAAGTTTTGTATTATTTGAATCTTTAGTATTATACCCATGGATATCAGGGTGTATTCTAATTTTTACTGCTAACGGTTCAATAATAAGAGCAAACAACTGTGGTGATAATGAGCATCCTTGTCTATTTCCCCTTGATAGTTGAAATTTCGAGGATAATATGTTATTAGTTAGTATTCTAGCTGTAGGTATAATAAATAATAGTTTAATCCATAGAATAAAATTCTCTCCCAGTTGGAATTTTTGTAATACTTTATCCATATAATTCCATTCTACTTGGTCAAATGCTTTTTCAGCATCCAGCGAAATAATTGATAATTCTTGTTCTTCAGATTTGTATGAGTGCATTATGTTGAGTAAACGTCTCATATTGTTAGATGAGTATCTCTTAGGGATAAACCCCGTCTGATCTGGGTTGTATAATATTTTTGACACTATCATAGGCCTTTCTTACATATGCAAACGTTTTTATAGATATGTGAAGAGAAAAAGATTAGTTGAAACAAATGTAGGTCCCTTGCAGTCAGAAACAGGTGAATTGATCATGGGGAACAAGGACATGGCAGACCAATTGAATAACTACTTTGGTTCTTTCTTCACTAAGGAAGACATAAATAATCTGCCGGAAATAGCAGGGGACCGGGGGTCAAATGAGATGGAACTGAGTGAAATCCAGGTTAGCCGGGAAGTGGTGTTAGGTAAATTGAATGGATTAAAGGCCGATAAATCCCCAGGGCCAGAAAGGCTGCATCCCAGAGTACTTAAGGAAGTATCCCCAGAAATAGTGGATGCATTAGTGATAGTTTTTCAAAACACTTTAGATTCTGTAGTTCCTGAGGATTAAGGGTAGCTAATGTAACCCCACTTTTTAAAAAGGGAGGGGGAGAGAAAACGGGGAATTACAGACCAGTTAGTCTAACATCGGTAGTGGGGAAACTGTTAGTCAGTTATTAAAGATGGAATAGCTGCACATTTGGGAAGTGGTGAAATCATTGGACAAAGTCAGCATGAATTTATGAAAGGTAAATCATGTCTGACGAATCTTATAGAATTTTTCGAGGATGTAAGTAGTAGAGTGGATAAGCGAGAACCAGTGGATGTGTTACATTTGGACTTTCAGAAGGCTTTCGACAAGGTCCCACATAAGAGATTAGTATGCAAACTTAAAGCACACGGTATTGGGGGTTCAGTATTGATGTGGGCAGACAGGAAGCAAAGAGTAGGAGTAAACGGGTCCTTTTCAGAATGGCAGGCAATGACTAGTGGGGTACCGCAAGGCTCGGTGCTGGGACCCCAGCTATTTACAATATATATTAATGATTTGGGCGAGGGAATTGAATGCAACATCTCCAAGTTTGCGGATGACACGAAGCTGGGGGGCAGCGTTAGCTGTGAGGAGGATGCTAGGAGGCTGCAAGGTGACTTGGATAGGTTGGGTGAGTGGGAAAATGCATGGCAGATGCAGTATAATGTGGATAAATGTGAGGTTATCCACTTTGGTGGCAAAAACATGAAAGTAGACTATTATCTGAATGGTGGCCGATTAGGAAAAGGGGAGATTCAACGAGACCTGGGTGTCATGGTACACCAATCCTTGAAAGTAGCTATGCAGGTGCAGCAGGCAGTGAAGAAAGCGAATGGTATGTTAGCATTCATAGCAAAAGGATTTGAGTATAGGAGCAGGGAGGTTCTACTGTAGTTGTACAGGGTCTTGGTGAGACCACACCTGGAGTATTGCGTACAGATTTGGTCTCCTAATCTGAGGAAAGACATTCTTCCCATAGAGGGAGTACAGAGAAGGTTCACCAGACTGATTCCTGGGATGTCAGAACTTTCATATGAAGAAAGACTGGATAGACTCAGGTTGTACTCGCTAGAATTTAGAAGATTGAGGGGGGATCTTATAGAAACTTACAAAATTCTTAAGGGGTTGGACAGGCTAGATGCAGGAGGCTTGTTCCCAATGTTGGGGAAGTCCAGAACAAGGGGTCACAGTTTAAGGATAAGGAGGAAGTCTTTTAGGACCGAGATGAGGAAATCATTTTTTACACAGAGAGTGGTGAATTTGTGGAATTCTCTGCCACAGAAGGTAGTTGAGGCCAGTTCATTGGCTATATGTAAGAGGGAGTTAGATGTGGCCCTTGTGGCTAAAGGGATCAGGGGGTATGGAGAGAAGGCAGGTACGGGATACTGAGTTGGATGATCAGCCATGATCACATTGAATGGCGGTGTAGGCTCGAAGGGCCGAATGGCCTACTCCTGCACCTATTTTCTATGTTTCTATGCTGTCACAACGCACCGTAGTCTCTAAACAACCCTTCAGTAATTTTCAGATTAATTGTGTTTTAAGCCAATAACTCGATACTAGCACTGACAATAAATAAATAAAAAGTGCAGCTTTCCAGCCCCTTATCTCATTGGCCACGCTCGGCTGCAAATCGGTGTGAATCTGGTGGACCATCTTCATTTAGTCGTGGGGGTGGGGGATTGGGAGGGGCCTCACAAGTGGAACAGCTTAGGGCCTCTCTTCATCTAAATCCGGCCCTGCTCGCAGGTCACGGGGAGAAGGTACAAACTTAGTGCAGACAGCACCGTGCAGATCGAACCCGGGTCTCTGACGTGTGTGTAAGGCAGCAACTCTACCGCTGCGTCACCGTGCCTTCCATTACCAATATTGAATGTATAGGGAGGTTGCACGGCAGTCGAGGTCATGACCCGTGACCCGTACTGTTGCCATGCAACGCCTTCTGGAGGTGAACGCCAGGTAAGCACTTACTATGGCTGCCAGTAGAGCGGGCCCATCTTCTGTCCCAGCATCCGGACTCCACGCTGACTGGTTCCATACTCGCGGACCCCGGGCCATCTGTCCCGGTGAATCACCCCGTGTGTGAGTCGGGGACCAGTGGGGGGTGAATCACCCCGTGTGTGGGTCGGGGTCTGGTGCCGATGCAGCGCGGTCAGTGACTCTGGGTGGGCGGAGGGACCAGACACGGGCCAGTCAGAGTAGAAAGATATTGCAGATGAATACGTGGCTTGAAAAATGGTGCAAGGGGGAGGGATTCAAATTTTAGGGCATTGGAACCAGTTCTGGGGGAGGTGGGACCAGTACAAACAGGACGGTCTGCACCTGAGCTGGAATGGAACCAATGTCCTTGGGGGAGTGTTTGTTAGTGCTGTCGGGGAGGATTTAAACTAATGTGGCAGGGGGATGGGTGCAAGAGCAGAGAGGCAGGGGGGTGTAAAATGAGGGTAGAAGCAATAGGTAGCAAGGTGAAAAGTAAAAGTAGCAGGCAGACAAAACCAGGGCAAAAATCAAAAAGGGCCACTTTTCAACATAATTGTATAAGGGGTAAGAGTGTTGTAAAGACAAGCCTGAAGGCTTTGTATCTTAATGCAAGGAGCATTCGTAATAAGGTGGATGAGTTGAATGTGCAGATAGTTATTAATGAATATGATATAGTTGGGATCACGGAGACATGGCTCCAGGTTGACCAAGGCTGGGAGCTGAACATTCAGGGATATTCAATATTCAGGAGGGATAGACAGAAAGGAAAAGGAGCCGGGGTAGCGTTGCTGGTTAGAGAGGAGATTAACGGAATAGAAAGGAAGGACATTAGCTTGGAGGATGTGGAATCGATATGGGTAGAGCTGCGAAACACTAAGGGGCAGAAAACGCTAGTGGTGTACCGGCCACCTAACAGTAGTAGTGGAGTTGGGGATGGCATCAAACAGGAAATTGGAAACGCGTGCAACAAAGGTAAAACCATTATAATGGGTGACTTCAATCTACATATAGATTGGGTGAATCAAATTGGCAGGGGTGCTGAGGAAGAGGATTTCTTGGAATGTATGCGGGATAGTTTTCTAAACCAACATGTAGAAGAACCAACGAGAGAGCAGGCTATTCTAGACTGGGTATTGAGTAATGAGGAAGGGTTAGTTAGCAGTCTTGTTGTGCGTGGCCCCTTGGGCAAGAGTGACCATAATATGGTTGAGTTCTCCATTAGGATGGAGAGTGACATTGTTAATTCAGAAACAAAGGTCCTGAACATAAAGAAAGGTGACTTTGAGGGTATGAGACGTGAATTGGCCAAGATAGACTGGCCAATGATTCTTAAAGGGTTGACGGTGGATATGCAATGGAAGGCATTTAAAAACTGCATGGATGAACTACAACAAGAGTTCATCCCAGTTTGGCAAAAGAATAAATCATGGAAGGTAGTGCATCCGTGGATAACAAGGGAAATGAGGGATAGTATCAAAACAAAAGAGGAAGCCTACAAATTAGCCAGAACAAGCAGCCTACCAGAGGACTGGGAGAAATTCAGAGTCCAGCAGAGGAGGACAAAGGGCTTAATTAGGAAACGGAAAATAGATTATGAAAGAAAACTGACTGCAAAAGTTTTTATTAATATGTCAAGAGGAAAAGATTAGTTAAAACAAATGTAGGTCCCTTGCAGTCAGAAACAGGCAAATTGATCATGGGGAACAGGGACATGGCAGACCAATTGAATAATTACTTTGGTTCTGTCTTCACTAAGGAAGACATAAATAATCTGCCGGAAATAGCAAGGGACCAGGGGTTAAATGAGATGGAGGAACTGAGTGAAATCCAGGTTAGCCGGGAAGTGGTGTTAGGTAAATTGAATGGATTAAAGGCCGATAAATCCCCAGGGCCGGATAAGTTGCATCCCAGAGTACTTAAGGAAGTAGCCGCAGAAATAGTGGATGCATTAGTGATAATTTTTCAAAACTCTTTAGATTCTGGAGTAGTTCCTGAGGATTGGAGGGTAGTTAATGTAAACCCACTTTTTTAAAAGGGAGGGAGAGAGAAAACGGGGAATTACAGACCAGTTAGTCTAACATCGGTGGTGGGGAAAATTCTGGAGTCAGTTATTAAAGATGGGATAGCAGAACATTTGGAAAGTGGTGAGTTCATTGGACAAAGTCAGCATGGATTTATGAAAGGTAAATCATGTCTGACGAATCTTATAGACTTTTTCGAGGATGTAACTAGTAGAGTGGATAAGGGAGAACCAGTGGATGTGTTATATCTGGACTTTCAGAAGGCTTTCGACTAGGTCCCACATAAGAGATTAGCATACAAACTTAAAGCACATGGTATTGGGGGTTCAGTATTGATGTGGATAGAGAACTGGCTGGCAGACAGGAAGCAAAGAGTAGGAGTAAATGGGTCCTTTTCAGAATGGCAGGCAGTAACTAGTGGGGTACCGCAAGGCTCAGTGCTGGGACCCCAGCTATTTACAATATATATTAATGATATGGATGAGGGAATTGAATGCAACATCTCCAAGTTTGCGGATGGCACGAAGCTGGGGGACAGTGTTAGCTGTGAGGAGGATGCTAGGAGGCTGCAAGGTGACTTGGATAGGTTGGGTGAGTGGGCAAAGGCATGGCAGATGCAGTATAATGTGGATAAATGTGAGGTTATCCACTTTGGTGGCAAAAACAGGAAAGTAGACTATTATCTGAATGGTGGCCGATTAGGAAAAGGGGAGATGCAACGAGACCTAGGTGTCATGGTACACCAGTCATTGAAAGTAGGAATGCAGGTGCAGCAGGCAGTGAAGAAAGCAAATGGTATGTTAGCATTCATAGCAAAAGGATTTGAGTATAAGAGCAGGGAGGTTCTACTGCAGTTTTACAGGGTCTTGGTGAGACCACACCTGGAGTATTGCATACAGTTTTGGTCTCCTAATCTGAGGAAAGACATTCTTGCCATAGAGGGAGTACAGAGAAGGTTCACCAGACTGATTCCTGGGATGGCAGGACTTTCATATGAGGAAAGACTGGATAGACTCGGCTTGTACACGTTGGAATTCAGTAGACTGAGGGGGGATCTTATAGAAACTTACAAAATTCTTAATGGGTTGGACAGGCTAGAGGCAGGAAGGTTATTCCCGATGTTGGGGAAGTCCAGAACTAGGGGTCACAGTTTAAGGATAAGACGGAAGACTTTTAGGACCGAGATGAGGAAATCATTTTTTACACAGAGAGTGGTGAATCTGTGGAATTCTCTGCCACAGAAGGTAGTTGAGGCCAGTTCATTGGCTATATTTAAGAGGGAGTTAGATGTGGCCTTGTGGCTAAAGGGATCATGGGGTATGGAGAGAAGGCAGGGATGGGATACTGAGTTGGATGATCAGCCATGATCATATCAAATGGCGGTGCAGGCTCGAAGGGCCGAATGGCCTACTCCTGCACCTATTTTCTATGTTTCTATGACTGTCCCCAACTCTGCTGCAGCTGACAGGGACGTTGCTAGGTTTATGGCCCCGTGTGTCCGCTGCCCGGAGCCGCGGCCCCGCTCCACCCGGCTCCATGTGTGGGCGCTGCCGACCCACTGCCCGTCACAGTGAGCCACACAGCGGGAGAAGGGGGGGGTGGCCGGGCAGCGCTGACCCCGGGGGGGAGAGTGGGGGCTGTCCCGAGGGATCCGCTCCTTTGGCCGCTTACACCTTGGTGCTCGGGTTCAGAGCGCTCAGTCACCTTCCAGCCCCGGGCGGTCGTGGACCGGGACTTGCCCTCAATGCTCCGACATGCTGCTCTTTCGCAAGTCAGTGAGCAGCAGTGATTTTGCTGGTTTTCTCTCACGGTTACCCCTATTTCCACAATTTTTTACAGCGCTAAAATTGACCATTTTGGCAGTTTTTAACAGGTAAGAACGTACATGCTTCATGTGTTACTAGTGTATGCCAGAAGCTGCCTTCCACTCCAGAAGGATTGAGCTACTCCATGCATCACGCCCTTTGACCTTAAGATCTTACGTGCAACTTCCCTATAGACACAAAAACATTTCCACGGTTTTTATTTTGATTTTTTTTTTTGGATCACCAATAATTTTTTTTTGTCTGGGGGCTTAACTGAAATAGGCGGCCGTGATGTGATTCGAATTACTTCTGGAACCACAATTAGAACGCAGGGAACAAGAGGAACTGGGAGCACAAATTACTTCTAAGGAGATAGAAGACACAATAAAAACACTAAAAAATGGAAAAACACCAGGACCAGACGGATTCAGTAATGAATTTTATAAATCTTTTTATGATATAGTTACTCCACGATTACAAAAAATGTATACATATGCTTATAAAGAGCAAAACCTACCTGAAACACGAGCGGAATCAACGATCATATTAATACTTAAAAAAGATAAAAATATAGAAGAACCAGGATCATATAGAGCTATTGCTTTGTTAAATACGGATCAGAAAATAATAGCAAAAACATTAGCCAATAGATTAAGCAAGTATGTTAGTAGACTAATACATGAGGATCAAACAGGATTTATACCTAAGAGACACTCATTTAATAATTTGAGACGTTTGCTTAACATAATGCATTCACATAAATCTGATGACCAAGAGTTAGCTATCATCTCACTGGACGCAGAAAAAGCGTTTGATCAAGTAGAATGGGACTATATGATCAAAGTATTGCAAAAATTCCAATTGGGAGAAAACTTTATTGCATGGATAAAACTACTATATAACAAACCTACGGCTAGAATACTAACTAATAATATATTATCTTCAAAATTCGAATTATCTAGGGGCAACAGACAAGGATGTTCACTATCACCGCTGTTATTTGCTTTGGTAATTGAACCCCTTGCTGAAAAAATAAGAACACACTCGAATATTCACGGTTATAACACAAAATATTCAAACAACAAACTATCCCTATATGCTGATGATGTACTACTGTACATCACAAAACCACAAATTAGTATACCAAATATATTAAACTTAATTGAGGACTTTGGATCCTTTTCAGGATATAGAATAAATTGGAACAAAAGTGAAATTATGTCGATTAAACCAAAAGACTCAACACATCTCAGGAAATTCCCTTTTAAAATAGCTATGGAAAAATTCAAATATTTAGGAATTGAGATTACTAGAAATTACCATGATATGTTTAAAGCTAATTATAATCCCCTACTTAAGAAATTAAATAATCTGATTAAATTTTGGAAAACACTTCCGATGTCCTTAATAGGTAGGATAAATGCTATAAAAATGATTTTCTTGCCACAAATCCTTTACCTATTTCAATCAATACCTATATATCTCCCAAAAAAGTTTTTCAAAAAACTGGACTCAGACATTACAAATTTTATATGGGATTACAAATCCCACAGAATACAAAGAACACACCTTAACAAACGAAAAGAGTTGGGGGGTCTAGCGCTCCCTAACTTTATGTATTATAACTGGGCAGTAAATATTAAAAATATGATTCACCTGCTGGACAATTCTGCCCAGCAGGTGGACTGGATTATAATGGAAAAAGGGGATTGCTCCCCGAATAATATAGGAGCGATTATTCTCTCTCCAATAAATTTGAATAATAAAAATTATAATAAAAATCCAATTATATATAGCACTATTAGAACATGGAAGCAAATAAAACAGAATCTAAAATTAAGAAACCTATCTCCCTTAATACCAATAGTCAATAACCCATCGTTTAAACCTTCAATCATAGATAAAGCATTTATACAATGGGAAAGAATGGGAATTAAAACGCTCGAAGATCTGTATGAATTAGAAAAATTACTATCATTCCAACAACTACAACTGAAATATAATTTGAAAAATAATCAATATTTTAAATATCTACAAATCTGTGACTATTTGAAAACACACACAAAAGATTATTATAATATGCCTTCCGACTTACTAGATGAAGCAATGAAGACAAAGGCGGAATCAGTTAATTTAATATCATACTTATATAATATCATCTTAAATATAGAAATACCCACAACAGATGGAATTAGAAGAGATTGGGAACAAGATCTAGGTATAAAAATTTCAAAAGAGAGTTGGGATAATCATTTATTACAGGTGCATAAATGCTCGATCAACGTACGACATACGCTTATCCAATTTAAAACATTACATAGATTATATTATTCAAAAACCAAACTAAATAAAATCTTTCCTAACGTCTCACCAATCTGTGATAAATGTATATGTCAAGAAGCTACCATAGCACATTCTTTTGTTTTTTGTACAAAAATCCAAAAATTCTGGTTTGAAATATTTGATATTTTTTCAAAATTAATCAAAATAAAACTGGTACCAAAACCAGAATGGATTATTTTTGGAATATCGGAAGGTATTCCTGAATTAAACGTGTATCAGAAGAATTTACTCAATTATGGGCTAATAATGGGAAAAAAGCTTATACTTAAATTCTGGAAAAATGCGCCCACACCAACAATAAAAATGTGGACATCAAATATGTTGGAAACATTACATCTGGAAGAGATGAGATTCCTCCTAGTAGGCAAAGTAGATCAATTTCAAAAGACGTGGTCTACGTTTTTGGACCTATTACAAGCATGAGGTGCAATAGTAATTTAGAAAAACAAATAAATAAATAAAAGGTATCTGGACCTGGTAATGGGAGGTAAAATAAAAACAGACTTGGTTGGTAGTTCCTTCTCTATGAAGTATGGTATAAGAATTATAATAGAGCGATTGTTCCTTCTTTCTTTCTCTTTTTTTTTCTAGGGTCTATTTTCTAACTTTACTTCCTTCTCTAACTTCTTTTCTAAGGGGCTTTCTTTTCCCAACACTCTTTTGCACTTCACAACCTTTGTGCACTTTCTTCACTTTTCTTACTTCTTTCTTTTTCTTTCTTAAAGTTTAAAAAAGTGAAGCGGTACAAAAAATGTATTAATATATACGTGTTGTACATTACTGTAATCTACCGTACTTCTAAAAAATAAAAAAAATAAAAATAAAAAAAAAAAAATAAATAAAAAAAAAAAAAAAAAGAATTACTTCTGGAACTCGGAGCTTGCTTATCCAGTTACTGCCGCATAACTGCCTTGTGGCGCTCCGTGTATTAATCGTGTAAAGAAATTGTTCTCCTCGCATGCATTTAGAATCATCAGTGCCTGTCATGTGATGCTGGTTTACAAAAAAAGTCACCAGGTGCTGCCGTTATTCAGAGGCTCAGGCACCATCTATAGAGAAGTTGCTTATTTTCAGGAAGGGATCCTTCTTCAAATTGATTGCAGAGAGAAGAGATGAAATGTGAGAGAGCGAAGGCACAGGGCCGGAATGTGGTGCAGCGGAAGAGTTGCTGCCTTACATCGCCAGAGACCCAGGTTCGATGCTGACTGCGGGTGCTGCGTGTACAGAGTTTGTACATTTTCCCTGTGACCTGCATGGGTTCTCTCCGGGAGCCCCTCACATTCCAAATATGTTAATTGGCTTTGGTTAAAAAAAAAAGAATATTGTCCCTAGTGTGTGCAGGATAGTGCTAGTGTACGGGGATCGCTGGTCGGCGTGGATTCGGTGGGCCTAAGGTCAGAAGTGATAGGAGCGGAACTATGCCATTCGACTCATCAAGTCTACTCCGCCATTCAATGATGGCTGATTTATCTCTCCATCCTATCCCCATTCATCTGCCTTCTCCACATAACCTGTATTAATCAAGAATCTATCTATCTCTGCCTTACAAATATCCATTGACTTGGCCTCCACAGCCTTCTGTTCAAAGGGTCTGTTTCCACGCTTTAAACTAAACTAAAGTTGAACCAAGAGTGGCAGGTGAATACAGGTGATGGGGCTGTTTTTGAGGGGTACATGGTTGAACAGAGGACAGACATGAAGAGACGTGAATAAAATGATATGGTATATTTATCCAACATGGAAACAAAATGTTGGAGTAACTCAGCGGGTCAGGCAGCATTTCTGGAGAGGTGGAATGGGTGACGTTTCGCATCGAGACCCTTCTTCAGTTTAAACCAAAAGCTTTCTGTGGTCTGTCTCCACGCTGCCCCCAGGTTAGTTGGCATTTGGCTGCTGCTCTTCGTCACCTGGTGGAAGTGCACAAAATCAGATTCGGGCAAAAGGGCTTAGTGCCCCGAACTCCCCGTGATTACACAACCAGCTTACCGGGGACGCATCGAATGTCCAGTTCAGTTAGTTTATTGTGTAGTGCAGAGGAAAAACAGAACATGAACTATCTTTATTGAAATCCCCCATCACCACAGTGGCATTACCTTTATTACATGCCAGTATATAACTCCTGCTGCAACTTACACCCTACATCCGGGCTACTATTTGGGGGTCTGTAAATAACACCAATTAGTGTCTTCTTGCCTTTGCAATTCCTCAACTCAATCCACAGTGACTCTACCTCGTCAGTCCCTATGTCTTCCCTCGCAAGGGACTGAATTCCATTCCTCACCAGAAGAGCTTCCCCCCCCCCCCCTCCTCTGCCCATCTGCCTGTACTTTCTATAGGATGTATAACCCTGAATATTAAGTTCCCAGATGCGATCCTCCTGCAGCCACGTCTCGGTAATCCCCACAATGTCATATCTCCCAACCTCTAACTGAGCCTCAAGCTCATCTACTTTACTTCTTATACTTCGCGCATTCAAATACAGTACTTTTAATTCCTTACGCATCTCACCATTCACATCGATCCCTACTACATTTGGCCATACTCTCCTATCCCTTTATGAGCTTTCTTTCCCGTTAATTCTGGGGTCATTAACTATCCCTTTACTCCCTTTCCCTTTAACGCCGTCCTTGACTATCCCATTTGACACCCCCTCCCCCCTTATTTAGTTTAAAACCACCTGTGCCACAGTGGCAAACCTGCCTGCCAGAATGCCGGTCCCCTACCTGTTTAGGTGCAATCCGTCCCTTTTGTTCAGTTCCCCCTTACTCCAAAACAGATCCCAGTGATCTACGAATCTAAATCCCTGCCCCCTGCACCAGTTGCCCAGCCACACATTCAGGGGAACTGTTGCAGGAGGCAGGGATTTATTTCAATCCAACCATATTTTCATTTTCAAACCACATTAAGGTCACTCAAGGTCAGTAAAACCAAACTCACAGAGAGACGTGGCCCTCTCGCTCCCCCATCTTGCAGAAACTGACTGAGGCACTCAACACTTCCGGGTTTTATAGTCCCTCCGGAAGGGACGTGGCCTTCAGGAGAGAGAATCTCAACATTTTTTAAACACTAATAACTCTTTTATTTTTCATTGATGGGAAAAACCCTCTTGTCCTGCACAGCGGAGGGGGACTTTGAGTAAGATGGCCAAAAATCACAGCCGTAAGTCACAGCGTTTTTTCTAAAATTAATATACAGAACAACAGGAAGTGGTCAAGAACAGACTTTTATGTATATGTATATGTATATATATGTATACGTGAGTGTAAATATATGTCTATATATGTAATCTATTTATCTGTCCCTTTACCTATATAGATATGTATAGATATATATTTCTATATCTAACATATATTTGTACGCACACACACACACACACACACATATATATATATATATATATATATATATATATATATATATCATAATACACACACATAAACACACACATACACGCACGCACACACATCAACACAATACCCACACTCACATATATATATATATCTATATCTAATATATAATTGTACACACACACACACACACACACACACACACACACACATATATATATATATATATATATATATATATAGTTTATATAATAACACACACAAACACACACACACATAAACACACACACACATACACACACACACAAATACGCACATACACACACACACATAAACGCACACACACATAAACACACACACACATATACACACATACCTACCATCACACACATAAACATGCACATACACACACAAATAAATGCACACACACATAAACACAGGCACACATATACATATATATATATATATATAACTAATCTGTGCGTGTGTATAGATATCTATTAGATATGTAGATATGTGCAGATAGATAGGTACATTAAAAAAATCTTTTTGGGACACATATGTAAGGAAGAAGCTGCTCCTGAACCTGGACGTTACCATTTTCAGGCTCCTGTACCTTATTACCATATAACCAAATAACAATTACAGCATGGAAACAGGCCATCTCGGCCCTTCAAGTCCATGCCGAACACTTTTTCTCCCCTAGTCCCATCTACCTGCACTCAGACCATAACCCTCCATTCCTTTCTCGTCCATATACCCATCCAATCTATTTTTAAATGATAAAAATCGAACCTGCCTCCACCACTTCCACTGGAAGCTCATTCCACACAGCTACCACTCTCTGAGTTTCTGGTCGATACACTTCTTCAGACCAGGCATGGAACCAAATTGAGCCTCCGGGTGTTCGCTGGAAGACACTGAGTCTAAAGAAGGGTCTCGACCCGAAACATCACCCATTCCTTCTCTCCAGAGATGCTGCCTGCCCCGCTGAGTTACTCCAGCATTTTTGTGTCTATCTTCAGAGTTCCCTGGAGACTAGACGTGGTATCAGACAACTGAACCATCCCACCACCACCAGACAGCAGTGCTGAACTACAATCTACCAGATTGTTGTCCCTTGGACTACCCTTGAACGTACTTTGCTGGCTTAACTTTATTAATTAAACATTATTCCCATAACATGTATCTATAAACTGTAAATGGATCGATTTTAATCATGTATGGTCTTTCCACTGACTGGATAGCATGCAAAGCGTCAGAATGATAGTGTGGAAACAGGCCCTTTGGCCCCACTTGCCCACACCGGCCAACATGTCCCAGCTACACCAGTCCCACCTGCCTGCGTTTGGTCCATATACCGCCAAACCTGTCCTATCCATGTACCTGTAAATATTGGGATAGTCCCTGCCTCAACTACCTCCTCTTGCAGCTTGTTCCATACACCCACCACTTTTTGTGTGAAAAGTTTACCCCTCACATTTCTATTAAATCTTTTCCCCTTCACCTTAAACTTATATCATCTGGTCCTCGATTCCCCAAACTCTGGGCAAGAGTCTCTGTGTATCTACCCGATCTATTGCTCTCATGATAGTATACACCTCAATAAGATCACTCCTCATCCTCCTGCGCTCTAAGGAATAGAGTCCCAGCCTACAGCTCAGACCATCTAGTCCTAGCAGCATAGTTGTAAATCTTCTCTGCCCCCTTTCCAGCTTGGCATCAAAAGATTTTTGCTGTACCTCGGTAGACATGACAATAAACTAACTGAAGATAGACACAAACGGTTGGAGTAACTCAGCGGGACAGGCAGCATCTCCTCAGTCTGAAGAAGGGTCTCGACTCGAAATGTCACCCAATCCTTCTCTCAAGAGATGCTGCCTGTCCCGTTGAGTTACTCCAGGGACGCGCGGTCATGGGAGGCAGGGGAGGCAGGGGAGGCAGAGTCTCACCTGTCATACTCCCAATGAAAATAGCTGTTAAGAAAAGTAAAGTAAAATTAATAATAAAATAAAATAAATATCAAGATTTTTCCACTGATCTGTTATAAATATCATTTCTATATGAATCTAATCATTTTTTATGGGCAAATTCACCAAATTTGAGCAAATTTGATTGTGCAATCCCTCAGAAACTGGAAGGAGCGCGGGCAATAAGCGTGTGCCTGTTACTATCTCTCTGTATGTCACCAATGTAATGTTTGTAAACCCCTTCATTACATGTCCTCACCTTCCATAGTCCAGGTAACTTATTTCACATATAAATATATTAAATTTGTGCTCGCTGGTCTCACATTAAACTGCAATGTAAAAGCTGCAGGACAGGCTGCGATCACATCTGCCTAACAAGGGGGCGTGCCTTGAGCCCAGTGGAGGAAGAGCGAGCGTCAAATACGTAGGCTCATCCTACGTAATTGACGCTGCCTCGCACTTCTTCCACGTTAGCTTGCTTCAGCAGCGGCTGTGCAGCACTGGATTCCACCGCTGGCGGCGCTGACCAAAGCTCAGATACGCCATGCTCATAGCAAGATACGGCACTCGGCGAAAAAACGGTCATTGGGAAGGTAGACTTTGTCGGTACATTAGAAAGTTATTAGATTTTTTAAAAATAGATCTATACTTATCACAATAATAAAGTCATCAATTTTTGTACATATGTACATTTTTGTTTTGTTCTTGTAAGGCAGGAGTCTCCAAAATATAGCTCGCGGGACACATCAACCCATCATGAGATTTTTAAAGCTCAGATTCGAGTCGGGGAACGCGGCGGTCCGGGGCTGATCTTTGTGTTGTTACCGGTTAGATCCCTCGAATTGTCAGAACTGAGACATCATTGGGCCGCCGTGAAGTTCGGCGGCGGTCAGAATGGGACGACTGCGGGTTATAACGTGCCATCGTTCCTCTCTCCCTTCTCTCTCTCCCCCTTCTCTCTCTCTCTCTCTGCCCCTTCCGTCTCTCTCCCCATTCTCTCTCTCTCTCCTTTCTCTCTCTCCCTTCTCTCTCTCCCTCTCTCTCACCCTCTCCCCCTTCTCTCTCTCTCTGCCCCTTCTGTCTCTCTCCCCATTCTCTCCCCATTCTCTCTCCTTTCTCTCTCTCCCTTCTCTCTCTCCTCTCTCTCTCTCTCTCTCCCTTCTCTCTCTCTTTCCCTTCTCTCTCTCACCCTCTCTCTCTCTCTCCCTTCTCTCTCTCCCTTCTCTCTCCCATCTCTCTCTCCCTTCCCCCTCTCTCTCTCTCCCTTCTCTCTCTCTCTCCCTTCTCTCTCTCCCTTCTCTCTCTCTCCCTTCTCTCTCTCTCTCTCTCTCTCTCTCTCTCTCTCTCTCTCTCTCTCTCTCTCTCTCTCTCTCTCTCTCTCTCTCTCTCTCTCTCTCTCTCTCTCTCTCCTCTCTCCCCCTTCTCTCTCTCTCCCTTCTCTCTCTCTCCCTTCTCTCTCTCCCTCCCAGCCACGGCTCCACCCCTCTCTCTCCTCGGGGAGACGCGGTGATCAATACAGGGAGGGCCGGGCCACTGATACTAGCCAGTGCCTCCCCAGCCATTGACCTCACCGCACGTCACTGAATTACACCAGCTTTTTGTGTCTATCCTCGGTCTTAACCAGAATATGCAGGTAGACTGGGAAAATCAGGTTGGTTCAGGACCCCAAGAAAGAGAGTTTGTAGAGTGTCTGAGATGGATTCTTAGAGCAGCTTGTAATGGAGCCGACCAGAGAAAGGGCAATTCTGGATTTAGTGTTGTCCAATGAACCAACTTTGATAAGAGAACTCGAGGTAAAGGAACCGCTTGGAGGTAGTGATCATAATATGCTTCGTTTTAATCTGCAATTTGAGAAGGAGAATGTTAAATTGGAAGTGGCAGTGATGCAGCTGAACAAAGGGGATTATGAAGGCCTGAGAGAGGAGCTGGCCAAGGTAGACTGGAAAGGGATACTAGCAGGAATGACGGTGGAACAGCAATGGCAGGAATTTCTGGGCATAATCCGGAAGACACAGGATCATTTCATTCCAAAAAGGAAGAAAGATCCTAAGGGGAGTAGGAGGCAACCGTGGCTGACAAGAGAAGTTAGGGATAGAATAAAACTAAAAGAAATGATGTATAACACAGCAAAGAATAGCTGGAAGCCAGAGGATTGGGAAACTTTCATAGGACAACAGAAGGAAACAAAACGGGTAATACTGGCTGAAAAGATGAAGTACGAAGGGAAGCTGGCCAGGAATATAAAGAAGGACAGTAAAAGCTTCTTTAGATATGTTAAGGGAAAAAGAGTAGCAAAGTCAAATGTGGGTCCCTTGAAGGCAGACATGGGTGAAATTGTTATGGGGAACAAGGAAATGGTAGAAGAGTTGAACAGGTACTTCGGATCTGTCTTCACTAAGGAAGACACAAACAATCTCCCAGAAGTACTGGGGACCGAGGATCTAAGGGGGTCGAGGAACTGAAAGAATTTTTCATTAGCCGAGAAATGGTATTGGGTAGGCTAATGGGACTGAAGGATGATAAATCCCCGGGGCCTGATGGACTGCATCCCAGGGTCCTCAGGGAGGTGGCTCTAGAAATAGTGGACGCATTTGGTGATCATTTTCAAATGTTCAATAGATTCAGGATCAGTTCCTGTGGATTGGAGGATAGCTAATGTTATCCCACTTTTCAAGAAAGGAGCGAGAGAGAAAACGGGGAATTACAGACCAGTTAGGCTGACCGGTGGTGGGAAGGATGCTGGAATCAATAATTAAAGAGGTAATAATGGGGCATCTGGTTAGCAGTAAAAGGATTAGTCCAAGTCAGCATGGATTTATGAAAGGAAAACCATGCTTGACTAATCTTCTGGAATTTTTTGAGGATGTGACAAGTAAAATGGATGAAGTGGAGCCAGTGGATGTAGTGTATCTGGACTTTCAGAAAGCCTTTGATAATGTCCCGCACGGGAGACTGGTGACTAAAATTAGAGCGCATGGTATTGGGGGTAGGGTGTTGACGTGGATAGAAAATTGGTTGGCAGGCAGCAAGCAAAGAGTTGGAGTGAACGGGCCTTTTCAGAATGGCAGGCCGAGTGGAGTGCCACAAGGCTCGGTGTTGGGGCCGCAACTGTTTACCATATATATTAATGATGTGGAAGAGGGAATTAGGAGCAACACTTACAAGTTTGCGGATGACACAAAGCTGGGTGGCAGTGTGAACTGTGAAGAGGATGTTAGGAGATTGCAGGATGACCTGGACAGGTTGAGTGAGTGGGCAGGTGCATGGCAGATGCAGTATAATATAGATAAATGTGAGGTTATCCACTTTGGTGGCAAAAACAAGGGTGCAGATTATTATCTCAATGGGGTTAGGTTAGGTAAGGGGGAGGTACAGCGAGACCTGGGTGTCACTGAAGTTGGCGTGCAGGTACAGCAGGCAGTGAAGAAAGCTAATGGAATGTTGGCCTTCATAACAAGAGGATTTCAGCATTGGAGTAGAGAGGTTCTTCTGCAGTTATGTCGGGCTCTGGTAAGACCACATCTGGAGTATTATGTACAGTTTTGGTCTCCTAATTTGAGGAAGGACATCCTTGTGATTGAGGCAGTGCAGCGTAGGTTCACGAGATTGATCCCTGGGATGGCGGGACTGTCATACGAGGAAAGATTGAAAAGACTAGGCTTGTATTCACTAGAGTTTAGAAGGATGTGGGGGGATCTTATAGAAACATATAAAATTATAAAAGGACTGGACAAGCTCGATGCAGGAAAAATGTTCCCAATTTTGGGCGAGTGCAGAACCAGGGGCCACAGTCTTAGAATAAAGGGGAGGCCATTTAAGGCTGAGGTGAGAAAAAACTTTTTCACCCAGAGAGTTGTGAATTTGAGGAATTCCCTGCCACAGAGGGCAGTGGAGGCCAAATCACTGGATGGATTTAAGGGAGAGTTAGATAGAGCTCTAGAGGCTAGTGGAATCAAGGGATATGGGGAGAAGGCAGGCACGGGTTACTGATTGGGACGATCAGCCATGATCGCAATGAATGGCGGTGCTGGCTCGAAGGGCCGAATGGCCTCCTCCTGCACCTATTTTCTATGATTCTATGATTCTATGAAAGCACAGCAAATGGTTGTTGGTGGTGGTTGGTTTGAAATAAAGCACAGCAAATGGTTGTTGGGGTGGTTGGTTTGAAACAAAGCACAGAAAATGGTTGTTGGTGGTGGTTGGTTTGAAATAAAGCACAGCAAATGGTTGTTGGTGGTGGTTGGTTTGAAATAAAACACAGCAAATGGTTGTTGGTGGTGGTTGGTTTGAAATAAAGCACAGCAAATGGTTGTTGGTGGTGGTTGGTTTGAAATAAAGCACAGCAAATGGTTGGTGGTGGTGGTTGGTTTGAAATAAAGCACATGATTAAAAGTCTAAACTTGACAACTTCCTGTTTGCACTCTGTATTGATTTTAGATAAAAACGCTACCACTTACAGCTGTGATTTTTGGCCATCTTACTCAGTCCCCCTCCGCTCAATAGGTGCAGAGGATTTTTCCCGTCAATGAAAAATAAAAGTGTTATTAGTGTTTAAAATTTTTTGAGAATCTCTCTCCTGTCAATTCTGCAATGAAGGCCACGCCCCTTCCTGCGGGAGGGGGGAGGGATTATAAAACCCGGAAGTGTGCGTGTGGCTCAGTCTCTGCAAGATGGGAAGGGAGAGGTTATGACTCTGTCTGAGCTGTGAATCAACTGAACACACTGAATGTCTACTGAACTGAGTGTGATGTTTATGTGGTGTTTTGTGTGGTTTTATGGTGATTTCACCCTGCTTGAAATGGTATGAAACTGCATCTGAATTTGGTGGCCTTGCACCCTGCATGAAATGGTATGAAACTGCATTAGAATTTGGTGGCATTGCACACTGCTTAAAATGGTATGAAACTGCACTTGAATTTGGTGGCCTTGCACCCTGCTTGAAGTGGCAATAAACTGCACTTGAATTTGGTGGCCTTTCACCCTGCTTGAAGTGGCATGAAACTGCACTTGAATTTGGTGCCTTGCAACCTGCTTCGTGGCACGAAACTGCATTTGAATTTGGTGGCCATGCACCCTGCTTGAAGTGGCATGAAACTGCACTTGAATTTGGTGGCCTTGCACCCTGCTTGAAGTGGTATGAAACTGCACTTGAGTTTGGTGGACTTGGACCCTGCTTGAAGAGGTATGAAACTGCAATTGAATTTGGTGGACTTGAACCCTGCTTGAAGTGGTATGAAACTGCACTTGAATTTGGTGGACTTGCACCCTGCATGAAGTGGTATGAAACTGCACTTGAATTAGGTGGCCTTGCACCCTGCTTGAGATGGTATGAAACTGCACTTGAATTAGGTGGCCTTGCACCCTGCTTGAGGTGGTATGAAACTGCACTTGAATTTGGTGGCCTTGCACCCTGCTTGAAGTGGTATGAAACTGCACTCGAATTCGTTGGCATTGCACCCTGATTCAAGTGGTATGAAACTGCACTTGAATGCAATGGCCTTGCACCCTGCTTGAAGTGGACGGAAACTGCACTTGAATTCGGTGGCCTTGCACCCTGTTTGAAGTGGTAGGAAGTGCACTTGAATTCGGTGGCCTTCCGCCCTGCTTGAAGTGATATGAAACTGCACTTGAATTTAGTGGCCTTGCACCCTGCTTGAAGTGGTAAGAAACTGCACTTGAATTTGGTGGCCTTGCACCCTACTTGAAATGGAAGGAAACTGCATTTGAATATGGTGGCCTTGCACCCTGCTTGAAATGGAATTTCAAGGAATAGCCATGAGTCAACTGCCAGCCCACCAGCCGTGAGTGAGCTGCCAGCACATCAGGCTTGAGTGACTGAGCTGCCACCCCAAGAATCCATTTGGCCCACAATATCCATACTAGCCCTCTGGAAACCTGTCCCTTCAGCCCACAACACCCATACTAGCGCTCCAGAAAGCCCCCCCCCCCACTGGCCACCAATATTTGAATTGGTGGAGAGGTGGAATATTGCGTTGGGGGACCAGCCGTCCCGTGTGAACATGGGACCGAACGGGTCCCACTTAGTCTAGTATATAACTAAAACTCTCATCTTGTTTGTTTGTGACTCTGCGTATGAGTGAGTGGGACCCCGGAACAACGCCAAAATGGTACACGATAGCACTACGATTTTTGGACCACCTTACTCACAATTGTCATGTGGTGTGTTTTCAACAAGGTTCGTTCAGATTGATGTTATATTTTACGTTAGTCGCATTTTTAACTTTACAAAATCCCAGTTTGAGAAAAAATTCTTCCATCTGCACACTGGCAGTTACAGCTATGACGTCACAATGGGACCCAAATTCTTGCTGGCCCTCCCTACAACAATGTTGCATTCACAGAACACTGAGTCCTGCCAGCAAGTTTTAAAAGTTTAAAAACAGGGAGGGGGAGGGAGTGCTGGGGGATGCAGGGGAAGTGCAATTGTATTCTTCTTTAAAGTCCTGACAGCAAGTGCAATTTGGAGGCTGAAGAGGAGGGGAGGGGGCAGTGCAGGGGCATAAGGGGAAATGAGCCGCCCCAGCGCAGTTGGGGGCTATGGATGAGTGGTGGAATATTGCTTTGGGGAACGGGTTGCGTTGGGGTAACGGGTGAGTGGTGGAATATTGCGTTGGGGGAATGGGTTGCGTTTGCGTTGGGGAACCAGGCCTCCCGTGTGACGGGGAAACAACGGATCCCACGGTCTGGTATGACAATAAAACACTCTTGACGCACCGTGTGTCCGCACCCGTTCTCAATGGATCTCCCCGTCTGGGGGACTCACTTTGTCTCCGCTTCGGCTTCACATTCAGACACGCATAGACAATATCTTGCCCACCGAGCACCTACAAGCAAGCACAATTGAGACGGTGAAATACGGCTCTGTCGTGAACTGGCTCGCCGCTCCCGGTGGAGTTGCTGCCTCACAGTGCCAGAGACCCGGGTTCGATCCTGACAACGGGTGCTGCCTGTGCGGAGTTTGTCCGTTTCACCCTGTGACCTGCGTTGATTTTCTCCGGGTGCTCCGGTTTCCGCCCACAATCCAAAAGACGTACAGGTTTCTAAGTTGATTGGCTTCAGTACAGATTGTAACGTGTCCCTAGTGTGTGTAGGATAGTGCTAGTGTGCGGGGATCGCTGGTCGGCGTGGACTCGGTGGGCCGAAGGGCCTGTTTTCGCGCTGTATCTCTAAAGTAAACTGAACTATACATGCACGCAGTAATGTTACATGGCAGCTTGGAATCTCGAGTATTGATTGGTCCCTAGATAGGAGGAGAATTCTGAAGAAGGGTCTCGACCCGAAACGTCACCCATTCCTTCTCTCCAGATATGCTGCCTGACTCCCTGAGTTACTCCAGCATTTCGTGTCTATCTTTGGACCCGTGACAGTTGACCCAGACGTGGATACAATGAGCTGCCAGAGGACGTGGTTGAGGCAGGTACAATAACAATATTGAAAAGGCATTAGGGCATGTGCATGGAAAGGAAATGTTTAGTTATGGGGCAAAAGTGGGTATGTAGGAGCAGCTTAGATGGGGCCTGTCGGTTGGCGTGGACGATTTGGTCCGAGGGGAATAAATTTCTGTACTGTATGACTGTGACTCTATGGGCTTAAGGACCTGTTTCTTTGCCGCGTGATGCCATTGTAATGCAGCACCAGTATCGCGTCAACATTGGAAACATTGAATCGCTGCAATAGCGCAACACATCATTCTCCACATTCACGCTGGAGACAATGTGTTACTCCCCATCCCCCTCCCCCTCTCTCCCTTCCTCCCTCTATCACCCCGCCCCCCTCCCACTCTCCCTGTCCTCTCCCCCCCTGTCTTTCAAACCATTTCCTCAGCTCTCCACGTTGTACCACTCTTGAGATCACTCTTCGCCATGTCAGCAATAGGCCCACCAGTGCACCACACTGCCTGAGGTCATCTGTGGCCGGTCTTGCTCTGTCCTGATCTTCTCTCGCCCCCAGCTCTGCACCCACCCCACTCCTCTCCCCCTATGCCCCATCCTCCTACACCCTCCGCCCCCTCCCACATCCGTTCTTTCTGAAGGACACAGAAAAATAAATCTGAACAAGTGCGCCGACTCGAACGTGACCCACTCACATCCTCTAGAGATGCTGCCTGACCCACTGAGTTACAGGAGTGCTGCGTTTCTCCAGGACTTTGTATTAGAAAAGTTGCCCTGAATTAGAAGAGGATTGGGAAACTTTCATAGGAATTAGAAGAGGCCCATCAGGAGTTAGAAGAGGCCCATCAGTTAACAATTCTCTTTCACTCACTCCCGGGCTATCGTTACCATTACTAGGTAGGATAGACTACAACATCCATTAAGCTCTGAACTACATATTGTTGTTATTCCACTATTATTGCTTTTTGTTTTTACGTGTACCCATGTGTGTGTGTGTGTGTATGTGTGTGTGCGAGTGTATGTGCGCGTGTGCGTGTGTTTGCGCACGTGTGTATGTGTGAGTTTGTGTATGTATACACACACTGAAATTACTTTTTCTCGTATATTCTATTGTTTACAGTGTACTATGTTTACACATTCTGTTGTGCTACTGCAAGTAAGAATTTAATAGTTCTACCTGGGACATAAGACAATAAAACCCCCTTGACTCTTGGTCGCCAATTGTAAAAATGTTTGCTATTGGTACCTTCTCCTGCTCTTCCGCAAACTGCCCGCGCGTCGATACCGGGTCTCCCAGTGAATCTTCGTGTGAATCCTCCCCGTCTCCCGAAGTCTCTCTCCGTGTCCCCGCTGGTTTCACATTTAGGCTCGCGTAGATGATAGTTTGTCCCCGGGGCAGCTGCAAGGAAAGAGAATTGAGACGGCCAAACGCCGTGTTGATATTTCAGCACCACAACAGACCTGAATTAACATTGAACAATACTCTTACAACATTACATATATATCACACCGCACTCCGAGCAGCAGAATTATCAACGTGGACGTTGGGATAAACAGGACAATGCAGAACAATATTTCTACCCTGAGTATTTTTTCACGGTTTCATTTAAACTTCGCACAGTATTTACATCTCAACACCATCACGGCACAGTGGCGCAGTGGCACAGCTGGTGGAGCCGCTGTCTCACATCGTCAGGGACGCAGGTGCGATTCTGACCTAGGGTGTTGTCTGCGTGTCGACTTTGTACGTTCTCCATGGCGTGTTGTGTTTTCTCCATGTGTTCTTGTTTCCTCCTACATTCCAAATGACCCTCTGTAGAGTATGGAAGCGGTACACATAGCTCGGTTTGCATTGATGGTGCCGAAGTAGACATGGTCGAAAACTTCAAATTCCTCGGAGTCATTATCAACGACAACCTCTCCTGGACCACCCAGATTGCAGCAACGACCAAGAAGGCACAGCGACGCTTTACTTCCTTAGAAGACTTAGGAAGCTTGGTATGTGAACTGCAATTCACACCAACTTCTACAAATGCACCATAGAAAGCATTTTATCAGGATGCATCAAAGCCTGGTTTGGAAACAGCTCCATCCAGGACCGTAAGAAATTGCCGCGAATTGCGGACACAGCCCAGGCCATCACACAAACCAAACTCCCTTCTATTGATTCCAGCAGCATAATCAAAGACGAGTCGCACCCCGGCCATTCCCTCTTCTCCCCTCTCCCATCAGGCAAAAGGTTTAGAAGTGTGAAAACGCACACCTCCAGAATCAGCCCCCCACCCGCCGCAACCGCGCGTTGAGGGGACGGGACCCAGAGGCTCCCACTTGGTCTATATCTCTCTAAACCTATACTACCAGGTTAATTCCCAGGATGGCGGGACTAACATATAATGAAAAAATGGGTCGACTGGGGGAGTCACTTAAATTTAGACGGATGAAAGGGGATCTTATAGAAACATATACAATTCTTAAGGGATAGGACAGGCTAGACGCAGGAAATATGTTCCCGGTGTTGTGGGGTCCAGAACCAAGGGTCGGTTTAAGAATAGGGTGTAGGTCATTTAGCACTGAGATGAGGAAAAATCTTTTCACCCAGAGAATTGTGCACATGTGGAATTCTCTGCCACAGAAAGGGCAGTGGACGCCAATTCACTGGATGTTTTCAAGCTACAATTAGATATAGCTCTTCGGGCTAACGGAATCAAGGGATAATGGGAAAAAGCAGGAATGGGGTACTGATTTTGGATGATCAGCCATGATCATATTGAATGGCGGAGCTGGCTTGAAGGACCGAATGTCCTACTTCTGCACCTATTTTCTATGTTTCAATCTATCCACTGTAAATGGATCAATTGTAATCATGTTTTGATTTTCTGCTGACTGGTTAGTACTCAACAAAAAAAGCTTTTCACTGTGCCTCGGTACACGTGACAATAAACTAAACTGAACGGAACTGAGATTGTCTCTACTGTGTAGGTTAGAACTAGCGTGAATGGATGATCGCTGATCGGCGTGGTTTCGGTGATTGGAAGGGCCTGTTTCCTGCCATGCTGTATCTCTTAAACCTCTAGTTCGGTAAACTGAACGAGCTTAAAGAACGAACTGAAAATGACAAGTACCTCGCTGTTCGATCGTGGAATAAAGTCAAAGGACCCATCAAAGCAGCTCGAATCCGTACAGGCGCCTGAAAATGGAAATAGAAACCAAGAAAATAGGTGCAGAATTATGCCATTCGGTCCTTTAAGCCAGCGGCCATTCAATATGATCATGGCTGATCATTGAAAATCAGTACCCTGGTCCTGCTTTCTCCCCATATCCCTTGATTCCATTAGCCCCAAGAGCGATATCTAACTCTATTGAAAACATCCAGTGAATTGGATTCACAACAGTCTGGGTTTTTCCTCATCTCGATCCTAAATGCCCCACCCCTTATTCTTAAACTGTGACCTCTGGTTTTCGACTCCCCCAACATCGGGAACATTTTTCCTGCAACTAGCCTATCCAACCCCTTAATAATGTTATTTGTTTCTATAAGATACCCTCTCATCCTTCTAAATTCCAGTGAATACTAGCCCAGTCGATCCGTTCTTTCATCATATGTCAGTCCCGCCATCCCGGGAATTAACCTGGTGAACCTACTGAGACTCTGTTGGGGTTCACTAGGGCCATGTACAACTGCAGAGGGATATTCTTGTTCCTCTGCTTCAATCCTCTCGCTATGAAGGCCAACGTGCCATTTGCTTTCTTCACTGCCTGCTATACCTGCATGCTTACTTTCAATGACTGATGTACAAGGACACTCAAGTCTCGTTGCACTTCCCCTTTTCCTAATCTGACACCATTCAGATAATAGCCTGCCTTCTTGTTCTTGCCACCAAAGTGGATAACCTCACATTTATCCACATTATACTGCATCTGCCAATCATCTGCCCACTCACCAAACCCATCCAAGTCACAGTGCAGCCTCAAAGCATCTTCCTCGAAGCTCACCCTGCAACCCAGCTTTGTGTCATCCGCAAGCTTGGAGATGTTACATTTAAGTCCTTCGACTAAATCGATTATAATTTGTAAATAACTGGGGTCCCAGCACTGAGCCTTGCGGCACTGCCTGCCATTCTGAAAATTGACCCGTTAATTCCTACTCTTTGCACCCTGTCTACCAACCAGCTCCCTATCCATGTCAATGCCTTACCTCCAATACCATGTGCTCTAATATTGCACACCAATCTCTTGTGTGGGATTGGAATGGAACTGGTATACAAGCGAACTCTTTAAAATTAACCACGCTGGACATTCATATATCAGGGCGGCACGGTTGCTCAGCGATAGATTTGCTTCCTTACAGCGCCAGAAACCAGGGTTCGATCCTGACTACGGGTGCTGTTTGTATGGAGTTTGTACGTTCTTCCCGTGAGATGCGTGGGTTTTCTCCGGGTACTCCAGTTTCCTCCCACACTCCAAAGAAACTAAAGGTTTGTTGGATAATTGGCTGGGTATAATTGTAACTTACCCCTAGTGTATGTATGGTCTGTTTCCGTGCTGTATCTCTAAACTAAATCTGTAACCGTTAGATCAATTAATCTCGGCACCATTTAAACAGCTCAAATCGAAATCAACTCGTTTATATTGTAATGAACAGGGGGTTAGGCTCAGAACAACGATTTACGATTTCAATTGCGAACATTAAATTAAGCTCAATGATTTCAGATTATAGTGAAATAGATTAGATTGAAATCAGCCGTTTTATGTTAAAGGAAGTTAGAATGAAGTTAATGTTTCGATGTTCAAATGAAATCGGAGAAGATTATAATCAGTGGTAATTAAATAACAATTAGACGCCCCATTCGTTTTAGATGATATAATGGAAATTAGAATGAAATTTATTATTTCGTACTGCAATTAAGCAGGGAGCAGATTTGCGAGGCAGGATGGTAGCTTACATTAAACATAAAATCCCGATAATTCAGAATGTTATATGGGACACGAGTCACACAGCATGGAAACAGGCCCTTAGGCCCAACTTGCCCACACAGATCAACATGCCCCATCTGCACTAGACCCACTTCCTGCTTTTGGCCCATATCTTCAGTCTGAAGAAGGGCCTCGACCCGAATCGTCACCCATTCCTTCTATCCAGAGGTGCTGCCTGTCCCGCTGAGTTACTCACTGATTTACTCCAATATTTCGTGTACCTCTAAACCAATCCTATCCATGTACCTGTCTAAATGTTCAACTTTGCGATCGTACCTTTGGAGATACAGGACGAAAACAGACCCACCGAGTCCGCACCGACCAGCGATCCCCGCACATGCGGGGTAATTTGCATTTATACCAAGCCAGTTAACCTACAAACCTGTACGTCTTCGGAGGGAGAAAACCGAAGATCACGGAGAAAACCCACGCGTTCACGGGGAGAACGTACAAACTCCGTACAGACACCACCCGTAGTGGGGATTTGTATAAGACGTTGGTGAGACCGCATTTAGAATATCGTGTTCAGTTCTGGCCACCATGTTATTCAAAATAAATTGTCAATCTAGAAAAGGTGCAGAGAAGGTTTACAAGGATGGTGCCAGGGCTAGAACTCAGGGTTGGGACTCTATTCCTTGGAGCTCAGGAGGATGAAGGGTGATTTTATTGAGGTGTATAAAATCATGAGAGGAACATATCGGGTAGATGCGCACAGTCTCTTGACCAGAGTAGGTGAATCGTGGACCAGAGGGACATAGGTTTAAGGAGAAGGGGAACAGATTTAATAGAAATCCGAGTGGTAACGTTTTCACACAAAGGGTGGTGGGAGTATGAAAAAAACGACCAGTGGTGGTAGTTGAGGCAGGGGTTATATCAACATTTAAGAAACAGTTAGACAGGTACATGGATTTGGACAGGTTTGGAGGGATGTGGATCAAACGCAAGCAGGTAGGACTAGTGTAGATGGGGCATGTTGGTCAGTGTGGACAAGTTGGGCTGAACGGCCTGTTTCCACAATATATCACTCCATGACTCTATAACTCTATGACTCTATGACTTCTATCAAGTCTCCCCTCAAACTCCGATGTTCCAGGAAATATTCCTGAGAGAACTCAACTCACACAGTGCGCTCGCATCTGAAAAACCCGGGCAGTTACCAATCATCGAATAATCCTTTGACCGGCCCCTTGCCCGATATCTAAGGAACACCTCTGGAAGGCGCTCAGTCACTCACCGGTCCCATTTTTAACCAGGTACAGGCAGGACAACGCGGCGATCCCGAACACAAGTCCAAGCGCGGCGGCGATCAAAATGTCACTTCCAGAGAGCGAGGGGCAATTCGCTCCGCTGTCACCATCTATCAGAAAGAGTTGTTACAACACGGTTCGCCGGTAAACCTCTACATTTGGTCTGTTGACCGTTGGCCCGGGTTCATATGTGTGAAACATGCCCAGAGTATAGTGAGCGGGTGGGGGGCCCGACTGGAAAATTGTCACAGTGGCGTATCGGTAAAGTTGCTGCCTCATAGAGCCAGAACTAGTGTACCGACCAGAACTACGATCGCTGGTCGGCGTAGACTCCACACCGGGGAAGGATGCAATAGGAATCTGAGGGGTAACTTTTTCACACAAAGGGTAATGGGTGTATGGAACAAGCTGCCGGAGGAGGTAGTTGAGGCAGGTACTATCGCAACGTTTAAGAAACGTTTAGACAGGTACATGATAAGTTAAGTTTAAAGGGTTATGGGCCGAACGCAGGCAGGTAAGACATATTGGCCGGTATGGGCAAGTTGGGCCGAAGGATCTTTCTCCACGCTGTGTGACTATGACTCCTTGACAATCTCCTTTGAACTTTGCTCCTCTGAATGAACAGTCTAGTCTAGTCTTTGACATTTCCACCCTGAAAAAATGGTTCTGACTGTCCACCCCCTCTATGCGTATCATAATGTTGCATACTTCGATCAGGTCTGGTCGAATGTAGAGCGATGGACACGATTTAGTAGCGAGGACGGTGATTGAAGGCTACGCTTTTCCTCACGAAACCGCAGCGAGAGCATGAGACCTGCACACTTGACAGCAAGACTCACAACTAAAGATTCAAAGTTAGGTTATCTACCAACAGACAGTTCGCGGACTCAGCTTAATGCAAGTCGATGACTTGGACCAAGTCACTTGGACCAAGTCACCGACTTGTATTAAGCTGAGCCCGCGGGCTGTCAGTGGATAGATGACCTATCTTTGAATCTCTAGCATCAGAGGTGAAATGCCTGTGAGAGTGGGCGACCTGCCGGCGCCCGCACCTCCCCCATACTCCGCCAAGGCCAGTGTCACACGGCATCGGCCTGAATGTGAGACATCTGTTGTTTCCTCCCCAAATTTACTGCAGCCGAGCAGGCGGCCATTTGGCCCACAGGGTCGCTGCTGGCCCGTGGGGGGGGGTGGAGTGGAATCAATTAGTCGCTATGACCTCTTGTCCTAGACCCTCCCACTAGTTTCTACCTGTGGATTTGGTCAGACTGCTCCATGATGTATCGGTTATGTATGTTGTATTCATAACTGTGGTCTCCGTCGCCGTTCTTGCTCCGCTGGCTGTCTCCATTTTATCCGTCGGCGCCGATATCACCAGGACACCAAATGCTAAACAAATGTCATGTGAAAATAAGAGGGGAAATTCAACGCCATGTTCAACTCAAGCGACTACAAACAGATTCATATTCTCTCACCAACTGGTTTATAGGTTAATTGGCTTCGGTAAAATTGTAAAATTGTCCTTAGTGTTTGTAGGATAGTGTTAATGTGTGGGGTCGCCGGATCGCCGGTCGGCGCGGACTCGGTCGCGCTGTATCTCCAAACTAAACTAAACTAAACTAAATTATTCTCAACTCTTGTCCGCGGGAGGCAGATCCGTATTTTCACCGCTATTTGGGCAAGGGCATTTTCCTCTTCTATCTTCCATATTCTTCAAGTTCAGATGAGTAAAGTTTAAAGGAGATGTGCGGGGCATGGTTTCTATACTCATAGAATGGTGGGGCCATGGAACGCGCTGTCAGATTAGGTGGTATCGAGTTAGTGGCATTTAAGAGGCTTTTATATAGGCAAATGGATATACAGATGGCGGGGGATGGGGGGGGGGGGCATGGACCATGTACATGTAGAGGGTATTAATTTATCTTGGCATCATTTTCGGCACGGAAAGTATGGGCACAACGGCCTGCTCCTATGCTTTATTGTTCAGCAGACGCAGAAGGCTAGAGTAATTCAGCGGGACAGGCAGCATCTCTGGAGAGAAGGAATGGGCGACGTTTCGGATCTGAAGAAGGGTCTCGACCCGAAACATCATCCATTGCTCCTTCTCTCAGGAGATGCTGCCTGTCCCGCTGAGTTACTCCAGCATTTTGTGTCTATCGCCGAAGGACAGAAAGTGCTGGAGTAACTCAGTGGGTCAGGCATGATCCCTGGAGAAAACGGATAGGTAACGTTTCGGGTCGGGTCTCAAGAAGGGCCTCGACCCGAACCATCACCTATTCACCTTCTCCAAAGATGCTGCCTGACCCGCTGAGTTACTCCAGCATTTTGTGTCATTTTTGTGTATTAACCAGCATCTTCTTGTCTTTGTTTCCACTGTAAAACGGAGACACAAATGACTGCAGTTGCTGGGATCCTGAGCAAGAATACAAAGTGCTAGAGGAACTCAGCGGGTCAGCCACTATCTGAGGAGGGAAATTTCTCCATCACTTTGTTCTTTGCTTCTTCAGACAAGAAGGGAATCGACCCGAAACATCGCCCATTCCTTCTCTCCAGAGATGCTGCCTGTCCCGCTGAGTTACTCCAGCATTTTGTCTCTCTCTCTCTTCGGTGTAAGCATCTGCAGTTCCTTCCTACACTACATTGTTCCGTGTTCTATGTTGTATGTGCGGGCAGAATCTGTGTAAAGAAAATCGGGTTTTCTAAACGTGCGATAAAACAGCAATTTTCCAAACATTTGCAATAATCGGGCAGTTTAATTTCCCTCTCGTAGTCTTAAAGGACTGGTTCCCAAAACACACGGACGACTGAAATTAAAGTGCATTTCAAGTCTTTTAAATATATAATTTAAATCATTTAAAATATTTAAGCAGAAACGCCAAACGCCTATCACACCAGGGCATAATCCTACTCTAAATGCTTACGAATCTGCAATTTGATATTGTTTTCAAATTATGTTTAATTAAGTAGTTGGTTTCTATATTACCTTGTGAGACAGAACGATGATATTTCGGCTAAGCGGGGCTCTCACACGTTCACACTTTCTAGGAGTAGAATTAGGCCATTCGGCCCATCGAGTCCACTCCGCCATTAAATCATGGCTGACCTCTACCTCCTAATCCAATTTTCATGCCTTCTTCCCATAACCCTCGACACCTGTTGTAATCAATGTAGCCACGAACGTAGGAGATGACCTGCATCTTTAAGAGTTGGCCTCTCGACAGTGTCACAAGTGGCCCAGGGAAATAATGCTATTTAAGCCACTGTCTGAACTAGGGCCCCGATCTGGGCAGCGGTAGAGTTGTTGCCTCGTAGCGCCAGAGACCCAGGTTTGATCCTGACTACGGGTGCTCTCTGTACGGAGTTTGTAAGTTCTACCCGTGACCGCGTGGGTTTTCTCCGAATTTTTCGGTTTCCTCATACACTCCAAAGACGCGCAGGTTTGTAGATTAATTGGCTAGAGTTTATAAACTTGGTGTAAAAAATATATATTGTCCTTTGTGCGTGCAGGCTTGGGTTAATGTGCAGGGATCGCTGGTCGGTGCGGACTCAGTGGGCCGAAGAGCCTGTTTCCTGTACCTCTAAACTAAACTGAACTAAAAAAAATCTCGCACTTTGTTTTTCGTTAAATATTCCAGCATGAAGTCACAGTCATAGAATCATACAGCGTGGAAAAAGCCCAAATTGCCCACAATGACAAGCATGCCCCATCTACATTAGTGCCACCTGCTTGCGTTTGGCCCATGGCCCTCTGAACCTATCCTATCCATGTATCTATCTAAATGTTTCTTAAACGTTGGAATTATACCTATCTCCTCCGGCAGCTCGTTCCATGCAGCTACCACACTTTGTGTTAAAAAAGTTGTCCTTCGGGTTCCTATTAAATACCCCCCCCCCCCCCCAACGTAAACCTATATCTCACCTTCTCCCAAAATTTAAAAAAAAAACTTCCCTCCATCCGTCATGGCACTTACTCAGTATTACAAGGTACACGGGAAGCATGTTCTGCTGTCCAACCCCGATGCCAATTCAGGCTCACTATCCCCGGCGTCAAGCTGAGTTTATCTGGCGGGTTTCTCTCTTGATATTCTTGTCCAGTGGCCGACAGATGTACAATATAAATAATGTTGACGTCGGAGCATGGGTGTGAATTTTAATTTAAATGGCGCGTGCCCCTTTCCCCACCCACTTCGCATCTCCAATTAGAGATGGAACACATAGAACTGTCTCTGTTAACCTTTTCCAGCGCAGCGGTAGTTACAGCGGCAGAGACCTGGGTTCGATCCTGACCTCGGGTGCTGTCTGTGTGGAGTTTACACGTTTTCCCCGTGATTGCGTGGGTTTTCTCTGGGTGCTCCGGTTTCCCGCACTCCAACATTTCAATGACGTACACGTTTGGAGATTTAATGACTAAGTTTAGTTTAGATATACCGCGAGGAAACAGCCCCTTCAGCTCACCGAGTTCGCACCGACCAGCGGTCCCCGCACACGAACACTATCCTACACATACTGTGGACAATTTACAATTATGCCGAAGCCAATTAACCTACGAACCTGCGCGTCTTTGGAATGTGGGAAGAAACCGAAGATCTCGGAGAAAACCCGCAGGGGGAACGTGCACACTCAGTGCAGTCAACATAGACAGTTCCTCGCGTCTCGGGTGTATTTTCAACTCGGACAGCAACCATAGTCAGGATCGAACCCGGGTCTCTGGTGCTATGAGGCAGCAACTGTACCGCTGCGCCACGTGGCCATTCACCTTCACAGATGGTGCTTGATCACGCTGAGTTCTGAGGGCGGCACGGTGGCGCAGCGGTAGAGTTGCTGCCAACAGGCCAGAGACTCGGGTTCGATCCCTGACCACGGGTGCTGTCTGTATGGAGTTTGTACATTTTCCCCGTGACATGCGTGGGTTATCTCCGAGTTCTTCAGTTAACTCCCACATACATGTTTGTATAAATGGAAATTGCCCCTAGTATGTATAGGATGGTGTAAATATGCGGGGATCGCTGGTCGGTGCGGACTCGGTGGGCCGAAATGCCTGTTTCCGCGCTGCATCACTAACCTAAACTAATCAGGGCAGTTTATATATTAGTGGCTTTTGTTCGACGCACCTTTATGTTGGCGAATGTCGTGACAGGTACTAACACTACTGGATAAGACGCTATTGAACGTAGATATACATATATATTTCTTATAAAGAATATTTTGTATATATTTCTTATTTTCTTATATATAAATATATAGTTTTTTTTATTTTTTACATTTTAAACACGGCAGATCGTCGTCCTAGAAAACTGTTCAAACTTTTATAATCATTTGCGTCCCTTAAACTTTTTAAGGGTCTGGCCACCTAATTTAATTAACACGTTGTATTTGTTAAACGATGATTCTTTTGTAATATTGAGAGTCTGAAGCATGTAAAAGTCTAGTTTTTAAGTTTTGGATTGCTGGCACACAAAAACAATGATTAATTTTTACATCTTATTTATTAAACAACTTTTTCTGATCGCTAGAACAAAGTTATTTAAATTTAAGGGCAGCGCAGTGGTGCAGCTGGTAGAGCCGCTGCCTCACGGCATCAGAGAACGGAGTTCGATTCTGACCTCGGGTACTCTCTCTGTGGAGTTTACAAGTTAGTGGGTAGGTTTCCTCCGGGTGCTCCGGTTTCCACCTTTGTAGGTTAATTGACCCCCAGTAAATTGTCCCTACTGTGTAGGGGGTGGGTGAGGAAGTCAGAAAGCATTTGAAGGCACTGAGCCTGTACTTGCTGGAGTTTGGAAGGATGAGGGAGGACCTCATTGAAACTTACCGAACAACGAAAGGCCTGGATAGAGTGTATGTGGAGAGGATGTTCCCACTAGTGGAAGAGTCTAGGTCCAGAGGTCGCAGCATCAGAATAAAAGTTCGTTCATTTAGAAAGAAGATGAGAAGAAATTTATTTAGTCTGAGATTGCCGTGGAGGCCGTTTTAAGGCGGAGATTGTTTGATTCTTGGTTATGGGAAGAAGGCAGGAAAATGCTGTTGAGAGAGAAATATATATAATTGCGGGGTAGACTTGATGGGCTTAATGACCTAATTCTGCTTCTAGAATGTATAGACTTATGGACTAGGGTGATCGATGGTCGACGTGGGTACGGTGGGCCGAAGGACTTTTTTTCTGTGCTGTATCAGTAAATTAAACCAAACAAAAACGTTGACCCAGTTTCTGTCTCCACTGCAGCGGTTGTGGTTATGGCTATTATTAAAACCACTTGCTGATCCTCCAAGTTCTGAATTTGAGTATAAATTCTACAGCCACTGTAGCGAGCATTGAACTTACGCCTCCGCTTCATTGGACTATTAACTTGATCGGCACTATTCCCAGATTTCCATCAGCCTATTAAACACTACAACAACCTCCAAATAAGCTCAGAACTACATAGACATGGAACGCTAGAGACCCGTGTTCGATCCTGAATGCGGGTGCCGTCTGAAAAGAGTTTGTAAGTTCTCCCCGTGCCCTGCGTGGGTTTTCCCCGGGCGCTCCGGTTCACTCCCACATTCCAAAGACATACAGATTTGTAGGTTAATTCGCTTCGGTAAAATTGTAAATTGTCCCTCGTGTGTGTAGGATAGTGTCAGTGTGTGGGGATAGCGGTGCGGAATTGGTGGGCCGAAAGGCCTGTTTCCGCTCTGTATCTCCAAACTAAACTATTATTGTTATTATTGCATTATTATTGCTTGTTTCTATGTACATATATGCCTATCATGTGCGTATGTGCGCGTATATATTTATGAATATAGAAAAGAAGATAGACACAAAATGCTGGAACAGCGGGATAGGCAGCATATATATAGATTATTGTTGTTATTGCATTGTTATTGTTTGTTTTTATGTACATTTGCGTATTATGTGCGTACACACACACATATATATATATGTGTGTGTGTGTGTGTGTGAGTGTGTGTGTGTGTGTGTGTGTGTGTGTGTGTGTGTGTGTGTGTGTGCGCGTGTGTGTGCGCGTGCGTGTGCGTGTGCGTGTGCGTGTGCGTGTGCGTGTGCGTGTGTGTGTGCGTGTGTGTGTGCGTGTGTGTGTGTGTGTGCGTGTGTGTGTGTGTGTGTGTGTTTATTATATTGTTTACAGTGTACTATATTTACATATTTTGTTGTGCTGCTGCAAGTAAGAATGTCATTGTTCTATTTGGCACATATGATAATAAACCACTCTAGACTCTTGACTTGAGATGATACTTGAGGGAGGGAAAAATGATTTGTTGTTGGTTGTTTGAAAGGAGTGGTTGGATTCCATGAAAAGGAATCATGCATTTGAGGTCAGAAATACAGCATTTAAAAGACATTTTAATATAATGGTCCCCGGGTTGAATGGGTCAACATATGACAGCGTTTGATGGCATTGGGCCTGTACTCGCTAGTTTAAAAGGATGAGGGGGTATATCACTGAAACTTAACGGGTAGTGAAAGGCCTTGATAGAGTGGATGTGGAGAGGATGTTTTCACGAGTGGGAGAGTCTAGGATCAGAGTGCGGGTGTCAGGGGTTATGGGGAGAAGGCAGGAGAATGGGGTTGAGATGGACAGATAGATCGGCCAAGATTGAAAGGCGGAGTAGACTGGACGGGCTGAACAGTTTAATTCTGCTCCTATGACTTATGGACATGAACTACCTTTTCTCTGCACTCTGCGGTTCTTGTCCAGCATTTCTTTGCCTCCACAAATGCTGCTCGAACTGCTGAGATCCTCTAACAGGTTATTGTTTTCTTGCTACAGATTGCAGTATCTGCAGTCTCTTGTATCTCAATAACAACCTGCTCTTCAGAGAAGACATGTACAGGAGAATTCCTGGGATTCACTCCCTCATCGGGATACTTTGGCTGCTGTTGAGCGACTCTGGAGGTGAGTCCATGCCTTGAGCTCGGGGTGCGGGTGGCGGTAGGGTGGACGAAGGTGTGTTATAGAGAACAGTACAGCACATGAACAGGCCATTTAGCCCACAACATCCATGCCGAACATGATGCCAAGTTAAAGTAAACTCCTCTGCCCGCACATAATCCATATCTATGCATTCCCTGTATATCAATGTGCCTTTCCAAAAGCCACATAAACCCCGCTATCGTATCTTCCGTCCACCGCCACTTCCAGCAGCGCATTCCAGACACCCACCACTCTTGGTGTAAACAAAAACTTGTGGTGCCCCAGTCCCCTCCCACATCCCGAAGACGTGCAGGTTTGTAGTTTAATTGCCCGCAGTGCGTCTGGAGTGGGTGCGAAAGTGGAATAATATAGAAGTTGTGTGATCGGGTGATCCATGGTTGACATGAGCTCTGAGTAATGAGTACCCTTTTTCCATGCTCGGTCTGTCTGTCTGTCTGTCTGTCTGTCTGTCTGTCTGTCTGTCTGTCTGGTCTGTCTGTCTGGTCTGCCTGGTCTGTCTGGTCTGTCTGTCTGTCCTGTCTGTCTGTCCTGTCTGTCTGTCCTGTCCTGTCTGTCTGTCTGTCTGTCTGTCTGTCTGTCTGTCTGTCTGTCTGTCTGTCTGTCTGTCTGTCTGTCTGTCTCTATTTATCCATCCACCTACCCAGGGACTATAAATGCCTGTGAGTGTACCAGGACAGTAAACTGGACTGGTCCAGGAACACTAAGGCCTTGCATAAGAAGGGGGAGAACCGTCTGCTCCGCAACTTCAACGTCCGCAGTGAGATGCAGCAAATGTTCTACCAACCGGTGGTAGCCAGTGCCATCTTCGTTGCTGCTGTGTGCTGTGGCAGCGGGGCGAAGGCTGCGGACTGCAACAGGATCAACAAACTCATCAGGAAGGCTGGCCCCATTCTGGGGGTGGAGTTGGATTCATGGGAGGTGGTCTTGGAGGGGATGATGCTTCGCAAACTGCGGAGCATCCTGGACAATACAGCTCACCCACCCATGACACACTGGTCAACCTGAGTAGTACCTTCAGTAACAGACTGCTTCCACCAAGATGCAGGACAGAACGCCACAGGAGACCCTTCTTCCCTGTGGCTATCGAACTTTACAACTCCTCCCCCCTCTAATGGGGTAGACTGAGACTGAGACTGACCCACCCCCATCCTCATTCTGTGCACATTCCCAAAGCCATACCACTCTCACTTTATTTTCATGTTTCATGTTTCATGTTTTTTTTATGACTGTTGGCAAATTAATTTCCTTCCTGCGTAAATAAAGTTCTAGTGTATCGGATCGGATCTATCGAAACGCGTTACAATGTACCTCTGTACATGTGACAATAAACTAAACTAAACTATCTATCTTCTAATCTATCTAAATAATCTATCTATACAATCTATCAATATATCTAATCTATCTAATATATCAATCTAATCTATCTAGTTTATCTATCTATTTAATTTATCAATCTAATCTATCCATCCAGACTGGGTTCAATAACAACCTCCAGAAATGTCTGTGTGGAATTTACAAATTCTCCCTCTGACTGACCCTTGCAAACTTCAAATTGAATATGTGACGTGATGCCATATTCTGAATATGTGAATAAGTAAGTAAGTAACTAAGCAAGTAAGTACGTTTATTGGCCATGTATTCACATACAAGGAATTTGCCTTGGTGCCCCGCCCACAAATAACAACATGACATACAGTGACAGTTACGAATGACTCAGAAAACACTAAATATTAATAATAATAAGAGATTAATGATAAAACACCATTGATCAAGCATGTGAACCAACAAAATACCAGATCAAAGGGAGGCTACATTTTTTGGCTGTTGAGTAGAGCAACTACTCGTGGATAAATACTGTTTTTATGTCTGGCTGTGGCAGCTTTGACAATCTGGAGTCGCCTTCCAGAGGGAAGTGATTCAAAGACTTTGTGGCCAGGGTGAGAGGGGTCAGAGATGATCTTGCCCGCTCGCTTCCTGGCCCTTGCAGTGCACAGTTCATCAATGGAGGGAAGGTTGCAGCCAATAACCTTCTCTGCTGATCGGACGATTCGCTGCAGCCTCCAGGTGTCGTGCTTGGTGGCTGAGCCAAACCAGACCATGATGGAGAAGATGAGAACAGACTCTACGATGGCCATGTAGAATTGGACCATCATTGCCTGTGGCAGATTGTGCTTCCTCAGCTGCCGTAGGAAGTACATCCTCTGGTGTGCCTTTTTGACTGTGGAGTCGATAGTGCTGCTGGCAGAATATGCCATATTCTGAATATGTGGAAGGAAAACGGCGCACCCGGAGAAAACCCACGCGGTCACGGGGCGAACGCAGAAAATCCGTACAGACAGCAGCCGTTGTCAGGATCAAACCCGGGTCTCTGTCGCTGCAAGGCAACAAGTCTACCGCTGCTGTTTTAAATACTGTGGGGGTTTTTTGTTAATCTGCTTTTCTTGAAACAGAACATGTGTCATTAACGGTGATAAATATCAGTGAGACCTTCACTGTAGAGGTGTGTAACGTTAGCTTGGTATGTTCACTGAAGCACGGCACCGAGCCAATATATCCAATCTATCTAATATATCAATCTATCTAATGTATCTAGTTTATCTACCTATTTAATTTATCAATCTAATCTATCCATCTAGACTGGGTTCAATCACAACCTCCAGAAATGTATGTGTGGAGTTTGCATATCTCCCTGTGACTTACCCTTGCTAACTCCAAATTGAAGATGTGAGATGCTGCCATGGGTAGACCTGCTGCCCTTGCCATTAGGGTTGGGGCAACTCACTGCTGTGCTGGGAAACTATGAACACCAACACACCAGAGCTTATGGCACTAATACCTTGTCCTTCTGTTTCAAGTCTGGGACAGACTGCTGGGAAACCAGGCACTCGTCGCTTGGTGAATGGGACACTGGGACATGTCAGTCACATTACCAGGATGTATCTCAGGAGAAAACATTTCAATCCTCACTTGGGATTACCAAAGTTCACCAACAACAGGAAATATCCCATTATGTACGAAAACTCAAAACAGTCCAACAAAATATGGCAAACAGCGAATCAGATTAAACTTAAAAGACTAGTCTGCAAATACAGAACCTACAGCCCTGTCCCACGGTGCGAGTTCGTTCCAAGAGCTCTCCCGAGTTTTGAAAAAATCAACCTCGTGGTAAGCACGGAGAATGAACATAGCGGGTACGTCGAAGCTCGGGGACGTCACTTAGCGCTAACGGCGGGTAAGCATGGGAAGACTCGTGAAGATTTTTCAACATGATGAGAAATGTCCACGAGAGCCCCGAGTACCGACGAGTGGCCATTATCGTAAATCTCCGAGTTCGAATCAGGGCATACTCGGGAGAACTCTTGGAATGAACTCGGACCGTGGGACAGGGGACAGTTTGCTTTTCATTGAAACAGAACGTGTATTATTACCGGTGATAACTATCTGTGAAACCTTCACTGAAGAGGTGTGTAACGTTAGCTTGGTATGTTCACTGGAGCACGGTACCGAGCCAGTCTACACTTGGTGGTCAGGAGACGCAAGGTCACGGCAGATGGATCGCACATACTGATTGACGAAGGGAGAATGCTGGCAATATCCATAGCTCTACCGAACAACAACAGCGTGTACAACTGCACCGTGGGGAACCCTGTTAGTGAGGAACCCTGTTAGTGATGAGACGCTGAGCGTGGATCTCACAGAGCTCTGACCTGCCCATGAAGGTTTGGGGCTTTATCTTTTCACACTAAGCACACTTCTCAAATAAAATAAGGGCTATTTATTATGTACCTAAACAAATCCAAAATCCTTCCGATGGAAGAAATCAGGTAATAAATTTAGTTTAAACAGGCACAAAATGCTGCCAGTGGGATTCTATGCCATAGAAGGCAGTGGAGTCTAATTCAATGGATGTATTCAAGAGAGAGAGTTAGATAAAGCTCTTGGGGTTAACGGAATCAAGAGATATGAAGTAAAAGCAGGAACAGGGTACCGATTGTGGATAATCAGCCACGGTCATATTGTATGGCTCGAAGGGCTGAATGGCCTATTCCTGCACGTACTTTCTATGTTTCTAAGATTATTCATTCAGAGCCTCATCTGTATGGGTGGTGGAATACTCATGTGCCTGCTGCCCTTGTCCATTAGGGTTGGGACAACTCACTGCTGTGCTGGGAAACTATGGACAACAACACACCAGAGCTGATGGCACTAATATCTTGTCCTTGTGTTTCAGGTCTGGGACAGACTGCTGGGAAACCAGGCACTCGTCGCTTGGTGAATGGGACACTGGGACAGTCAGTCACGTTACCAGGATGTATCTCAGGAGAAAACATTTCAATTCGCACTTGGGATTACCGCAATTCACCAACAACAGGAAAGGTTAAATTATGTATGAAAACTGAAAACAAGCCAATACAATGTAACAAACAGGGAATTAGGTTAAACCTGAAGGACTGTAGTCTGCAAATACAGAACCTAACAGAACATGATCAAGGTCTATATGAAATGAACTTATGGACGACTTTGGCTGTCCATCTACAAGTGACAGAACTGACGATTTATGGTAATCTATTTCAATTTTTTAAACGATACATTTTCCAATCTAACAATCTTTAAGAACTTAAAGATGTAAGGGGAGATGCTTTCGATGTGAGTCCATGTCTGTGGGTTATACGGGCAGGGTGAATACTGAAACATTGCGTGGGTTGGAGTCCTTGCTTATTTAGGAACCCATCCTCAGTATTTGCCGTTTGAACATTAATGGCAGTGTATTAGGATGGGTTCTTGAAGGGAGGTCTCTCCAAGCCATCTGACTTCTCTGTACTATGGTAGGTCCACAGACATTAAACTTTCTCTGCTAATAACGAGTTTACTTGTGATCCAGTTTTGGTGGCAAAGTGTAACCTGGACGATTCGTTTTTGTAAACTCACGGGAAGGATTTTGAACTAAAACTACGGGTGCTTGTCTGTACACAGTTTGTGAATTGTCTGTAGTGTGTGTAGGATAGTGCTAATGTGCGGGGATCGCTGGTGGGCGCGGACTGGGTGGGCCGAGGGCTTGTTTACGCTGTATCTCTTAATGTTCTCGTGGGAAACTCATGGCGAGCAGCTTCTGGTTGTTATTATTCCATCGCTTGTATTTGTGCTTTTCTTTGAAACAGAACGAGTGTCATTACCAGTAATAAATATCAGTGAAGCCTTCAATGACGGGGTGTGTAACGTTAGCTTGCTATGTTCATTGGAGCACGGCACCGAGCCAGTCTACACTTGGTGGTCAGGAGATGGCAAGGTCACGGCAGATGGGTCCCACATACTGACTAACGAAGGGAGAAGGCTGGCACTATCCATAGCTCTACCCAACAACAACAGCGTGTATAACTGCACCGTGGGGAACCCTGTCAGTGAGGAGACGCGGAGCGTGGATCTCACAGAGCTCTGTCCTGCCCATGAAGGTCTGTGGCTTTATCTTTTCACACTAAGCACACTTCTCAAATAAAATAAGGGCTATTTATTTCGTTCCTATCCAAATCGGCGGGAAAGGCAGCATCTCTGGAGAGAAGGAATGCTTGACGTTTTGGGTCGAGAAGAAGGGCCTCGACCCAAAACATCGCCCATTCATTTTGTCCAGAGAAACTTTCGGTTTGAACCAGCATCTGCAGTTCCTTCCTATACAATAGCTTTAGTTTAGTTTAGGTTAGAGATACAGCATGCAAACAGCCTTCGGCCCACCGAGTCCGCGCCGACCATCGATCACCCGTACACTAATTCTATCCTACACGTTAGGGACAATTTACAGAAGCCAATTAACCTACAAACCTGCACGTCTTGGGGATGTGGGAGGAAACCGGAGCACCCGGACAAAACGCACGCGGTCTCAGGGAGAACGTACAAACTCCGTACAGACAGCATAGGTAGTCAAGATCGACCAGGGTCTCTGGCGTTGGGAGGTAGCAATACCACCGCTGAGTTACTCCAGCATTGTGTGTCTATCTTCGGTGTAAATCGGCATCTGCAGTTCCTTCCTACGCCAAACGAAAAATAAGCTGTGAGCAAAAAACCCAGACATGAATGCAGAAATACAGAATCAGTAAACAATTCCATGGTAGTGCAAGTGATGGTCCCTAGTCTTCCATTGGCGAGGTTGGACTTGAATTATGCAAGTTGGTTCAAGACCCTGATGGTTGCATGAAAGTACATTTAACTAGAGAAAGACTGCAGATGTTGGAACCTTGAGCAAAAGTCAGTGCTGAAGAAACTCAGCGGGTCAGGCAGCTTCTGTAGAGGGAATGATCTAAAGAATGATATATTTCATTCCTGAGATACAGCCAGACCCATCGATTTCCTCCGGTGCGTTGTTTTTTTACCTTTAACCATAGCTGCTTCTCCCTAACTTTGCCTTACAGCGTTTACAGCGCTTGAAGCGCCAGAAACCCAGGTTCGATCCCGACTACAGGTGCTGTCTGTACGGAGTTTGTACGTTCTCTCCGTGACCGCGTGGGATTTCTCCGAGATATTCGGTTTCTTCCCACACTCCAAAGACATACAAGCTTGTAGGTTAATTGGCTTCTGTATACGTGTGATTTGTCCCTCGTGTGTGTAGGATAGTGTACGTGTGCGGGGATCGCTGGTAGGTGCAGACTCGGTGGGCCGAATGGCCTGTTCTTGGGCTGTATCTCTAAAATAAAACTAACATAGCTCAGCCTCTCCAGTCTAAACTTGGAAGCTGAATTTTCCATTTTAAGCAAAGATTATTGAACAGGCGACTAAAACCATGTGAGGAAAAGTTAGGGTGAATACACAGTCGTCTACCCGGTGTAGGGGAATGGAGAACCAGAGGACATAGGTTTAAGCTGAAAGGGAAGGGATTGATAAGGAAACCGAGGGGCAATGTTTCCCACAGAGGGTGGGTGGTACATGAATGAGGAGGGGAGGTACTTGAGGCAGGTACTATAACATAATTTAAAGCTACATGTACATGGATAGTAAAGGTTTAGAAGGAGAAATGCCAAATGCGGGAATATGGGACTAGCTTAGATGGGACATCTTGGGCGTCATGGACAAGTGGGGCTGAAGGGCACTATTATCTTCTTGCATGACACGTAAGCAATTGCAGCGAATTTTAGACGCAACCCCGCACGTCACACAAACCAACCTCCCTTCTATCGATTCCATTTATACCTCACGCATAATCAAGGACAAGTCGTACCGTGCCCACTCCCTCTTCTCCCCTCTCCCTTCAGGCAAAAGTTATAGAAGTGTGAAACTGCACACCTCTAGATTCAGGAACAGTTCCTACTCAGCTGTTATCAGGCAACTGAATCATCCTACCACAACCAGAGAGCAGTGCTGAACTACTATCTATCTCTTTGATGTCCCTCGGTCTATCCTTGACCGGACTTTACCTTGCACGAAATGTTATTCCCTTATCATGTATCTATACATTATAAATGGATTGATTGTAATCATGTATTGTCTTTCTGTTGACTCGATAGCACACAACAAAAAGCTTTTCATTGCAGCTCGGTACACGTGACAATAAACTAAGCTGAACTGAACTGATCTCCATCATCCTGTTCCTGTTCATCAACAAGTCATTAGATTGGCAATTGAAATATTGATTTATCTTCAGGTTATAAGCCACTGAGAATCTCAAGCCGTGTACTTTTTACAGCCGCCTCAATCATCTTCATCTCAGCTATCTTTTGCTACATGTATTGCAAGAGGACAAGCTCAGCACAAGTCAGTACCTTAGAATATTTTTTCTTCGTCCAATTCCAGGTAATAATCTGTAACCCACCCACCCCTCTCTCCCTCTCTCTATTCCTCTGCCTTACCAGTTAGTGCGCCCATTTCTCCCACTATCCCATCCGTCCCCTTACCCTTCAACGATTTGACCGTGGATGGAATGCGCCAAGAATTAATTGGTGAAACTGTGGATATGCGAGAGACTTGGATGTGGATGTGGAGAGGATTTTTCCAATAGTGGGAGACACTAGGACTAGAGGTCATAGCCTCAGATTTAAAGGACGGTTTTTTAGGAAGGAGATCAGGAGGAATGTATTTTGTCAGAGGTGGTGAATCTGTGGAATTCTTTGCCATAGAAGGCTGTGGAGGACGTCAATGGATATTTTTGTGGCAGACGGAGATAGATTCTTGATTAGTACAGGTGTCAGGCGTTACAGGGAGCAGGTAGGATAATAAGGTTAAGAGGGAGATACAGATCAGCCATGATTCAATGGCGGGGTAGACTTGATGGGCGAATGGCCTAATTCTGCTCCTATCACTTATGACCTTATGTGGGGCCAAAGATGACGGTTTCTGCGGGATTATAGGGATGATTGAAACAATAGGCTGGCATCGCGCTAGAATTGGGATGGGACATTAAAGTAATTTTAAAATACACCAAAGAAACGTCCCATTAGCGAGGCGAGCTGCAGATAGTTCAACCCATGTGGTTTGGACCCTGGCTGCAGATGCTGTCGCATTCTATCGCCCACTGCGGTCCCAGACCACACGTAGCGTGAACAAAAATACGCGTGTGATCGGATAAACAGATGGGCTTGGAACAAGGTGCAGCAGAGAGGACAGTCCGTGCTTAAAGGTGATAACCGCACCGTATTTAAGTTGACAAACCCACAGTAACATCCTCTGACAACACCATTCTGCCTTTTTTTTTGTATGTAATTCTCTAAAGTGAAAAGTCATGGCGGTGACCGATAAGGCATAATCAGAAAAGGACACAACGTGCTGGAGCTAACTCAGCGGGTCTGGCTGGATCTCTGGAGAGCACGGAAAGGCGACACAGCTTCGAGTCACAGCTCCATCCAAGACCGCAAGAAATTGCAGCGAATTGTAGACGCAGCCAGACCATCACACAAACCGACCTCCCTTCCATTGATTCCATCTACACCTCACGCTGCCTTCGCAAGGCCAGCAGCATAATCAAAGAGGAGTTACACCCTGTCCACTCTCTCTTCTCCCCTCTCCTATCAGACAAAGGTACATTGCAGACATCCATATTCAAGGACAGTTTATTCCCAGCTGTTATCAGGCAACTGAATCATCCAGCCACAACCAGAGAGAAGTGCTGAACTACTATCCCCCCCTCATTGGCGACCCGCAGACTATCCTTGATTGGACTTTGCTGGTTTTACCTTGCGCTAAATGTTATTCCCTTATCACTGTAAGTGGCTTGATTGTAATCATGTGTTGTCTTACCGCTGACTGGGTAGCACTCAACAAAAGTTTTTCACTGTACCTCGGTGCAGGTAACAATAAAGAAAACTGTAAACCAAATTGTACTATACCTTCTTCAAACTGATTTGGTGGAAGTTGCGGAGAAGAAGGCTGGAAAAGGGGGAGAGGCATGCCAAAACGTGGCAGGTAATAGTGAGACAGGTGAATGGGGAGCTTGATAGGCAGGTAGTGTCATGGAAACATACAGCGTGGAAACAGGCTCTTCGGCCCAACTTGCCCACACCGACCAACATGCCCCATCTACACTCGTCAGACCTGCCTGCATTTGGCCCATATTCTTCCAAACCTATCATATCCATGTACCTGTCTAATTGTTTCTTGAACGTTGCAATGATCCCTGCCTCAACGCTCACTACTGGAAATATATATTTGAAGGAACTGCAGATGCTCGTTTAAACGAAAGATAGACACAAAATGCTGGAGTAACCGAGCGGGACAGGCAACAACTCTGGAGAGAAGGAATGCGTTACGTTTCAGGTCGAGACCCTTCTTCTACTGCTGGAAAGATCCTCTCCACGTCCGTTCTATCTCGAACTTTCATTGTCTGGCAAGTTTCAATGAAATCCCCATCATCCTTCTAAACTCCAGCGAGTACAGGCCCAGAGTCTTCAAATGCTCCTCATACATTAACCCGATCATCCCTGGGATCATTCTCGTAAACCTCCTCTAGACCCTCTGCAATGCCACCACATCCTGCACATCCTTCCTCAGTTATGGGACCCAACACTGCTCACAGTATTGCAAATGTGGCCTCACCAACACCTTATAAGTTATTGTGCTTGGAATTAAATCCTCTCCACTGTAAGTCTCGGCTGATACTTTAACTGAACGTATTTTTATACTTTAGTGATACAGTGTGGAAACAGGCCCTTCGGCGCATTGAGTCCGCGCCGATCAGTGATCATCCCGTACACAGTAGCATTATCCTACACACTTGGGACAATTTACAATTTTACTGGAGCCAATTAATCTACAAATCTGTACATCTTTGGGAGGAAACCGGAGCACCCGGAGAAAACCCACATGATCCCACAAACCCACAGGGAGAACGTGCAAACTCCGTAAATACAGCAGCCGTGGTCAGGATCGAACCCGGGTCTCTGGCGCTGTAAGGCAGCAAGTCTACGGCTGTGCCACCGTGCGACTTACAGCACAGAAATAGGCCCTTCGGCCCAATTGCCCAGGTCATCTAACGCTCCTCCTATGTTAACCCAATCATCACCAGGTCCATTCAAGTAAACCTTGCTCTGTGCGTTACAAGCCTGAGTCACATAAACACAAGGTCTAAATACATGGTCCACTGACAAGCTGCGGCGAGGAAGAGACCATGCGAGAAGCTGCAGCCCCTGTACCACTATCTGAAGGGGATGCTCCTCAAGTTTTGGTTATATTTTAGTCCCACGATTTTGGTATTTGGGCACAAGGCAGGGAGTGGGGAGGGTCGATCGTGAGGGTGGGATCTCCCTGTCAGTCAGCTCCTGGGCCTGACCAAGATGGCCATCCAGGTGTCCAGACAGCGGGCGGTCGATGGTCACACCAGGGTCAGCTGTCCGACCTCTTCTGGGTCTACGTCCGTTCCTGCGTGTCCCCAGAGAGGGAACACACACGCGGTGTCCACGGGGACTCTGGGGGCCTTCCGTGTACGCCGGTCGCCGCGGGGGACGGGGGGGGGGGTGAATTGCAGACAAGGATGGTACAATTGTATCACAATGACTGCCTGATGGAATGTGACTATTGAAATCGTGTACTATCTTGTCCAGTGTAAACACTGAATAAAGCTCCATGAAAGAAGGGGGGGGGGGGGGAATGGCCCACTGACATTCTCCCCTTTCAAGCCACAGAGAGATTTGTGTGAACTGGATGCCAGTGGAGGAGAGGAAACATAGAAACGTAGAAAATATGTGCTGGAGTAGGCCTTTCCGTCCTTCGAGCCAGCACCGCTGTTCAATATGATCATGGCTGATCATCCAAAATCAGTGCCCCGTTCCTGCTTTTTTCCCCCATATCCCTCGATTCCTTTGGCCCTAAGAGCTAAATCTAACTCTCTTGAATACATCCAATTAATTGGCCTCCACTGTCTTCTGTGGCAGGGAATTCCACTGGTTCGCAACTCTCTGGGTGAAAATGTTTTTCCTCATCTCAATCCTAAATGGCCTACCCCTTATTCTTAAACTGTGACCCCTGGTTCTGGACTCCCCCAACATCGGGAACATGAGGAAAAGTTTTCCTGCATCGGAAAGCACAGCTCACCACGATTTACGATGAGATAAAATTCTATCCCGATCTGGACACTGCAGGCAAGAACGACCGAGGGAAAGGCATCAAATCTAACCACCTGCTTGAATTGTGCCTTGAATTTAGATTAGTTTAGAGATACAAATGGTGGCGCAGCGGTAGAGTTGCCACCTTACAGCGCTAACAGCGCCAGAGACCCTGGTTCGATCCTGACTACGGGTGCTGTTTTGTACGCAGTTTATAAGTTAGCACGTCACCTGTGTGTCTCCTCCCAGTTTCCTCGTTAATTGGCTTCATTTATGGTAACCGCTGCGATAGCGTGCAACAGCCGTAAGTGGGTCTCACCGTGAGGAGCCTGTGTCGCGTCCTTGGCGTTGATGAGAGCGGATCACCGCGATCAGCTTCTCGATTGAGTTTCTTCTCTTGGCCTGAGGTTGGCCTCCAGGATCTGCACCACCCCCTGGGACTCGTGGCCCCGCCGCTCCCGCAGGCCGTTCTCCTGCTCCCGTGCATGGTGCCGAACTGCCCCTCAATGCCGGGAGAGTGGGTGAAGGGGTGACTCAGGTAGAACTAACCCTCCTGTACACACACACACACACACACACACGCACACGCACACGCACACGCACGCGCACACGCACACGCACGCGCACACGCACACGCACACACACACACACACACACACACACACACACACACACACACACACACACACACACACACACACACAGATAACCATACACACACATACTGACACACACATACAGACACGAACACGCATACACACAAATAAACCTCAAGCACATGCTGACACACATACAGACGAACACATACAGACACACCCACACGCACACACGCACAAGCACACAGATAATCCCAAAACCGTACAGGTTTGTAGGTTAATTGGCTTGGTAAATTTAAAAATTCTCCCGAGTGTGTGTAGGATAGTGTTAGTGTGCAGGGATCGCTGGTCGGCGCGGACATGGAGGTCCGAAAGGCCTGTTACCGCACCGTATCTCTAAACTAAACATACACATACAGACACACTCAAAGATACGTACACACACACAGATAAACATACACATACAGACATCTACACAGACACACATACACACATACAGACAAACACCAATAAACATACACAAACAGACACATGCGCACACGCAGGTAAACACGGGAGGGCGGGGCTATTTCCGCGATGAAGAAGGGTCTCGACCCGAAAATCACCCATTCCTTCTCTCCAGAGATACTGGGTTACTCCAGCATTTTGTGTCTATCTTCTGCTACCTACAGTCTGAAGACTCTCCCCTCGCTTGATTCTACCAGTTCACCTTCCCGCTGTTGTATCACCCCACCCCCTGAACTTCCTCAACGCGGTCCCGTCCCTTTTACATTCACAGATACTGCTTGATCACGCTGAGTTCTGAGGACGGCACGGTGGCGCAGCGGTAGAGTTGCTGCCTTAGAGCACCAGAAATCCGGGTTCGATCCTGACCACGGGTGCTGTCTGCACGGAGTTTGTACGTTCTCCCCGTGACATGCGTGGGTTTTCTACGAGATCTTCAGTTTCCTCCCACATACAAGTTTGTACGTGAACCGGCTTGGCATAAGTGTAAATTGTCCATAGTATGTTTAGGATAGAGTAAATGTGCGGGGATCGCTGGTCGGTGCGGATTCGGTGGGCCGAAGGGCCTGTTTCCGCGCTGTATCACTAAACTAAGCAGTTTATATATTTGTGAATTTTTGTGATGTTGGCGAATATCGTGAGAGGTACTAACACTACTGATTAAGACGCTATTGAACGTAGATATACATATATATTTCTTATAAATAATATTTTGTATATATTTCTTATTTTCTTATATAAATATATATATATTTTAATTGTTTTACATTTTAAACACGGCAGATCGTCGTCCTAGGAAACTGTTTAAACTTTTTAAATCATTTGTGCCCCATAAACCTTTTAAGGGTCAGGCCACCTAATTTAATTAACACGTTTTAATTGTTAAACGACGATTCTTTTGTAATATTGAAAGTCTGAAACATGTAAAAGTCTAGTTTTTAAGTTTTAGATTGCTGGCACACAAAAAAGAATGATTGATTCTTGCATCTTGTTTGGTAAGCAACCTTTTCTGTTCGCTAGAACAAAGACCAGCAGACAATAGGCAATAGGTACAGGACTAGGCCATTCGGCCCTTCGAGCCATTCAATGTGATCATGGCTGATCATCCCCAATCAGTACCCCGTTCCTGCCTTCTCCCCATATCCCCTGACTCCGCTATCTTTAAGAGCCCTATCTAGCTCTAGAAACATAGAAACATAGAAACATAGAAAATAGGTGCAGGAGGAGGCCATTCGGCCCTTCGAGCCAGCACTGCCATTCACTGTGATCATGGCTGATCGTCCCCTATCAATAACCCTTGCCTGCCTTCTCCCCATATCCCTCGACTCCACTAGCCCCTGGAGCTCTACCAAACTCTCTCTTAAATCCATCCAGTGACTTGGCCTCCACTGCCCTCTGTGGTAGGGAATTCCATAAATTCACAACTCTCTGGGTGAAAAAAAAAATTCTCACCTCAGTCTGAAATGACGTCCCATTTATTCTATTCTAAGACTGTGGCCCCTGGTTTATGGACTCGCCCCACATTGGGAACATTTTTCCTGCATCTAGCTTGTCCAGTCCTTTTATAATTTTATATGTTTCTATAAGATCCCCCCTCATCTTTTATATTTCTATAAGATCCCCCCTCTAAACTCCGGTGAATACAAGCCTAGTCTTTTCAATCTTTCCTCATATGACAGTCCCGCCATCCCAGGGATCAATCTCGTGAACCTACGCTGCACTGCCTCAATCACAAGGATGTCCTTCCTCAAATTAGGAGACCAAAACGGTACACAATACTCCAGATGTGGTCTCACCAGAGCCCTATACAACTGCAGAAGAACCTCTTTACTCCTCTACTGAAATCCTCTTGTTATGAAGGCCAACATTCAATTAGCTTTCTTCACTGCCTGCTGTACCTGCACGCCAACTTCAGTGACACCCAGGTCTCGCTGTAAGCCAACTTTCAGTGACCGGTGTACAAGGACGCCCAGGTCTCGCTGCACCTCCCCCTTACCTAACCTAACCCCATTGAGATAATAATCTCCCGCCTTGTTTTTGCCGCCAAAGTGGATAACCTCACATTTATCTATATTATACTGCATCTGCCACGCATCTACCCACTCACTCAACCTGGCAACCTTTCTCTTAAAACCCCACTCAACCTATCTCTTAGAAGTGTCCAGAAAACCGGCCTCCACCGCCCTCTGAGGCAGAGAATTCCACAGACTCACACTCTGTGTGAGAAAAAGTGTTTCCTTGTCTCCGTTCTAAATGGCTTACCCCGTATCCTTAAACTGTGGCCCCTGGTTCTGGACTCCCCCAACATCGGGAACATGTTACCTGCCTCTAGCGTGTCCAAACCCTCTCATCCTTCTAAACTCCAGAGTGTACAACCCAGCTGCTCAATTTTCTCAGCATATGACAGTCCCGCCATCCCGGGAATTAACCTTGTAAACCTACGCTGCACTCCCTCAATAGCAATAATGTCCTTCCTCAAATTAGGGGACCAAAACTGCACACAATAATGCAGGTGTGGTCTCACTAGGGCCCTGTATAACTGCAGAAGGACCTCTTTGCACCTATGCTCGACTCCTCTTGTTATGCAGGCCAACATTCGCTTTCATCACTGCCTGCTGTACCTGCATGCTTACTTTCATACTAATGAACAAGGGCCCCTAGATTCTGTTGTAGTTCCCCATTTCCCAACTCAACGCCATTTAGATAGTAATCTGCCTTTCTGTTTTTGATACCAAAGTTGATAACCTCACATTTGTCCACATTAAACTTCATCTGCCATGCATCTGGCCACTCCCCCAACCTGTCCAAGTCACCCTGCATTCTCATAGTATCCTCCTCGCAGTTCACACTGCCACCCGGCTTTGTGTTATCTGCAAATTTGCTAATGTTACTTTGAATCCCTTCATCCAAATCATTGATGCATATTGTAAATAGCTGCAGTCTCAGCACCGAGCCTTGCAGTACCCCACTAGTCACGGCCTGCCATTCTGAAAGGGACCCGTTAATCCCTACTCTTTGTTTACTGGCTGCCAACCAATTTTCTATCCATGTCAACACTCAACCCCCAATACCATGTGCCCTAATTTTCCCCGCTAATATCCTATGTGGGACCTTATCAAATGCTTTCTGAAAGTCCAGGTACACTACATCCACTGGTTCTCCCTTGTCCATTTTCCTAGTTACATCCTCAAAAAATTCCAGAAGATTAATCAGGCATGATTTCCCGTTCGTAAATCCATGCAGACTCGGACCGATCCTTTTACTGCCATCCAAATGTGTGCCTATTTCATCTTTTATAATTGACTCCAGCATCTTCCCCACCACCGATGTCAGGCTAACTGGTCTATAATTCCCAGTTTTCTCTCTCCCGCCTTTCTTTAAAAATGGGATAACATTAACTACCCTCCAATCCACTGGAACTGGTCCTGAGTCTATAGAACATTGGAAAATTATCACCAATGCATCTACCATTTCTAGAGCCACCTCCTTAAGTACCCTGGGATAGAGACCATCAGGCCCTGGGGATTTATCAGCCTTCTGTCCCATCAGTCCACCCAACACCATTTCCGGCCTAATGTGGATTTCCTTCAGTTCCTCCGTCACCCTAGATCCTCTGGCCACTACTATATCAGGAAGATTGTTTGTGTCCTCCTTAGTGAAGACAGATCCAAAGTACCTGTTCATCTGCCATTTCCTTGTTCCCCATAATAAATTCACCTTTTTCGGTCTTCAAGGGTCCAACTTTGGTCTTAACTACTTTTTTCCTCTTCACATACCTAAAGAAGCTTTTACTATCCTCCTTTATATTCTTGGCTAGCTTACCTTCGTACCTCATCTTTTCTCCCCGTATTGTGTTTTTAGTTATCTTCCGTTGCTCTTTAAACATTACCCAATCCTCTTTCTTCCCGCTCATCTTTGCTATGTTGTACTTCTCCTCGTCTATTTTTATACTGTTCCTGACGTCCCTTGTCAGCCACGGTCGCCCCTTGCTCCCCTTGGAATCTTTCTTCCTCAACAGAATGAACAGATCCTGCACCTTCTGTATTATTCCTAGAAATACCTGCCATTTTTTGTTCCACTGTCATCCCTGCTAGTGTATCTTTCCAGTCAACTTTGGCCAGGTCCTCCCTTATGGCCCCAGAGTCCCCTTTATTCAACTGTAACACTGATACCTCCGATCTACCCTTCACCCTCTCCAATTGTAGATTAAAGCTGACCATATTTTGGTCACTACCTCCTAATGGCTCATTAACCTCGTACATTTCATAACACTAAATCCAGAATTGCATTCTCCCTGGCAGGCTCTAATATAAGCTGCTCTAAGATTCCATCATAAAGACACTCTACAACGTCCCTTTCTTGGGGTCCAGTACCAACCTGATTTCCCCAGTCTACTTGCATGTTGAAATCTCCCATAACAACCACAGCATTAACTTTGCTACATGCCAATTTGAACTCCTGATTCAACTTGCACCCTATGTCCAGGCTACTGTTTGGGGGCTTGCAGATAAATCCCATTAGTGTCTTTTTACCCATACAATTCCTTAGTTCTATCCATACTGACTCCACATCTACTGTTTTGTCACCCCTTGCAATGGAGTGAATTTCATTCCTCAGCAACAGAGCTACCCTACCCCCTCTACCCACCTGTCTGTCTTTTCGGTAGGAGGTATACCCTTGGATATTCAGTTTCCAGCCCTGGCCCTCTTGCAGCCATGTCTCTTAAATTCCCACAACATCATACTTGCCAATTTCTAACTGAACCTCAAACTCGTCCACTTTATTTCTTATACTTTGCGCATTCATATGCAACACTCTGACCTCCTTATTCACGTCCCCGCGCGCACTGCTCGCAATTGGCCCTGGCCTTTTCTCTTTTATCCCTTCTCGAACTTTCCTTCCCATTAATTCGAGAATCTTTTGTAATTTTTCCTGTACTCACTTCCCCTTCAACTCCATCTTTATACTCCCAATTTGTCAATCCCCCACTATTTAGTTTAAACCCACACGTGTAGCCCTAGCTAACCTGCCTGCCAGAATGTCGGTCCCCCTCCAGTTAAGGTGTAATCCGTCCCTTTTGTACAGGTCACCCCAAACCCAGAAAAGATCCCATTAAATCTAAATCCTTGCTCCCTGCACCAGCCCCTCAGCCACACATTCAGATCCCCTATCTCCCTGTTCCTGTCCTCACTAGCACGAGGTACTGGAAGCAATCCAGAGGTAACCACCCTAGAGGTCCTGCTTTTCAGTCTTCTTCCTAACTCTCTGAACTCACGTTGGAGAACCACTTTCCTCTTCTTCCCGATGTCGTTTGTGCCTACATGCACAACTACTGCCGGCTGTTCACCTTCTCTCTCAAGGATGTTCTGAACAGATGTTTGTTAATGCACCAGGGTGACAACAGATGTTTGTTAATACACAACATTACACAAAATGTTGTCAGGCATCGGATCATGTTTTACGGTGGCACTGCAAAATCCCATAAGAAACATGACCTCCTCTCTCCAATGAAACTGAATAACATAAATTATAATAAGAATCCAATTATTCATAGTACAATCCGTATTTGGAAACAAATAAAACAAAATTTAAAATTAAGAAACTTATCACTTTTATTACCTATAGTCAATAACCCTTCGTTTAGTCCTTCTATTATAGATAAAGCTTATACACAATGGGATAGACTAGGAATTAAAACGCTTGGTGACTTGTATGAAACTGGAAAATTACTTTCATTTCAACAATTACAAATAAAATATAAACTCGGAAATAATCAATATTTTAAATATTTTCAAATATGCGACTATTTAATACAATTTAAAATTTTACATAGATTATATTATTCGAAAACTAAAATTCATAAAATTTTCCCAAACGTATCATCTATTTGTGATAAATGTCAATCCCAAGAAGCAACTATAGCGCACTCATTTGTCTTCTGTACAAAAATTCAAAAATTTTGGAATGAAATTTTTGAAATCTTTACAAAGTTATTTAAAACAAGACTGATACCCAAAGCAGAATGGATTATCTTCGGAATAACGGAAGATGATCCAGAACTAAATGTATTTCAAAAGAAATTAATGGACTATGGGTTAATAACTGGAAAAAAGCTAATTCTAAAATTTTGGAAGAAGGCTCCATTACCAACTATAAATATGTGGATTTCAAATATGTTTGAAACATTACACCTAGAAGAGATAAGACTCCTCCTAGCAGGTAAACCAGATCACTTCCACCTGACGTGGTCTGCATTTATAGAATTATTACAAACATAGGGTGCAAAAGTACTTTAAAAAAATAAAAAAAATTGAGGTCAGGTAAGGGGGGATGATAGTTGAAGAGTTGGTATGTCCTATTTACGTGATGCTCAAAAAAAAACATTTGTTTTTCTTTTTTTCTCTTTCTCTTTTCTTTTCTTAGGGCCTATTTCTTAACTCTTTTTCTTTTTGTTTTTAATTTCGCTCTTATAGGGTCTTCGTCCTTTTTTGTTGTTACATTTTCTACACTTTTCTACACTTGCACTTTTTCCTTCACTTTCTTCTTTCTTTCAATCTTTTCCTTTTCTAGTGTAAAAAAATAAATAAAGGGAGTACATTAATTGTAAGAAGATATAAATGACGAGTATTAATGTATGTGGTTGTAATGTAATGTACTTCTAATAAATAAAAATTTAAAAAAAAAAAAAAAAAAAAAAAAGAAACATGACCTCTTTCAATAAAGTTCATGAAGTTATTAAATTTAAGGGCAGAGCAGTGGTGCAGCTGGTAGAGCCGCTGCCTCGCAGCATCAGAGAACGGAGTTCGATTCTGACCTCTGGTACTCTCTGTGTGCAGTTTGCATGTTGTTGGGTAGTTTTCCTCCGGGTGCTCCGGTTTCCACCCTTGTAGGTTAATTGGCCCTCAGTAAATTGTCCCTAGTGTATACGGGATGGGTGAGATAACCGGATAACATAGAACTGGCGTTTGAAGGCACTGGGCCTGTACTCGATGGAGTTTAGAAGGATGAGGGGGGACCTCATTGAAACTTACCGAACAGTGAAAGGCCTGGATAGAGTGGATGCGGAGAGGATGTTCTCTTTAGAAAAGGGATGAGAAGGAATTTATTTAGTCTGAAGGTGGTGGAACTCATTGCCACAGATGGCTGTGGAGGCCAAGTCAATGGATATTTTTAAGGCGGAGATTGACTGATTCTTGATTAATGAGTGTGTCAGGGGTTATGGGAAGAAGGGAGGAGAATATTGTTGAGAGGGAAAGACAGATCAGCCATGATTGAATGGCGGAGTAGACTTGATTCAGCCTTATTCTGCTTCTAGAACTTATGGATTTATGGACTAGTGAGAACGGATGATCGATGGTCGACGTGGTCGACGTGGTTACGGTGGGCCGAAGGACATGTTTCCGTGCTGTATCTGTAAATTAAACCAAACAAAAACATTGACCCAGTTTCTGTCTCTACTGCGACGTTTGTGGTTATGTCCATTATTAAAACCATTTGCTGATCCCCAAGTTCTGACTTCGAGCATTTACTTTCGCCTCTGCATCATTGAACTATTAACTTGATCGGCACCATTCCCGGATTCCTATTAGCCTATTAAACACTACAACAACGTCCAAATAAACCCTGAACTACACAGACTATTGAGGGCGGCATGATAGTGCAACGGTATAGTTGCTGCCTTACAGCGCTAGAGGCCCGCGTTCGATCCTGACTGCGGGTGCTGTTTGTACGGAGTTTGTAAGTTCTCCCTATGACCTGCGTGGGTTTTCCCGGGTGCTCCGGTTCCCTCCCACATTCCAAAGAGATACAGATTTGTAGGTTAATTAGCTTAGGTAAAATTGTAAATTATCCCTCATGTGTGTATGATAGTGTTAGTGTGTGGGATAACTGGTCGGTGCGGACTAGATTAGCCGAAGGTCCTGTTTCCGCGCTGTATTTCTAAACTACACTATACTATTATTGTTATTATTGCATTATTATTGTTTGTTTATATGTACATATATGCGTATTATGTGCGTATGTGCGCGTATATATATATATTCAATATTTGCGCACTTATATTCATAAGCGCACATTTTATATATATATATGTGCGTGCATGTGTGTGTGTGTGTATATATATATATATAAAGAAAATAGACACAAAATGCTGGAGTAACTCAGCGGAACAGGCAGAATCTCTGGACAGAAGGAATGGGTAACGTTTCGGGTCGAGACCCTTCTTCAGACTGTCCAGCTGAGTTACTTCAGCATTTCGTGTCTATATTCAGTGTAAACCAGCATCTGCAGTTCCTTAATTTTCTTATATATACACATATAAACACACACACATACACACACGCATATATTTTAATATATATATACACATATACGCACACATACGCACATAATACGTATGTGTACATAAAAACAAACAATAACAATGCAATAACAATAATAGTATATGTATATATCTGTGTGTGCGTTTATTATATTGTTTACAGTGTACTATATTTACATATTTTGTTGTGCTGCTGCATGTAAGAATTTCATTTTTCTATCTGGGTCATTTGATAATAAAACATTCTTTTTTGTAATAAAAAATTTTATTGGAGGTAAATACATATCATATTAAAATCGTTACCAGTCTTTCATTTCTAAATTAATAATATTGTCAAACATTATTCACATTGTCTCCAATGATTTTTTTTTAAAGTAGAAATAAAAAGATAGATGAAAGAAAGAGAGAAAAGAGAGAAAATAAAATTTAAAAAAAAAAGAAAGAAAGAGATAATAAAGAAGAATGGAATAACTTACTAAAAAAAACTTCATTCGAGATATATTCGTACATTTCAGAGTATAACATTTCATCTATTCCTTGGCTCGAGTGCTAGTCAGGTTCCCGTGCTGAACCATTCTGACCCTTTAGATAATCAATAAATGGAGACCATGTTCCAACAAATAATTCTTGTTGGTCCAAGTCTAATTCTTTCCAAGTGTAAGGTCTCCGTCATTTCTATACTCCACATTTTAATTGTGGGGGTTATAGGACCTTTCCAAAATGTTAGAATTAATTTTTTCCCAGTTATTATACTATAATCAATAAAGTTTCTTTGAGTTGTTGTAAATGTTTGATTTGGTTCTAATATTCCTAGTATTATTAATCTTGGACCGGGTCCAATTGAGTGCTGGTAACTATAGATATCATTTTAAAAATATTTGCCCAGAATTTTTTAATTTTTATACAATTCGCAAACGTATGAGTTAAGTTAGCATCTAAATGTTGACATTTATCACATATAGGGGAAAATGTGGGAAGATTTTATTTAATTTTGTTTTAGAATAATGTAACCTATGTAGTACTTTGAATTGTATTAGAGAGTGTCTGGCATTTAATGAACATTGATGTATGTGTTGTAAACTTTCTTCCCAAGTATCTTTCGTTATTATTTGATTTAGTTCTTTTTCCCATGTTTGTCTGTGTAAATCCGTCGATGGAATCTCGCTATCTAATAAAATATTATATATGTAAGATATTAATTTTTCTGTATTAGGGTGTTTATTCCAACAGTCATCAAGAATTTCTGAATTTCTAATTCTAAAGTTTTGAGTACTTGCTTTTACATAATCTCTAAGTTGAAGATATCTGAAAAAATCATTTACTTGAAGTCCATAAGTCTGTTGCAGCTCCTGAAATGAAAGAAAAGTGCCTTCTTTGTAAAGTTGTCCCATCATTTTAATTCCATAATTTTTCCATTGTGTGAAACCTTTATCCAACCATGAGGGGTTAAATAAAGGGTTATTCACAATTGGAAGAAAAAGTGATAAATTATCTAATTTTAATGTCTTTTTTAATTGTTTCCAAATTCGCATAGCACTATATATTATAGGATTTTCCCTATACATTTTTTTGTTTAATTTAGAAGTAGCAAATAGTATCGTGCCGATTTCAAAAGGTAAACAATCTTCCTATTCAATTTTTAACCAATCTGGTTGTTGATCTATTTCTTCCAACCAAAAATTCATATTTTTAATGTTAACTGCCCAAAAATAAAACAAAAAGTTTGGTAGAACTAAACCTCCATTTATTTTTGATTTGCACAGATGTTTTTTGCTTATCCTATGATTCTTATAATCCCAGATAAAGTCACTGATAACGGAATAAAACTTTTTGAAAATGTTTTTTGACAAGTATATCGGAATTGTTTGAAAAAGGTATAATATTTGTGGTAAGAAAATCATTTTTATGGCATTAATTTTACCAACCATTGAGATAGGAAGTGTTTTCCAGTACTGAATATTCTTATGTAGTTTATTCAGTAATGAGGGGAAATTTGATTTAAATAATGATGTATATGTCTTAGTGACATAAATTCCTAGGTATTTAAATTTTTCATTTACTATTTTAAACGGGAATTGTTGTAGTATATGTTTATTATGTTCCCTTATTGGCATAATTTCACTTTTATTCCAATTTATTCTGTATCCAGAGAGTGAACCAAATTGGGTTATTAGCTTTAATAAATTTGTAATACTAATTTCTGGTTTTGTA